>SZWC01000199.1:204849-282018 GCA_023375785.1 Penium margaritaceum
GCCAGAGTTGTGCCAGAGTTGTGCCAGAGTTGTACCAGAGTTGTGCCAGAGTTATGCCAGAGTTGTGCCAGATTCGTGCCAGAGTTGTGCCAGTGTTGGTCCAGAGATGTACCAGAATTGTACCACAATTGTGTCAACGTTGTGCCATGGTTGTGCCAGAGGTGTGCCAGAGTTGTGCCAGAGTTGTGCCAGTGTTGTGCGAGAGTTGTGCCTGAGTTGTGCCAGCGACGTGGCAGAGTTGTGCAAGAGTTGAGCCAGAGTTGTGCAAGAGTTGTGCCAGAGTCGTGCCAAAGTTGTGCCAGAGTTGTGCCAGATTTGTCCCAGAGTTGTGCCAGATGTGTGCCAGAGTTGTGCCAGAGTTGAGCCAATGTTGTGCCATAGTTGTGCCGGAGTTGTGCTAGAGTTGTGCCAGAGTTGTACCAGAGTTGTGCCAGATTTGTGCCCCTGGTGTGCCATAGTTGTGCCACAGGTGTGCCAGAGTTCTGCCAGAGTTGTGCCAGATTTGTGCCAGAGTCGTGCCAGAGTTGTGCCAGAGTTGTGCCAGAGTTGTGCCAGAGTTTTGCAAGAGTTGTGCCAGGGATGCGCCACAGTTTTGCCAGACTTCTGCCAGAGTTGTGCCAGAGTTGTGGCAGAGTTGTGCAAGTGTTGTGCCAGATTTGTGCGAGAGTTGTTCCAGGGTGGTACCAGAGTTGTGCCAGAGGTGTGCAATAGTTGTGCCCGAGTTGTGCCAGAGTTGTGGAAGATTTTTGCCAGGGCTCATGCAATGTTGTGCCAGAGTTGTGCCAGAGTTGTGCCATAGTGGTGGCAGAGTTGTGCAAGAGTTGAGCCAGAGTTGTGCCAGAGTTGTGCCAGAGTTGTGCTAGAGTTGTGCCAGAGTTCTGCCAGAGTTGTGCAAGAGTTGTGCCAGGGTTGTACCACAGTTGTGCCAGACTTGTGCCAGAGTTGTGACAGAGTTTTTCCAGAGTTGTACCATATTTCTGCCATAGGTTTGCCAGAGGTGTGCCATAGTTGTTCCAGAGGTGTGTCAGAGTTGTGCCAGAGTTGTGCCAGATTTGTGCCAGAGTTGTGCCAGAGTTGTGCCAGAGTTGTGCCATTGTTGTGCCAGAGGTGTGCCAGAGTTGTGCGAGAGTTGTGCCAGAGTTGTGCTAAAGTTGTGCCATAGTTGTGCCATAGTTGTGCCATAGTTGTGCCAAAGTTGTACCAAAGTTGTATCAGGGTTGTGCCAGAGTTGTGCCTGAGTTGTGCCGGAGTTGTGTTGTGCCAAAGTTGTGGCAGAGTTATGCCAGAGTTGTGCCAGAGTTGTACCAGAGCTGTGCCAGAGATCTGCCAGAGTTGTGCCAGAGTTGTACAAGACTTGTGCCAGAGTTGTGCTAAAGCATTGCCATAATTGTGCCACAACTGCGCCAAATTTGTGCCAGAGTTATGCCAGAGTTGAACCAGCGTTGTGCTGGTGTTGTTCTGGTGTTGTGCCAGAGTTGTGCCATAGTTGTGCCAGAGTTCTGCCAGTGTTGCACCAGAGTTGTGCCCGAGTTGTGCCAGAGCTGTGCCAGAGTTGTACCGGAGTTGTGCCAGAGTTGTACCAGAGGTGTGCCAGAGTTGTGCCAGAGTTGTGCCATGTTTGTGCCAGAGTTGTGCCAGAATTGTGCCAGAGTTATGACAGAGTTGTGCCAGACTTGTGCCAGACTTTTGCCAGTGTTGTGCCAGAGATGTACCGGAATTGTACCACAGTTGTGTCAAAGTTGTGCCAGAGTTGTGCCAGAGCTGTGCCAGAGTTGTTTCAGAGTTGTTCCATAATTGTGCCAGAGTTGTGCCAGAGTTGTGCCTAAGTTTTGCCATATTTTTTCCAGAGTTGTGCCAGAGTTGTACCTGAGTTGTGCCAGAGTTGAGCCAGAGTTGTGCCAGAGTTGTGGTAGAGTTTTGCCAGGGTTGTGCTAGAGTTGTGCCATAGTTGTTCCAGAGTTGTGCCAGAGTTGTCCCAGAGTTGTACCAGAGTTGTGCCAGAGTTGAGCCAGAGTTGTGCCAGAGTTGTGGTAGAGTTTTGCCAGGGTTGTGCTAGAGTTGTGCCATAGTTGTTCCAGAGTTGTGCCAGAGTTGTCCCAGAGTTGTACCAGAGTTGTGCCAGAGTTGTGTCAGAGTTGTGCTACGGTTGTGCCAAAGTTGTGCCAGAGTTGTGCCGGAGTTGTGCTATATTTCTGCCAGAGTTGTGCCAGATTTGTGCAAGAGTTGTGCCCGAGGTGTGCCATAGTTGTGCCAGAGATGTGACAGAGTTTTGCCAGAGTTGTGCCAGAGTTTTGTCAGAGTTGTGCTACGGTTGTGCCAAAGTTGTGCCAGAGTTGTGCCGGAGTTGTGCTATATTTCTGCCAGAGTTGTGCCAGATTTGTGCAAGAGTTGTGCCCGAGGTGTGCCATAGTTGTGCCAGAGGTGGTCCAGAGTTGTGCCAGATTTTTGCAAGATTTGTGCCAGAGTTGTCCCAGAGTTGTGCCAGAGTTGTGCCAGAGTTGTCCAAGAATTGTGCAAGGTTTGTGCCACGTTTGTGCCAGATTTGTACCAGAGTTGTGCCAGATTCATGGCAGGGTTATGCAAGAGTTGTGCCAGAGGTGTGCGAGAGTTGTGCCAGAGTTGTGGCAGACCTGTGCCAGAGGTGTGCCATAGTTGTGTAAGAGTTGTGCCAGAGTTGTGCCAGAGTTTTGCCAGGGCTGTGCCACAGTTGTGCCAGACTTGTGCCAGTGTTGTGCCGGAGTTGTGGCAGAGTTGTGCAAGAGTTGAGTGAGAGTTGTGCCGGAGTTGTGCCAGAGGTGTGCCAGAGTTGAGCCAGAGTTGTGCCAGGGTTGTACCTGTTGTGAGAAATTTGTGCCAGAGTTGTACCAGAGTTGTGCCAGATTTGTGCCCGATGTGTGCAATAGTTGTGGCACAGGTGTTCCAGAGGTGTGCCAGAGTTGTGCCAGATTTGTGCCAGAGTCGTGCCAGAGTTGTGCCAGTGTTGTGCCAGAGTTGTGCCTTAGTTTTGCAAGAGTTGCGCCAGGGATGTGCCACAGTTGTGCCAGACTTGTGCCAGAGTTTTGCCAGAGTTGTGCCAGAGTTGTGCGAGAGTTGTGTCAGGGTTGTGCCAGAGGTGTGCCAGAGTTGTGCCAGAGTTGTGCCAGAGTTGTGCCAGAGTTTTGCCAGAGTTGTGCCAGATTTGTGCCAGAATTCTACTCGAGTTGTACCAGAGTTGTGCTAGAGATGTGCCAGTGTTGTACCAGAGCTGTGCAAGGGTTGTGCCAGAGTTGAGCCAGAGTTGTGCCAGATTTGTGCCAGAGTTTTGCCAGAGTTGTGCCAAAGTTCTGCCAGAGTTGTGCCATAGTTGTGCCAGAGATGTGACAGAGTTTTGCCAGATTTGTGCCAGAGTTGTGGCAAAGTTGTGCCATCGTTGTGCCAGAATTTTTCCACAGTTGTGCCAAAGTTGTGCCATAGTTGTGCCATAGTTGTAACAGCGTTGTGCCAGTGTTGTACCAGAGTTGTGCAAGAGTTTTGCCAGAGTCGTACTAGAGTTGTGCCTGCGGTGTACCAGAGTTGTGCCAGAGTTGTGCCACAGTTGTGCCATAGTTGTGCTAGATTTGTGCCGTAGTTGTATCAGAGTTGTGCTAGAGTTGTGCCAGAGTTGTGCCAGAGTAGTGCAAGAGTTGTGCCAGTGTTGTGCCAGAGTTGTGCTCGAGTTCTGCCAGATTTGTGCCAGAGTTGCTGATGATCTGAGGATGAAGGCGGCGGGTGCCAAGCGTGGGCGCAGTGCAAGACTGCACAGGCGCTGAGGAAAGATTGGGTACCACAGGACGAAGGCGGGGGCCGCGGGGCCGCAACATCAGAGTGCGGGTTGCAATGAGGAAGAGAAGTTGCATTGAGCATGGGCACAGTCTTGGAAAGCAAGGGCACTTGACAGATGAAGCAACAGAAGATGCCGCAGCCTGGTGTTGGGGGGTGCAGAGATGCAAGTAACTGCGACTGGAGTGTGAAGGAATGCCAAAGCATATGGAGGCGTGCTGAGAAAAAGATGCCGCAGCCACGAAGGCGGGATAGCTTGAACCAAAAATAGTTGATTAAAGAGAAAAAGGTGCACACATCTGCATTATGTATCTAGGCCTAGGGCTAGCCTACTGCTGCATAGTAAGGTGGCTTGTATGAGCGGTGATGCCTTAGGCACCATGCCGCTAGTGCTGCTGCTGCTGTTGGTTGCATTGTGGAGCAACGCCGGACCTGTTCGTGTGGCTTGGGTATGGGGGTCTGACCCGTTGCAGTTGGCACGCTGGTGGTGCGGAAGATTGGGGTCGTTTTCCTTGTACCACACCGCGTGCCTGGGCGTGGAACGGCTGGCGAGAGAAACAGCCTGCCGGTGATCTGGTGGGATTTACTACTGACGGTCTGCGGACCGTTCACTCGAGTGGACTGTTGGAGTTGTTGCATGCAGTAGTTGAGCTTGATTTCTGGAGTATTTCCAGATGGGGCCTTTTTGTGGTCCGGGGGCAGATCAACAAATGTCTTCATTGCTCCTGTTGATGGGGTGTCGTGTGACACTTCTTTATTTTTTACAACAAAAGTCACGTGGATAACTGTGTGGTGATGGTCAGTGGCACATGCAAATGTTTTCAAGGCATTGCGCAAAATAGCCACACCAAGCCACCAGTTTTTTTCCTTGTTTATACCTGCAAGTTTATGCCTAACACATGTGCATTGTGATTGGACACTCAGACCGTGGCAGACTTGTGTTACGATGCGTACAAGTTAAAGTCACTTGGTAAACTTTGTGGTCATGGTTAGTGGCACAGGCCAACTCTGTCAAGGCATTGTGCTTGATAGCCACACAAAGCCACCAGTTTTCTACCTTTATTATACCTGCAAGGTCATGCCTAGTACACATGCATTGTAATTGGACACTCTGACCATGGCTGACTCGTGTCATGATTCATAGCCGTTTAAGGTACTTGGATCAATTTGTGGTCATGGTCAGTGGCACATGCCAACTTTGTCCAGGCATTGCACACAATAGCCGTGCAAAGCCACCGGTTTTTTACCTTGTGCATGTTGTTTTTCTATGCCCCATGGCCACTGCTATGGCTTGACGGACAGGTTGGGCATACACTGCTCCTTGGAGTAAGTCCCCTCAACCTTGTTCATGGTGCAAGTCCAAGCGAGACACCAGGAGTATAGCGCAACGGATAGCATGTTGGACTTAGGAACAACAGTTCCTACGATCGAGTCTTGATGTGCGCATATGGGTTTTGACCTTTCGAGCACATGGGAAGTTTCTTAGACATTTCTCCATGCATGAGGGGAGTGCGCCACTTGGCGGTCAGTGGATGGGCCAATTGGCGGACTGGTGAGGTGGTGTGGAGTGACCACCCAAAAACTGCCACTACCTACACGCCTTAGAAGCCAGGCCTAGGACTATATGTACCAGGCTCATTCCTCGTTCTAATTACACAATCTGGACTTAGATGCTCCTCACACAGTTGTCCAACTAAGGAACAGTATGAAGAAGACACTGGTTGGTCTATGTCCCAGGAGTTAGTCTTTGATTAGCACATCGCGCGAAAGTGACCAAGTGTTAAGTGGACACGGTTGCTAGCAAGTGATTGCCTAGGAACTGCTCAGTGTGGAACCGTGATCCTGAGGGTGATATCGTCTCCCAGCTGAAATGATAGGAGCGGAAGGCAGGTGCTATTGTGTCGGCCCTCTTTTCTAGTCCCTTTGCCTCTGGCCGGCTGACAAAGGGTTATGGGCCCACGCTGACCAGTTGTAAGGCACGCTTTGCTCAACTCTAGTACGTTATCTCCAGGTGCGCACGCCAGCTCCATCAGCTCCATCAGCTTCATCAGCTCCAACAGCTTCTTCTACACTCAGCACACAGGGACCAAGGACAAGCTCTTCCCTTGGAGGCACGATCCTTGTGTCCCAACCAGGACAAGCTCTGCCCTTGGTGGCAAGACCCTGGGTGTGTCGTTGTATATATCTTCTTTGTGTGCAGGTGAGCATCAGCTGGAGGGGTAAGCAACGGATCTGCATCCTAAAATTGGTAGCAGACATCAGCTAACATCAGCCTACATCGGCATCAACGCAGCAGAGATGTGGGAAGCAGATAAGGGCAACAAAAATGGTTGACCCATCAGGAGGAGTGGGGGCTACTGCAGGGCAGTCCTCAAACTCAACAGTGGCTAGCACAGGACAGACCACTGGAGCAAATGTGAGATCTACGTCATTGCCGCAAGGTCTTGAACCCTGGGAGGAATCCCCATTTTTGAGGGGATTGACTTCCCCATTTTGGAGATGGCAGTTCGAGCTGGGGATGAAAGTGCGTGGCTTCATCAAGCTACTGAAGGGAGAGGAGAAGGTTCCCGCGGAAGGCACATCCGAGCATGAGGCATGGATGGGTCGAAATGATATTTTCATGTCATTTCTCATCAATGCGATAGCCAATACATATGTTCCCATCATTGCCGGGGACATGCTGGCTTCCAAAGCTTACGACAAGCTCAAGCGCGTTACCTACAAACAGACTATTCATCCTACAATGGGAGAGCTGTAGCCCAATGATCACCGTCATGGGCGGCTGGAAGGAGGATGACCTGACGTACACAACAGTGTCCGAGTACGTGCGAATTGAGGCCATGCGCCGCAGCGGAAGTGAGGCAAACTTCTCAGCCTATGCCGCACCCTACGGTGGCCGTGGGAGCAAAGGGTCAGCCTCTAGTCAGAAATGCGGCAGCGGAAGCGGTGGTGACGGAGGAAACAATGGCGGCAAGGCTCCCAAGCGACAGGGTAACTGGCGCAATTGCGGCAAACCTGGGCACTGGGCAAGAGAGTGCAGGTCGCCAAAGAAGGAAGATTGCGGAAGCAGTGGGAACAAAGGCAGCAAAAAGGGTGGAAATGAAGCCACCAACATGATGGCACAGAGCACGCCTCTAACAAAAGGAGCGGCGCTGCTCAGACCAGGAGATTTTGGGCTTAACTCCGGCACCGATCATCACTCTAGCAATGACCAGGCTGGACTTGTCTCCATCGGCCCCACCGATCAGCGGTTCAGATGCGCAAATGGTAGCATCGTGAACGTAAGGGGCGTGGGTGACAAGCTGGTGAGCATCAGCCTGAATGGTGTAGAGAAGGATCTATGGCTACGTGACGTGGTCTACATGCCCTTTTTTGCGGCAAACCTTCTGTCTGTGTCAAAAATCACGGACAACGGCATGACGGTGGTGTTCACGCAGAAGAAGGCGGCCATCGCCAGGAACGAGGACATCAAGGTCCTCTACGCCAACAAAGATCTCGTGGCGCAGGTTCCACGGGTTGACGGACTCTACGTACTGCACACAACGGCAATAAAGAGCTCGGACAACGAGGGTCGTGGGGGTGCAGCGGAGGTAGTGGTCTCAACACCGACGCATGAGAGCACACCAACGAAAACTGAAAAACCATCCTCTACCGCAAAAGACAAAGACGCTGATCCGTGGCATATACGCTTTGAGCATGTTGAAAACAGCATGCTCCAAGTCATCCAGCAACAACAGCTGTTCCGTGGCATGGATGGTTGCAAGAAGGATGCGGTTAGGTGTGGCAGCCAGTGTAAACCTTGCCTCCAAGGCAATACCAAGCAAATTTGCTTTGAGCGCAATGGTCGCCGTGCAGAACCAGCCCTTTACCTGATTCACACCAACGTGTGCGAACCCTTTTGCACGGCATCAAATGGTGGTAGCAAGTATCTTCTGACCTTCGTAGGCAACCACAGTTGCAAGGTGTGGATCTTCTTCCTCAAAGCAAAGGGAGAGGTTAGAGGAAATTTGCAGGAGTTTGTCACCATGGTGGAGCGGCAGACCAAAAAGAAAGTCAAAGCGGCGCAAAGCGATAACGACAAAGAGTACGAGGCATGCAAGGGCTGGTTGCGTCAACATGGGATCGACCACCAGCCCACAATGCCTTACATGTTGCTGAGCAATGGTATTGTCAAACGGATGAATCATACCATCCTGAGCATGGTGCGTATCATGCTCTTCGATGCAAAGCTCCCACCCGCGGTTCTGAGCAGAAGCGGCAAGAACGGCATGCTATCTTGTCAACTTGACTCCTGCGGCTGCTCTGAACAGGCGCAAAAAGAAGAAGGGAAAGCAACACATGACGCCACAAGAAGTTTGGCCAGGGAAGAAGCCGGACGCATCACACCTGAAAGTACTTGGCTGCACCGCATGGGCAAAGATACAGGCGGGTGAGGGTGCCGGTAATCTGGATGCAAGAGTGCAAAAGTGCGGTATGGTGGGCTATGAGACGGCCCACAAGACCTACCGCATGTGGGACCTGGCGGGAAGATGACTCATCACCAGCCGGGACGTAACCTTTTATGAAAGGAAACCATGCAAGGAAGAGATGCTTGATACCACACAAGCTCCAAAACAGGGAGAGTGGTTGGTGTTGCTGGAGTCAGTATATCAAGCTCCCAAAAACTGGCAAGTGGTGCCAGTACAGCAGGCCGTGAAGAACGTTGGTGTGGCAGGGAGAGCAGCTGCACAGCCTGACTCAGCGGCGAGCTCTGACACTGAGTCGGAGACGTCCGAGGCATCTGAAAAAAGCTCGGAGGCCAGTGGCTCTTTAAAAGAAGAAAACTCAACTTCAAGAAAGCCAGCAGCACAGGAGGAACAGCACTCTGAAGATCCACCAGCAATGCAACGTCACAGCACACGACAAAGAAAACAAACTCCAAAGTACAACGCTGACATCGGAAGCTGGACTGGACTGAGCTGGTCCTGTTTGACTCAGGGAGTGCCGCTCACTGTGGCTGAGGCGCTGGCAAGGCCCAATGCGGCCAAATGGAAGGAGGCTGTGGACAGCGAATTCGCGTTCATCGAAGAAAATGGCACATGAGTGCTTGTGGACAGACCCGCTAACGCTCACGTGGTGGGCTCAAAGTGGGTGCTCAGGTTGAAGCGGAAGCAAGATGATAGCATGAACAAGTACATGGCAAGGGTCGTGACAAAAGGATTATCACAGTGCGCAGATTCTGAGTACGATGAGACCTTCGCACCGGTTGTCACGTTTGCCTCAATGAGGTCCCTGCTTGCCGTCGCTGCCGCCAAAGATCTTGAGATCCACCAGATGGATGTGAATACAGCTTTCCTTTATGGGAAGCTCGACAAGGATGTGCTAATGGAGGTACCTAAATGTGTCAAAGTACCCGGGGGTAAGGTGTGCAAGCTGGTGAAGGCATTGTACGGCTCAAACAGGCCCCACAGACCTGGTACAAGGAGATGGACAGCTTCACGGCTGAGATCTCCTTTGTACATTGCAAGAATGATCCCAGCATCTATGTGCGAGAGGACGAACGTGGCTTGCTGCTCGTGGCGTTGTACGTGGACGATCTCATCATGTGTTCTTTGTTGCAGGAGGCCCTTACAGACCTCAAGAAAAACTTGGCCAGCAAGTTTAAGATGAAGGATATGGGACTTCTCAAGTACTACCTCTGGATTCCTGTTCACCGCAACCGCAAAGCAAGCACCGTCGAGCTCGAACAGACCAAGTACATCATGGACGTCGTGAAGCGCTACAACATGGAGGACTGCAAACCCGTCAGCACCCCCATGCCCTCCGACTACAAGCTCTCCTCCTCGATGCCACCAAGCAACGAGGCAAACCGGCGGGAGGTGCAAACCATTCCGTACCAGTCCGCCGTTGGGAGCCTCGTGTACGCGATGGTGGGAACGCGACCTGACATTGCTTATGCGGTGGGTCAGGTGAGCAGGTTTGTGGCCAGCCCTGGGCCTGAACATTGGCAAGATGTGAAGCGAAGTTTTTGCTACCTCAAAAAGACTCGGCACGTCGGACTTGGGTTTGGAGGTCTAGATGGACCAAACTTGCTATGATTCACATGCTACCGTGATGCGGACTGGGGAGGACGGATTGATGACAGGAAGTCCACCTTAGGGTTTGTCTGTCTTCTCAACGGTGGTGTGGTCTCTTGGGCAAGAAGAAAGCAAGACTGCGTCTCGGTTTCTGCTGCTGAGGCGGAGTACATTGCACTCTCCAAAGTGTGCAAGGAAACGCAATGGCTTCGCAGTTTGCCTCATGAGATCAAGGCACCACAAGAGGAAGGAACGGTCATCCGCATTGACAACCACAGTGCCATCACTATGGCAGAGGATGACATGATCTCCCGGCATACAAAGCACATCGATGTTTGGTACCACTACTCACGTGATCTTGTCACCAATGGTGTTGTGGAACTGGAGCACGTAGCAACCAAGAAAATTTGTGTGGACTTCTTAGCAATGCAGCTAGACAGCGACTTGCATGTTGCATGTGCTTGAGGAGTTGGCATGGTGGATGCAAGAGATGAGAACTAAAGACCAAGAAAGTTGACGTGCACAAACACAACCTAGAGCAACAAGTTCATGCCAAAGAAAACTACCACAGCAGGTGGCCCAAGCTGCAAGGGATAGATTGTTGTTCTTCTATGCCCCATGGCCACTGCTATGGCTTGACGGACAGGTTGGGCATGCTCTGCTCCCTTGGAGTAAGTCCCCCAAACGTTGTTTGTGGTGCAAGTCCAAGCGAGACACCATAAGTGTAGCGCAACGGATAGCATGTTGGACTTAGGAACAACAGGGCCTGCGATCGAGTCTTGATGTGCGCATAAGGTTTTTAACCTTTCGAGTACAGGGGAAGTTTCTTACTAAGGGTGTTCACCCAAAGCTGAGACTCGCGAGTCGGACTCGCGAGTCCGAGTCCACACCCAGACTCGCGAGTCCAAGTCCAGGGTCCCAGACTCGACTCAGACTTGAGAGTCCAAGAGGAGCTCTCATGAAAGCATGGAGGGGGTAAAGTATTGTAGTCACAATGCTAAAATACAAGAAACATTACTGAATGGACTCATTTCATGCATGTATATGCATGCTTGATGACATGAGGAACAACAAATGTGAATAGGAGAGAAGAAATGGCTATTTGGTTGTCTGTTCTTCCACAGACTCATGAGTTTTTTCACCGGACTCGCGAGTCTGAGTGCCTCGGACTCGCGAGTCCATGGACTTGCGAGTCTCAGCCCAAACTCGCGAGTCCGAGTCTGGACCCTGACTCGGACTCGCGAGTCCGAGTTTGGGTCCAGACTTGAGAGTCTGGACTCGTGTACACCCTTATTTCTTAGACATTCATCCATGCATGATGAGAGCGTGCCACTTGGCGGTCAGTGGATGCGCCAACTGGCGGACTGGTGAGGTGGTGTGGAGTGACCACCCAAAAAATGCCACTACCCACACACCTTAGAAGCCAGGCCTAGGACTATATGTACCAGGCTCATTCCTTGTTGTAATTACACAGTCTTGCCTGAGATGCTCCTCACATAGTTGTCCAACTAAGGAGCAGTATTAAGAAGACACTGGTTGGTCTAGCACCTCACGCGAAAGTGACCAAGTGTTAAGTGGACACAGTTGACACAGTTGCTAGCAAGTGACTGCCTAGGAACTGCTCAGTGTAGAAGCGTAATCCTGAGGGTGATATCCTATCCTTGCTAAAATGCTAGGAGCGGACGGCAGGTGCTATTGTGTCGGCCCTGTTTTCTAGTCCGTTTGCCTCAGGCCGGCTGACACTTCATACCAGCAAGGTCATGCATAGTACATGTGCACTGTGACTGGGCACTCTGACCGTGGCTGACTCGTGTTACAATTCGTAGAAGTTAAATTCACTTGGTAAACTTTGTGGTCATGGTCAGTGGCACATGCCAACTTTGTCAATTCATTGCACACAATAGCCACACCAAGCCACGAGTATTCTACCTTGTTTATACATGCAAGGTCATGCCTATTAGATGTGCACTGTGATTGGGCACTCTGACTGTGGATACTCGTGTTACAATTCGTAGAAGTTAAAGTCACATGGATGCTTTTGTAGTCATGGTCAGTTGCACAGGCCAATTTTGTCAAGGCATTGCGCACAATAGGCATGCCAAGCCACTGGTGTTTTACCGTGATCATACCTGCAAGATAATGCCTAGGACATCTGCCCTGGACACTCTGACTGTGGCTGACTTGTGTTATGATTAATAGAAGTAAACTTTACTTGGATACATTTGTGGTCATGGTCAGTGGCACATGCCAACTTTGTCAACGCATTTCGCACAACAGCCACATTGAGCCACCAGTATTCTATCCTGTTTATACCTGCAAGGTCATGCATATTACACGTGCACTGTGATTGGGCACTCTGACCGTGGCTGACTCGTGTTGCGATGCATAGAAGTTCAAGTCACTTGGATGAATTTGTGGTCATGGTCAGTGGCTCATGCCAACTTTGTCAAGGCATTGCGCATAATAGGCACACTTAGCCACCGGTGTTTTACCCTTTTTGTACCTGAAAGCTTATGCCTGGCACACGTGCACTGTGAGCTGGCACTCTGACTGTGGCTGACTCATGTGATGGTTCATATAAGTTAAAGTCACTTGGTGGAGTTTGTGGTCATGGTCAGTTGCACATGCCAACTTTGTCAAGGCATTGCGCTCAACAGCCATACTAAGCCACCAGTATTTTACCTTGCGTATACCTGCAAGTTTATTCCTAGCAAAAGTGCATTGTGACTGGGCACTCTGACTGTGGCTGACTCATGTGATGATTCTTAGAGTTAAAGTCACTTGGTTCACTTTGTGGTCATGGTTAGTTGCACAGGCCAACTTTGTCAAGGCATTGCCCACAGTAGCCACACCAAGCCACCAGCTTTTTACATTGTTTATACCTACAAGGTCATGCATAGCACATATGCACTGTAAATGGGCACTCTGACCGTGGCTGACTCGTGTTACAATTTGTCAAAGTTAAAGCCACGTGGATACGTTTGTGGTCGTGGTCAGTGGCACAGGCCAACTTTGTCAAGGCATTGCGCACAATAGCCGTGCCAAGCCACCGGGTTTTTACCTTGTTCATACCAGCAAGGTCATGCGTAGTACACGTGCACTGTGATTGGGCACTCTGACCGTGCCTAACTCGTGTGATGATTTAAGAAGTTGAAGTCATTTGGATATGTTTGTGGTCATGGTCAGTGGCAGAGGCCAACTTTGTCAAGGCATTGCGTACAATAGCTACACCAAGCCACCAGTTTTGTACCTTGTTTGTACCAGCAAGGTCATGCACAGTACATGTACACTGTGATTGGGCACTCTGACCGTCGCTGACTCGTGTTACGATGCGTAGAAGTTAAAGTCACTTGGATACATTTGTGGTCATGGTCTGTTGCACATGCCGACTTTGTCAATGCATTGCGCACCATAGCCGCACCAAGCCACCGGTTTTTTACCTTGTTCATATGAGAAAGGTCATGCATACTACATGTGCACTGCGAATGGGCTCTCTGACTGTGGCTGACTCTTCTTAAGATGCGTATAAGTTAAACTCACTTGGTAAACATTGTGATCATGGTCAGTGGCACAGGCCAACTCTGTCAAGGAATTGTGGACAATAGCCGCACTGAACCACCAGTGTTTCACCATGTTTGTACCTGCACGTTTATGCCTACCACACGTGCACTGTGATTGGGCACTCTGACCGTAACTGACACGTGTTACAATTCGTAGAAGTTAAAGTCACTAGGATGAATTTGTGGTCATGGTCAGTGGCACATGCCAAATTTGTCAAGGCATTGGGCACAATAACCACACCAAGCCACCGGTTTTTAACCTTGTTTATACCTGCAAGGTCATGCGTAGTACACGTGCACTGTGATTGGGCACACGGACTGTGGCTGACTAATGTGTTGATTCACAGGCATTAAAGTCACTTGGTTCAGTTTGTGGTCATGGTTAGTTGCACAGGCCAACTTTGTCAAGGCATTACACACAATAGCCATACCAAGCCACCAGGTTTTTACATTTTTTATACCTGCAAAGTCAAGCTTAGCACATGCGCACTGTGACTGGGCACTCTAACTGTGGCTGACTCGTGTCATGACATGTGAGTGGTTGCAAGTGGTTGCGAGTTCTTGAAAGTGGGTGTGAGTGGTTGCGAGTGGAAGAAAGTGGTCGCGAGTGGTTGCAGGTGGTTGCGAGTGGTTGCGAATGGTTGCAAGTGGTTGCGAGTGGTTACAAGTGATTGTGAGTGGTTGCAAGTGCTTACGAGTGGTTGCAAGTGGTTGCGAGTTGTTGCGCGTGGTTGCGAGTGATCGCCAGTGGTTGCGAGTGGTTGTGAGTGGTTGCAAGTGGTTGCGAGTGGTTGCAAGTGATTGCAAGTGGTTGTGAGTGGTTGCAAGTGGTTGCCCATGGTTTTTAGTGGTTGCGAGTAGTTGCAAGTGGTTGCAAGTGGTTGCGAGTGGTTGCGAGTGAATGCGAGTGGCTGCGAGTGGTTACGAGTGGTTTCGAGTTGTTGTGAGTGAATGCGAGTGGTTGCAAGTTGTTGCGAGTGGTTGCGAGTACTTACGATTGGTTACATGTGGTTATAACTGCTTGAAAGTGGTCACGAGTGGTTGCGAGTGGTTGCAACTTGTTGCAACTGGTTGCGAGTAGCTGCAAGTAGATGCAAGAAGTTGCGAGTGGTTGTGAGTCGCTGCGAGAAGTTGCGAGTGGTTGTAAGTGGCTGCAGGTGACTGTGAGTAGTTGCAAGTGGCTTTAAGTGGTCACCAGTGGTTACGAGTGGTTGCAAGTGGCTTTGAGTGGCTGTGAGTGGTTGTGAGTGGTTGCGAGTGCTTGCAAGTGGTTGTGAGTGCTGGTGAGTGGTTGCGAATGGATGCGAGTGGTTCCAAGTGGTTGCGAGCGGTTGCGAGCTCTTGCAAGTGGTTGCAAGTTGTTGCGAGTGGTTGCAAGTGGTTGCAAATGGTTGCGAGTGGTTGCGAGTGGTTGTGAGTGGTTGCGATTACTTGCAATTTTGTGCGAGTGGTTGCGAGTTGTTGCGAGTGGTTGCAAGTGGTTGCAAGTGGTTGTGAGTGGTTGCAAGTGGTTGTGAGTGGTGCCAAGTGGTTGCAAGTGGTTGAAAGTGGTTGTGAGTGGTTCTGATTGGTTGTGAGTGGTTGCGAGCGGATGCAAGTGGTTGCAAGTGGTTGCAAGTGGGTGCGAGTGGTTGTGAGTGGCTAGGAGTGGTTGCGAGTGGTTGCAAGTGGTTGTGAGTGGTTGCGAGTGGTCGCCACTGGTTGCCAGTGGTTGCTAGTAGTTGCAAGTGGTTACCAGTGGTTACAATTGGCTATGAGTGCTTATGAGTGGTTGGGAGTTGTTGGGAGTCGTTTCAAGTAGTTGTGAGTTGTTGCGAGTGGTTGTGAGTTGTTGTGATTGGTTTGGAGTGGTTGCAAGTGGTTGGGACTGGTTGCGAGTGGTTGTGATTGGTTGCAAATGATTGCGAGTGGTTGCAAGCGGTTGCGAGTGGTTGTGAGTGGTTGTGAGTGGTTGCAAGCAGTTGCAAGTGGTTGCGAGTGGTTGCGAGTCATTGCAAGTGGTTGCGAGTGGTTGTGAGTGGTTGCGATATCTTGCAAGTGTTAGCGAGTGCTTGCAAGTGGCTGCGAGTGGTTATGAGTGGTTGCAAGTGGTTGCGAGTCGTTGCAAGTGATTGAAATAAGTTGCAAGTGGTTGCCAGTGGTTGCGAGTGGTTGCGAGTGGTTGCGAGTGGTTGTGAGTGGTCGTGAGTGGTTGTGAGTGGTTGCAAGTGGTTGTGAGTGGTTGAGAGTGGTTGTGACTGGTTGCACGTGGTTGCGAGTGATTACGAGTGGTTTTGAGTGGTTGCGAGTGGTTACAAGTGGTTGCAAGTGGTTGGGAGTGGTTGCAAGTGGTTGCGAGTGATTGCGAGTGGTTGTGAGTGGTTACGACTTCTTGCAAGTGTTTGCGAGTGCTTGCGAGTGCTTGCAGGTGGCCGCGAGAGGTTGCAAGTGGTTGCGAGTGGTTGCAAGTGGTTGCAAGTGGTTGCAAGTGGTTGCAAGTGGTTGCCAGTGGTCATGAGTGGTTGCGAGTGGTTGCGAGTGGTTGTGAGTGATTGGGAGTAGTTGCGAAGGGTTGCAAGTGGTTGCGAGTGGTTGTGTGTGGTTATGAGTGGTTGCAAGCGGTTGCGAGTGGTTCCCAGGGGTTGCGAGTGGTTGTGAGTTGCTGCAAATGGTTGCAAGTGGTTGTGTGTGGCTAGCAGTGGTTGCGATTGGTTGTGAAAGGTTATGAGTAGTTGCAAGTGGTTGCGAGTTGTTGTGCATGGTTGCGAGTGGTCGCAAGTGGTTCCCAGTTGTTGCGATTGGTTGCGAGTGGTGGCAAGTGGTTGCAAGTGATTGCAAGTGGTTACCACTTGTTGCGAGTGGTTGCATGTTGTTGCGAGTGGTTTTGAGTGCTTGCAAATGGCTACGAGTGGTTGCAAGTAGTTGCGAGTTGTTGCGAGTTGTTGCGAGTGGTTACGAGCGGCTGCGATTGGTTGCAAGTGGCTGCAAGTGGTTTTGAGCGGTTGTGAGTGGTTGCGAGTGGTTGGAAGTGGTTGTGAGTGGTTGCGAGTGGTTGCAAGTGGTTGCAAATGGTTGCGAATGGTTACGAATGGTTGTGAGTGGTTGCAAATTATTGCAAGTGGTTGCGAGTGATTACAAGTGGTTGGCAGTGGTTACGAGTGGTTACGAGTGGTTGCAAGCAGTTGGGAGTTGTTTTGATGGATTGTGAGTGGTCGCAAGTGGTTGCTAGTTGTTGCGAGTGGTTGCGAGTGGTTTTGAGTTGTTGCTAGTGATTCTGAGTGGTTGCAAGTGGTTGCGAGTGGTGCAAGTTCTTGCGAGTGGCTACAAGTAGTTGCAAGTGGTTGCCAGTGGCTGCGCGTGCTTGCGCGTGGTTGCGAGTGGTTGCAAGTGCTTGCTAGTGGTTGCGAGTGCTTGCAATTTTTTGCGAGTGTTAGACTGGTTGCGAGTCATTACGAGTGGTTGCGAGTGGTTGCGATTGGTTGTGAGTGGTAGCAAGTTGTTATGAGTGGTTGCGAGTTGTTGCTACTGGTTGGGATGGTTGCGAGTGGTTGCGAGGGGTTGCAAGTGGTCGCAAGAGGTTGTGAGTGGTTGCGATTGGTTGCGGGTGGTCGGAAGTGGTTGCAAGTGGTTGTGATTGGTTGCGAGTGGTTGCGAGTGTTTGCGATTGGATGCGAGTGGTTGCAAGCGGTTGCGAGTGGTTGCGAGTGGTTGCGAGTGGTTACGAGTGGTTGTGAGTGGTTGCGAGTGGTTGCGAGTTGTTACGAGTGGTTGCAAGTGGTTGCAAGTGGTTGCAAGTGGTTACGAGTGGTTGCATGTGGCTACGAGTAAGGTGCACACCATACCAGAATCGTGGTTCTGGGGAGGGAACCGGATTCATGAGCCGTAAGTCAGAATTGGGACTGCGGTTTCCAGGCCGGAACCGCTGTTCCTGGGACTCGCGGTTCTAAGCTCATGTCTTTCGCGATCCTGGTTGACATGGAACCGAGAACACTGGGGTAATACAACCGGAAGTCATGGAGTTGGAGATTTGCGGTTTCCTGTGAGGAAATTTGTAGTCAGGCATGTTACCAACAACTTGTGACATGATACTTCTATGTGTATATTGCGGCAGGTTACTCATCATATTAGTGGAAACTTTTCTCATGATGTTGTCTGGATATTGTTCCATGTCCACATGCTACACTAGGTGTGTGTTAAGGCATGTTACAGCTCATGTATGTGGCAGACATGTAGTTAATTACGCTCACATAACACGTGTATGACCTTATGTCACCTGCAATTGTGTTCTATTCATAAGGGTTTCCTCTTTTTTCCTTAGACATGCGATAAATCTTTCTCATTAACCTCATGAATGAACAGCCATTACACATAAATAGTAACTGAAAGTAGGAGAGATTGGAAAGAAACAATATTTGAATTGTAGAAATGGAACTTGTACATTTACAATGACTAGGTAGTGGACAGAGAATGGACCATGGCAGTTCAAAGTGTTCATAGGGGCGGGGCCATGGTGACCCCGCCCCTCACCCCCTACCCAAATGTCCATCTGCCACAACCTACCAGAGAAATAGGATGAATCACAAGTGTCACACAGTTTCCAGAAGTAAACAAGGAGCTTTCTATTCTAAGTCATCTCTACAACATCGCTGTCATCTCCAAGGCTGAACTGCTGCAAGGCATCGGCGGCTTCGTCTCCCTCTCCATTGTCTTCGACGACGTCGTCGTCATCGTTGTTGTCCTCCTCCTCTGCTTCACCAACCTCAGCACCCTCCTCTTTGTCACTGCTGCTGTCCTTTCCAGCTACCAAAGCCGGCGTTGTAAGGTTGAACATGGCACGGCGGCGTGTTGCACGATGCTTCGCCTTATCTGCATTCTCAACCTCCTGCAGTTTATCTGAATTAAGACGTAACTAGGGCGCAAGTAGGGCACAAGTAGGGCACAAGTAAGGCACAAGTAGGGCACAATTAGAGGGCAACTAAGGCGCAAATAGGGCGCAACAAAGGCGTAGCTAGTGCCCAACTGAGGTGCAACAAGGACGCAACTAGGGCGCAAGAACAACGCAAGTAGGGTGCAGCTAGGGTGCAACGAGGGTGTAACTAGGTCACATCTAGAGTGTAAGTAGGGTGCCAGTGGGGTGCAACTAGGGCATAGCTAGGATACATCTAGGGCGCAAGTAGGGCGCATGTAGGGTGCAACTATGGGTGCAACAAGGGCTCAACTACGGGGCAAGTAGGGCGCAAGTTGGGCGTAACTAGTGCACAACTAGGGCGTAACTAGGGCGCAACTAGGACGTAGCTAGTGTCCAACTAAGGCGTAACTAGGGCGCAGCGAGGGTGCAAGTCGGATGCAAGAAGGGCGCAAGTAGGGCAAAAACAGGGTACAAGTAAGGCACAACATGGGCGCAACTAGGTCTTAAGTAGGGCGTAAGTATGACGCATGTAGGGTGCAACTAGGGTGCAGCTAGGACGCAACTAGAGGGGCAAGTAGGGCGCAAGTAGGACCCAACTAGTGTGCAACTAGGGCACAACTAGGGTGCAAATAGGGAGTGGTTGCGAGTGGTTGCGAGTGGTTGCGAGTGGTCGTGTATGGTTGCAAGTGGTTGCAAGTGGTTGCGAGTGGTTTTGAGTGGTTGCGAAAGGATGTGAATGGTTGCGAGTCGTTGCGAGTGGTTACGAGTGGTTGCGAGTGGTTGTGACTGGTTGCGACTGGTTGCGACTGGTTGCGAGTGGTTGCGAGTGTTAGCGTGTTGTTGCAAGTGGTTGCAAGTGGCTGGGAGTGGTTGCGAGTGATTGCAAGTGGTTGCAAGTGGCTGCGAGTGGTTGCTAGTGGTTGCAAATGGTTGCGAGTGGTTGCGAGTGGTTGCGAATGGTTGCGAGTGCTTGCAAGTGGTTGCAAGTGCCTGCAAGTGGTTGTGAGTGGTTCCGAGTAGCTACGAGTGGTTGCAAGTAGCTGCGAGTGCTTAGGACTGGTTGTAATGGGTTGCGAATGGTTGTGAGTGGTTGTGAGTGGTTGTGAGTTGTTGCAATTGGTTGTGAGCGGTTGCGAGTGGTAGTGAGTGGTTGCAAGTGGTTGCGAGTGGTTGGGAGTAGTTGTGAGTGGTTGCGATTGGTTGCAAGTGGTTGCAAGTGGTTGCGAGTGGTTGTGACTGGTTTTGTGTGGTTGCAAGTGGGAGCAAGTGGTTGCGAGTGGTTGCGAGTGGTTGAGAGTGGTTGCGCATGGTTATGAGTGGTTGCAAGTGGTTGCGATTGATTATGAATGATTGCAAGTGGTTGTGAATGGTTGCGAGTGGTTACGAGTGGTTGCGAGTGGTTGCGGCTGGTTGCGAGTGGTTGCAAGTGGTTGCGTGTGGTTGCAAGTGGTTGCAAGTGGTTGCAAGTGGTTGCGAGTGGTTGCGAGTGATTGCAAGTGGTTGCAAGTGGCTGCGAGCAGTTGCTAGTGGTTGTGAATGGTTCCGAGTGGTTGCGAGTGGTTGCGAATGGCTGCGAGTGCTTGCAAGTGGTTGCGAGTGCTTGCAAGTGGTTGCGAGTGGTTCCGAGTGGCTTCGACTGGTTGCACGTAGTTGCAAGTGGTTGGGACTGGTTGCAATGGGTTGCGAATGGTTGCGAGTGGTTGTGAGTGGTTGTGAGTTGTTGCAAGTGGTTGCGAGTGGTTGCGAGTGGTTACAAATGGTTGCAAGTGGGTGCGAGTGGTTGGGAGTGGTTGTGAGTGGTTGCGAGTGGTTGCGAGTGGTTGCAAGTGGTTGCGAGTGGTTGTGAGTTGTCTTCTATGGTTGCGAGTGGGTGCGAGTGGTTACAAGTGGTTGCGAGTGGTTGCGAGTGGTTGCGAGTGGTTGCATATGGTTGTGAGTGGTTCCAAGTGGATGCGAGTGGTTGTGAGTGGTTGCGAGTGGTTGTGAATGGTTGCGAGTGGCTGCGAGTGGTTATGACTGGTTGCGAGTGGTTGCGACTGGTTGCGACTGGTTGAAAGTGGTTGCGAGTGGTTGCGATTGGTTGCAAGTAGTTGCATCCGGTTGCGAGTGGTTGCGAATGATGGCAAGTGGTTGCAATGGGCTGCGAGTGGTTGCGAGTGGTAGCAAATGGTTGCGAGTGGTTGCGACCGGTTGCTAGTGGTTGCGAGTGCTTGCGAGTAGTTGTGAGTGCTTGCAAGTGGTTGCAAGTTGTTGCAAGTGGTTGCGAGTGGTTGCAAGTGGTTGCAAGTGGTTACGACTGGTTGCAAGGGGTTGCGATTGGTTGCGAGTGGTTGCGAGTGATTGCGAGCGGTTGCAAGTGGTTGCGAGTGGTTGCGAGTTGTTGGGAGTGGTTGCAAGTGGTTGCAAGTGGTTGCAAGTGGTTGCAAGTGGTTGTGAGTGGTTGCAAGTGGTTGCAAGTGGTTACGAGCGGTTGCGAGTGGTTGTGGGTGGTTGCGAGTGGTTGCGAGTGGTTACGAGTCGTTGCGAGTGGTTGCGAGTGGTTGCAAGTGGTTGCGAGTGGTTGTGAGTGGTTGCTAGTGGTTACGAGTGGTTGTGAGTTCTTATGAGTGGTTGCGAGTGGTTGCAAGTGGTTGCGAGTGGTTACGAGTGGCAGCAAGTGGTTGTGAGTGGTTGTGAGTGGTTGCGAGTGGTTGCAAGTGGTTGCCAGTGGTTGCCAATGGTTACAAGTGGTTGCGAGTGGTTGCGAGTGGCTGCGAGTGGTTGTGAGTGGTTGCGAGTGGTTGCAAGTGGTTGTGAGTTGTTGCGAGTGGTTGCAAGTGGTTGTAAGTGGTTGTGAGTGGCTGCGTGTGGCTGCAAGTCATTGCAAGTGGTGATTGGTTTTTGCTCCCTTGGTTGCTCCATCTGTCCGCTAACCTGCCTGCCTTGTCTCGGTGACTGCTTGCCTTACTGAGGCTTGGCCCTTGTTGCCTTCTCATCGCGGATCTCCCTGCCATTTTTTCACGCCTCGTCACAGCTTCTGCCACAAGCGCTTGAGATAGCCGTACGGAGGTTGCCGCATATGGCAATGTCATCATGCGGTAGCTTCCTTGCGGACAGCCCTCTTCTCACCACTACTGGATTATGGGCCACCCCATGCTCAACCGCGCTCGCAGGAGCCAGCGTTCCTTCTTCGCTGATTGACGCGGTTCTCAGTTTGCCACGATCCCTTCTTTGCTGATTGACCCCTCCGCGAAGCAGCGGCAGGGACTTGCCTGACATAGTGCCCGACTCAGGCGCAACTAGTGTGCAACTAGGGCGCAAGTTGAGCGCAAGTAGGGTGCAAGTAGGACGCAACTAGGGTGCAAGTAGGACACAAGTAGGCTGCAAGTTTGGCGCAACTAGGGCACAACTACGGTGCAACCACGGTGCAAGTAGGGTGCAAGTAGGGCTCAACTAGAGGGCAACTAGGGCTCAACTAAGGTGCAAGCAGGGCACAAGCAGGGAGCAAGTAGGACGCAAGTAGGGCACACCTAGGGTGCAAGTAGGGTGCAAGGAGGACGCAAGTGGTGCGCAAGTAGAATGCAACAAACGCGCAACGAGGATACAACTAGTGCGCAAGTAGGAGGCAAGTAGAGTGCACCAAGGACGTAACTAGGGCGCACCTAGTTTGCAAATAGGGTACAAGTAGGGCGCAACAATGGCGCAACTAGGGCGTATTTATGGCACAAGTGAGGTGTAATAAGTGCCCAACCGAGGTGCAACTAGGGCGCAACTAGGACACAACTAGGGTGCAAGTAGGGCGCAAGAATGGTACAACTAGGACGCAAGTAGGGCACAAGTAGGGCACGACTAGGGTGCAACTAGGGCACAACTATGGCACAACTATGGCGTAGCTAGAGTCCAACTGAGGCGCAACTGGGACGCAACAAAGGTACAAGTAGGGCGCAAGGATGGCGAAAGTATGGTGCAAGTAAGGCGCAACTATAGCGCAACTAGGGCGCAAGTAGGGTCCACGTAGGGAGCAACTAGGGCGTAACTAGGGCACGACTACGGCGCAAGTAGGGTGCAAGTAGGGCTCAACTGGTGCAAGTAGGGCGCAACTAGGGCACAACTAGCGGGCATGTAGGACGCAACTAGGGCGCAACTAGGACACTACTAGGGCGCAACTAGGGTGTAGCTAGTGTCCAATTAGGGCGCAACTAGGGTGCAACTAAGGTGCAATCCGGGCTCTAGTAGGGTCCAAGTAGGGCGCAACTAGGGCACAAGTAGAGCGCAACTAGGGCGCAAGTAGGCCGCAACTAGGGTGCAACTAGGGCGCAACTAGGGCGCAATAAGAGCGTATCTAGTACCAAACTTAGGCGCAACTAGGACGCAAGTAAGGCGCAACTAGGGCGCAAATAGGGCGCAAGTAGGGCGTAAATAGTGTGTAACTAGGGCACAACTATGGCTCAACTAGGGCTCAAGTAGGGCGCAAGTAGGATGCAACTAGGGTGCAACTAGGGCATAACTAGGGCACATCTAGGTCGCAAGGAGGGGGCAAGTAGGACACAAGAAGGATGAAACTAGGGTATAACTAGGATGCAACTAGGGCGCAAGGAGGGTGCAAGGAAGGCACAAGTAGTGCGCAAGTAGGGCACAGCTAGGGCGCAACTAGGGCGCAACTAGGGCGTAAACGAGGGCATAGCTTGTGCCAAACTAAGGCACAACTAGGGCGCAACTAGGGCACAACTAGGGCGTAACTAAGATGCACGTGGGGCGCAAGTAGGGCGTAAGTAGGGCGCAAGTAGGGTGCCACTAGGGCACAACTACGACGTAACTAGTGCTCAACTGAGGCACAACTAGGGCGCAACTAGGGCGCACCTAGGGGGCAACTAGGGAGCACATAGGGTGTAAGTAGGGTGCAACTAGGGAACAACTAGGGCGCAACGGGGGCGCAACTAAGGTGTAGCTAATACCAAACTGAGGCGCAACTAGCGTGCAACAAGGGCGGAAGTGGGGCACAAGTAGGATGCTAGAAGGACACAAGTAGGGCGCAACTAGGGCGGAAGTAGAGCACAAGAAGGGTGGAAGTAGGATGCAACTAGGGCGCAACTAGGATGTAGCTAGTGTCCAACTGAGGTGCAAGTAAGGTACAACTAGGGTGCAACTAGGGTGCAACTAGGGCTCAACTAGAGTGCAAATAGGGCACAAGTAAGGTGCAAATTGGGTGTAACAAGGGTGCAACTAGGGTGCAACTAGGGTGTAAGGGGGACGCAAGTAGGGTGGAAGTTGGGCGCATCTAGCGTGCAACTAGGGCACAAGTAGGACGCAAGTAGGGTGCAAGTAGGGTGCAACTAGGGTACAACTAGGACACAGCGAGGCTGCGTCTAGGGCGCAACTAGGAAGTAGCTTGTGCCCAATTGAGGCGTAACTAGGGCGCAAGTAGGGCACAAGTAGGGCACAAGTAGGGCACAAGTAGGACGCAATTAGGAGGCAACTAGGGCGCAACTAGGACGCAACAAAGGCGTAGCTCCTGCCCAACTGGGGTGCAACTAGGGCGCAACTAGGGCGCAAGGAGGACGCAAGTAGGGTGCAGCTAGGGTGCAACTAGGGTGCAACTAGGTCACATCTAGGGTGCAAGTAGGGTGCCAGTAGGGTGCAAGTAGGGCATAGATTGGAGACAACTAGGGCACAAGAAGGGCGCATGTACGGTGCAACTATGGATGCAACTAGGGCTCAACTACGGGACAAGTAGGGCGCGAGTAGGGCGTAACTCGTGCACAACTAGGGCGTGACTAGGGTGCAACTAGGATGTAGCTAGTGTCCAACTAAGGCATAGATAGGGCGCAGCGATGGTACAACTAGGGTGCAAGTCAGACACAAGTAGGGCCCAAGTAGGGCAAAAACAGGGTACATGTAAGGCACAAGAAGGGCGCAGCTAGGCCGTAAGTAGGGCGTAAGTATGACGCATGTAGGGTGCAACTAGGGTGCAAATAGGGTGCAACTAGGTGGCAAGTGGGGCACAAGAAGGGCACAACTTGTGTGCAACTATGGCCCAAACAGGGTGCAACTAGGGCGTAGCTAGTGCCCAATTGAGGCGCAACTAGGGCACAATTAGGGCACAAGTCGGGCGCAAGTAGGACACAACTCGGGCGCAGGTAGGGCTCAAAAAGGGTATGAATATGGTGCAACTAGGGTGTAACTAGGGCGCAGGTAGGGCGTAAGTAGGACGCAAGTAGGACGCAAGTACGGTGCAACTAGGGCGTAAGTAGGGCGCAAGTAGAGCACAAGTAGGGAACAAATAAGGTGCAACTAGGGTGCAACTAGGGCACATATAGGGCGCAAGAAGGGTGCAACTAGGGCACAACTAGGGTGAAGCTAGTGTCCAGTTGATGCACAACTAGGGCGCAATTAGGGCGCAAGTCCGGCACAAGAAGGGTGCAAATAGGACAAGTCAGAGGAAATAAGCACGAGAATGGCACTAGCACAAGCAGGCAAAAGCATTGGAACATGCACAAGTACGTCGGCAAGAGTGACGGAAACGATAGCGGTCTAGGGGAGTTAGTCGTTGAGCTTGAGAGAGGCTTGAGTGCTGAGGAGTCAAGGTAGACGACGTGTTGTGAGGGAGCGAGAGCAGGACGAGTGATGGCTGGCTGGAGAGAGTTGAGCGAAGGAGCGAGAGCGACGGATTGAAAAGCTGCGACTTGGGAGAGACTGGCGAAAAACAAGGTATGCGAGCTGCGAGCAGCACGAAGACTCGGCGGAGAAGCCGTGGAAACAAAGGGGAACAGGATGGAAATAAGTGTTCTGGTTAACTCAAGATAATGAACATCTTCGGTAAAAAGGGACAGAACAGGGCAATAATGCTAACCAATAGCTTCCCTCCGCTAGCCAGACGCAAGTGACAGGTGTCACTTTATTAGGATATAACTTGACGGCGGGGTCCGAACGGTCAAGTAACCAGAGACCCGTTCGTCAAGGTAGTTTGGTGGCCGGACCCGAACCATTATTAGGAAGAACATTCTCTGGCCATAGACTTGCGTGGAGTCAGTTCTTTTAGGAAATTCCAACACCCCCTTGAAAAAGACGTAGTGCATTTGTTATGGTTTGAGATATGATCTAGAAGCAGTCCACCATTTTGTGTCTGTGAGGTGAGGGTGCAGGTGGAGTTGGTGGACAGGGTGGAAGGTGAAGGGGTGGAATGTCTGGGATCTCAGGGAAATCTTCAACGGTGATCCTTTCTAGTTTGTTTTTTCTCCATCGATGTCCTCTTTGTTGTCTGCATTCTTGGCATATGTCGCTCATGAGACTTGAGATGTAACTTTAGCAGAGATCATAGGCCCAAAGGATACAGTGAAATCGACGGTCGGTGGTGATGTACAGGATGATCAGGGCTTGGAAATTGGCAAGGAAGTAGTTGCTCCAGTACTGCCAAATACTGAGAGTGGGAAGGTCAATGTGGAAGTAGTCTCGCTCTTTGCTGAAGATGTCCCAGAGTTCAAGGCTGCCAGAGCTCACATCTGCATGTAGTTCCATTGCAGTGAGCCATTCATCATGGCTGAATTCGCTTGCATTGTTGAATTGGAGAATGGGGAACCTGTGAGCCAATTTGACAACCCCTTGGCTGATGGGTTTGCCATGATACGGTGCCAGTACAGCTGCTCCAGCCACTTAGTCACCCTTCGGTGCTGGACAAGCGGGTCGGAGCCCGGTGAGGAGCTGACTGGAGTGCGGGACAGCACCGGTGAGGAGTCCCGGCTGCCTGCGTAGGCGGTGGCCCGGCGTGGCAGGAAGCACCGTACTGGTGATTGATGCTGCTCGTGTTGCTGATGCCGTCGCGCAATGTCATGATGCACAAATTTGGTGGCCGACATCAACGACTGATCTAAAGGTTACGTGTAGTTCCGCTAAACAAAGTGCGAGAAACTTTCCATGCTCATAGCACCATGACACTGATGCTCCTAATTTTGCTGCATTCTCAACTTTCTCCGCGCTGACCGTGTTCCGTGCTATCCACCGACTTTGCTCCCTTATAGTAGTCCCTACTTAGATTTGGTCTGCTACATGTCCACAACACCAACTCTGGACAACAGGCATTGCCGTGGACCTTTGCGCAAGGTCTGGATCTTTGCGCAAGAACCTTACCGATGAATGACATTCCGCGGTCCACTTCTTGCCAGACGCGCGCCCGCCACCTCGTGGCTTCTAGCTCCTCTCCGCAGAACCTCGTTCCGCGGCCATGTACAAGCAAGGGCACCGCCGGCAGCTCACTTCACCCCGGGCTTAGTTCTGCACGCACTAAGTCCCATAGGTCACGGAGAGAACACCGAGGGCAATGGAAGGTAGGAAAGTGGAGCACTGAGAGCACGGATGAGAGCAGGTAAACATCTTTGATAATCCGGAGTAGAGTGCATGGAATGCGGAATACAGATCCAAGAGGTCAATCGAGACTGAGGACAATATGTGCTATTGCTGCCTAGGGCTTATCTACTTGGGACTCCGCACGGCGTGTCTACACGCCCTGGGTCTCATCCCTCTCATGTCATCCTCTTTCCCCTTACTTGGACTCCACGCGGTGTAACTACACACCGCGGGTCTCCTCCTCAAGCACACACAAATCATCATCCTTTCACTAGTACTACGTCCTCTTCTTCATATGCGGCTCGCGCATATGATATCTGTGTTCGTCCTTTAATCTTCATCTTCTGCGGTGCGTCTTCAGGTGCCCCTCTGTGACTGATGCGCCAACTCTCGTGCTGATTGGTTGTTGCTCCCCTGATTGATCCATCTGTCTGCTGACCTGCTTGCCTTCTTTGCGTGATTGCGTGCCTCACTGCGACTCGGCCCTTGTTCCCTTCTCACCATGGATCTCTCTGCCACTGCTTAACGCCTCCTCACAGCTTCCACCACAAGCGCTTAAGATAGCCGTAGGGAGGTCGCCGCATATGGCAATGTCAACCTGCGGTAGCTTCCCTGCGGGCAGCCCTGTCCTCACCACAACTGGATTCTGCGCCATCCCACACTCAACCGCGCTCGCATGAGCCAGCGTTCCTTGCACGGTCCTCATCTTGCCACGATCCCTTCTCCGCGGATTGACCTCTCCACGGAGCACCGGTAGAGACTCGTCTGACATGGTGCCCGACTGAGGCGCAACTAGGGTGCAACTAGGGCCCAAGTCGGGCGCAAGCAAGGTGCAAGTAGGACACAACTAGGGCGCAAGTAGGACACAAGAAGGCCGCAAGTAGGGCGCAACTAGGGTGCAACTAGGGTGCAACCACGGTGCAAGTAGGGCGCAAGTAGGGCGCAGCTAGGGTACAACTACGGCTCAACTAGGGTGCAAGTAGGGTACAAGTAGGGAGGAAGTAGGGCGCAACTAGGGCACACCTAGGGCGCAAGTATGGCGCAAGTAGGACGCAAGTGGTGCACAAGTAGAACGCAACTAACGCGCAACTAGGATGAAACTAGGGCGCAAGTAGAAGGCAATTAGAGCACACCAAGGGTGTAACTAGGGCACAACTAGGGCGCAAATAGGGTCCAAGTAGGGCGCAACTATGGCACAAATCGGGCGTGTTTATGGCACAAATAGGGCATAACAAGTACCCTACCCACATGCAAATAGGGCACACATAGGACGCAAGTAGGGTGCAAGTAGGGCGCAAGAAGGGTGCAACTACAACACAAGTAGGGCGCAAGCAGGGAACAACTAGGGTATAACTAGGGCGCAACTAGGGCACAACTAGGGCGTAGCTAGAGTCCAACTGAGGCGCAACTGGGACACAACAAAGGCATAAGTAGGGCGCAAGGAGGGCGCAAGTAGGGCGTAAGTAAGGCGCAACTAGAGCGCAACTATGGCGCAACTAGGGCACACGGAGGGTGCAACTAGGGCGTAACTAGGGCACAAATAGGGCGCAAGTAGGGTACAAGTATGGCTCAAATGGTGCAACTAGGGCGAAACTAGGGCGTAAGTAGAGGGCATGTAGGACGCAAATAGGGCGCAACTAGGACGCAACTAGGATGCAACTAGGGCGGAACTAGGGTGTAGCTCGTGTCCAGCTGGGGCGCAACTAGGGCGCAACTAAGGCGCAATCCGGGCTCAAGTAGGGTCCTAGTATGGCGCAACTAGGGTGCAAGTAGGGCACAACTAGGGCACAACTGGGGCGTAACTATGGTGCAACGAGGGTGTAACTAGTACCAAACTGAGGCGCAAGTAGGGCACAAGTAATGCGCAACTAGGGTGCAACTAGGACGCCAGTAGGACACAATTAGTGCATAACTAGGGCACAACTACAGCTCAACTAGGGCTCAAGTAGGGCGCAAGTAGGATGCAACTAGGGTACATTTTATGCGTAACTAGGGCGCATCTAGGTCGCAAGAGGGGCGCAAGTGGGACACAAGTAGTACGCAACTAGGGTGCAACTAGGACGCAACTAGGGTGCAAGTACGGGGAAAGGAGGGTGCAAGCAAGGCACAACTAGAACAACTAGGGCGCAAGTAGGGCGTAAACAACGGCATAACTTGTGCCCAACCAATGCACAACTAGGGCGCAACTAGGGCACAACTAGGGCGTAACTAGGACGCACGTGGGACGCAAGTAGGGCGTAAGTATGGCGCAAGTAGGGTGCCACTGGGGCACAACTTGGACGTAGCTAGTGCTCAGCTGAGGCACAACTAGGGCGCAAGTAGGGTGCACCTAGGATGCAACCAGGGCGCACATAGGGTGTAGGTAGGGTGCAACTAGGGAACAGCTAGGGCGCAACTAGGACGCACCTAGGGCGTATCTAGTACCCAACCAAGGAGCAACTAGGGCGCAGCAAGGGCGCAAGTCGGGCACAAGTAGGACACGAGAAGGACACAAGTAGGGCATAACTAGGGCAAAAGTAGAGTGCAAGAAGGGTGCAAGTAGGATGCAACTAGGACGCAACTACGGCGCAACCAGGACGAAGCTTGTATCCAACTGAGGTGCAACTAAGGCGCAACTAGGGCGCAACTAGGGAGCAACTAGGGCCCACGTAGGACGCAAGTAGAGCGCAACAAGGGTGCAACTAGGGCTCAACTAGGGTGTAAACAGGACACAAGTAGGGCAAACATTGGGTGCAACAAGGCCGCAACTAGGGTGCAACTAGGGTGTAAGGAGGATGCAAGTAGGGCGCAAGTATGGGGCAGCTAGGGTGCAACTAGGGTGCAACTAGGGCGCAAGTATGACACAAGTAGGGTGCAAGTAGGGTGAAGCTATGGTACAACTAAGACACAACGAGGCTGCAACTAGGTTGCAACTAGGGCGCAAGAAATGCATAGCTAGTGCCCAACTGAGGTACAACTAGGGTGCAACTAGGGCGCAAGTAGGACGCAAGTAGGGTGTAGCTTGGGTGCAACTAGGGTGCAACTAGGTCGCAACTAGGGTGTAAATCGGGTGCTAGTAGGATGCAACTAGGGCATAATTGGGACCCAACTAGGGAAAAAGTAGGGCGCATGGAGGGTGCAACAATGGGTGCAACTAGGACTCAACTAGGGGGCAAGTAGGACAAAAGTAAGGCGCAACTAGTGCACAACTAGGGCACAACTAGGACGTAGCTAGTGCCCAACTAAGGCACAACTAGGGCGCTGCTAGGGTGCAACTAGGGTGCAAGTTGGACGAAAGTAGGGCGCAAGTAGGGCGAAAACAGGATACACGTAAGGCACAAGAAGGGCGCAACTACATTGTAAGTAGGGCGTAAGTAGGGCGCATGTAGGGTGCATCTAGAACATAACTACGACGCAAGTAGGGGACAAGTAGGGCACAACTTGTGTGCAACTAGGGCACAACTAGGGCGTAGCTAGTACCCAACTGAGGCACAACTAGGACGCAAGCAGGCTGCAAGTCGGGCGCAAGTAGGACACAACTAGGGTGCAAGTAGGGCTCAAATAGGGTATAAATAGGGCGCAACTAGGTTGCAAATAGGTCGCAAGTAGGGCGCAAGTAGGGCGCAAGTAGGATGCAACTAGGGCGCAACTAGGGCGTAAGTACAGCACAAGTACCGCACAAATAGGGTACAACCAGGGTGCAACTAGGGCACACATAGGGCTCAAGAAGGGTGCAACTAGGGCACAACTAGGGTGTAGCTAGTGCCCAGTTGAGGCACATCTAGGGCGCAACTACGGCGCAAGTTGGGCACAAGAAGGGTGCACATAGGACGTGTTAGAAGAGTACAAGCATGAGATGGGGTGTAGTAGAAGCAGGCAAAAGTATTGGAACATGCATGAGTATGTCGGCAAGAGTGACGGAAACGAGAGCGGTCCTGAGGAGCTAGTCGCTGAGCTTGAGAGAGGCTGGAGTGCTGAGGAGTCAAGGTAGACGAGGTGTTGTGAGAGAGCTAGACCAAGACAAGTGATGGCTGGCTGGAGAGAGTTGAGCGAGGGAGGGAGAGCAACAGAGTGAAAAGGTGCAAGTTGGGAGAGACTAGCAAAACAAACGTATACGAGGTGCGAGCGGAGCGAAGACACGGCAGCGAAGCTGTGGAACCAAATGGGAACAGGATGGAAATAAGTGTTCTGGTTAACTCAAGGAAATGAACATCCTTGGTAAAAAGGGGTAGAACAGGACAAGAATACTAACCAACGGCTCCTTTCCGCTTGCCGGACGCGAGTGACAGGTGTCACTTTAGTATGGGATAACTTGACGGTGGGGTCCAAACGCTCGAGTAACCAGAGACCCGGTTGTCAAGGTAGTTTGGTGGCCGGACCTGAACCATTATTAGGAAGAAGATTCTCTGGCCATAGACTTGCACAGAGTCAAATTTGTGAGGAAATTCCAACACCCCCTTGAAACGGACGCAGTGCATTTGGTATGGTCTGAGATGTGATTAAGAAGCATTCCACCATTTTCTGTTGGTGAGGTGAGGGTGCACATGGAGCTGGTGGACTGGGTAGAAGGTGAAGGGGTGGCATGTCCAGGATCTCAGGGGGATCTTCCATGGTGATCCTTTCTGGTTGATTTGTTATCCATCAATGTCCTCATCATCGTCTGCATTCTCGGCGCATGTTGCTCATGAGACTGGAGATGTCCTTTGAGCAGGGATCCTAGGCCCGAAGGATATAGTAAAATGGACGGTCAGCGGTGAGGTACATGATGACCAGTGCTTGATATTTGGCAAGGAAGTAGTCACTCTTGTACTGCCGAATGTTGAGATTGGGAATGTGGACGTGGAAGTAGTCTCGCTCTTTGCTGAAGATCTCCAAGAGTTCAAAGCTGCCAAAGCTCACATATGCATGTAGCTCCATTACAGCGAGCCATTCATTATGGTTGACTTTGCCTGCGTCGTTGAAGTGGAGAATGGGGATCCAGTGAGCCAGTTTGACAACTCCTTGGCTGATGGGTTTGCCATGTGTCCACCAGAGACGCCATCGCTGAGTGGCTGAATTCTCCTTGTCCGACATCTGTGGGAGTTGCTGGGTGATTTGTCACAGGGAGAGATCAGAAGCTTGCCAGGTGCAGCACCCAGTGAGGAGGCCAAAGCCTGCTGTGGTTGCAGTTTTTTGTGCTGATACGTGGACTTGGATTGTAACGGAACAGGCAATGCGACTGGTTGAGATCTTTTGAAAAGAGTGGATAAAGAGTGAAGGACAAAAGTGGAGGAATTCTGAGGGTCGGAGTGGGCGCAGGGGCAAAACCGCGTACGCTGCAGGACGTTTCGGCGTGGGTACAGGTCGTCGCGTAGCAGGAGATGCGACCAGGCAAATCCTTGTGCCGAGTAGATGACGATGTGGAAAGCTGAGGAGCGATTGATGATTGAGTGGGCACAGAGATGAAACCACATGCGCTGCTGAAATAGAATGATAGGATGCAGCAAGAGGAGGGCAGGGGCCAACGCGCCATGATAAATCTGCTGCCAACGTGGGTGCAGGCTGCTGCGAAGCGGGCAGCTAGCTCTGCAGGTCCTTGTGCTGGCCACAGATGCTGACGATGGGAAGGCGGAAGTTGATAATGAAGGAATGGGCGCAGGGGCCAACCACGTGCGCTACACAATGTTTCGACGTGGGTGCAGGTCGTCGCGGACCAAGCGATGCGACCGGGCAGATCCTTATGCCGAGCAGAAAGCAATGAGGAGGTGGAGGAGTACGGAGGCGGCACGGATGATGGCGAGGACGACACTGGTGATGACGGGCAAGCCGGAGTAGGCAGATGAGGCTGAGTTGATGAAGGAGGCCGGAGCGGAGAAGATGAGAAGGGTTGAGGGAAGCAGAGGAAGATGTGGATGAGCAAAAGAAAGGATGCTAATGATGCGGTGGAGGTGGAAGATGGAGGTTGTGGCAGGCAGAGGATGGCGAGAGAGGAGACGGTGCGCGAAAACTAAGCTCTCTGCTTTCAGGAGAGTGATGGTTTGTTCCCCAGTTGGCCCGAGACCGACGGGCAGGAAGACTGGTGGTGTCCGATATCCTGGTAGCTAGAGGAAGTCGGTTGCAGCAGAGGAGGTTGTCCGGCAAGCAGAAACACTGGTCCATTGATGTCAGGAGAGTGACGGCTTGTTCCCCAGTTGGCTCGCAATGGGAGCAGGAACCATGGCGGTGTCTGATGTATTGACAACGGGAGTTGCTTTGCTGCTACTGACGATGCGAGAAGGCGGTGCAAGGACGCGGCTTGAGAGTAAGAATGCAGAGGAGCTGAGGGGGTTGAGGCTGATTCAATAGAGGAAGCATATGAGGCATATGAGGGGAGAAGAGAGCGGCGGAGGTACTTGCGGAGGTTGAGGATATCAGAGGCAGCGGATGGCAAATCGGCCGGACGTTTTCAGGTAGTTGACGGCAGGTGGCGGCTTGAGAGCTGCTTGCGGCTGTTGAAAACAACGACTCGCCAATAGTTGGTCACCAGGTGATGTCGCCAGATGCTTTAATACCATGTCAGAATAATGCAAGCATGAGAATGCCAGTAGCGGAAGCAGGAAGAAGCATTGGAACATGCACGAGTACGTCGGCCATAGTGACGGAAACGAGAGCGGTCCCAAGGACTTAGTTGCTGAGCTTGAAAGAGGCTGGAGTGCTGGGGAGTCAAGGTAGACGAGGTGTTGTGAGAGAGCGAGAGCAAGACGAGTGATGGCTAGCTGGAGAGAGTTGAGCAAAGGAGCGAGAGTGACGGAGCAAAGAGCTGCAAGTTGGGAGAGACTGGCGAGAAACAAGCTATGCGATGTGCAAGCAGAGCAAAGACACGGCAGCAAAGTAATGGAACCAAAGGGAAACAGGATGGAAAAAACTGTTCTGGTTAACTCAAGGGAATGAACATCCTCGGTAAAAAGGGGCAAAACAGGACAAGAAAACTAACCACCGGCTTCTTTCCGCTAGCCGGACACAAGTGACACTTGTCACTTTAGTTGGGGATAACTTGACGGTGGGGTCCAAACGGTTGACTAACCTAAGACCCGTTAGTCAAGGTGGTTCGGTGGCCGGACTAGAACCATCATAAGGAAGAAAATTCTCTGGCCATGTACTTGCACGGAGTCAGTTTCATGAGGAAATTCCAACAGGATGCAACTAGGGCACAAGTAGGGCGCAAGTAGGACGCAACTCGGGTGCAACTATGACGCAACTACGGCGCAACTAGGGCGTAGGTAGTGCCCAACCGAGGAACAAATAGGGTGCAACTAGGGCTCGAGTAGGGCGCAAATAGGTGGGAACCAGGGCACAAGTAGGACGCAAGTAGGGTGCAACTAGGGCGCAACTAGGGCTCGACTAGGGTGCAAGTAGGGCGCAAGTGGGGCACAAGTGGGGCACAATTAGTAAGGGTGCACACCAAATGACGGGATTCGCAAGTGAGAACCGCAAATCCTGTTCTGGTCTCGGAACCGCGAGTCCAAATCTGGGCTGTGGAACCATCTTGGACCGCAAAACGTGACATTGCATATTGACCCATACAAGAGTGTGATTTTGTGGCAATGTTTACTTTAAAACATGCTAAACTTGGCATGAACTGTTCGGAGTACATTTGAAGAAGTATCATTTCATTTAAAATGTTCATTTTCTGCTTTGGATGCTGATGATCATGGACTTCTTGTGTTTGACATTGTGATACTTTTCCTTGACTCGCAAGTCTCTGTCTCAGGATTTGCAAATCTGGCATCTTGGACTCGCGGCTCCTAGAAACCGCGGTTCGCAAATCCGGACTTGTGGTTCAGGTTCCGGCTTGCAAAACCGACTCGCGAGTCCGGTTCCAATGCCAGATTCGCGAATCTGGCATGGCATGCACCCTTAACAATTAGGTCGCAAGTAGGGCGCACCTAGGGTGCAACTAGGGTGCAACTAGGGCGCAACAAGGGCGTAACTAGTTCCCAACTGTTGTGCAAATAGGACGCAGCTAGGGTATAAATGGGGTGCAAGTAGGGTCCAAGAGGGGCGCAACTAGGGCGCAAGTAGGGCACATGTAGGGCGCATCAAGCGTGCAACTAGGGCGCAACTAGGGCGTAGTTAGAGCCCAACTGAGGCGCAGCTGGGGCGCAATCTATTCGAAAGTGGGATGCAACTAAGGCACAACTAGGGTGTAACTACGGCGCAACTAGGACACAACTAGGGCGCAATAGGACGCAAGTAGGACGCAAGTAGGGAGCAGCTAGTGCACAAGTAGGGCGGAAGAAGAACTTAAGTAGGGCGCAACTAGGACGCAACCAGGGCGTAGCTAGTGTCCAACTAAGGCGCAACTAAGGCGCAACTGGGGCACAACAATTGCGCAACTATGGTACAACTATGGTGCAAGTAGGGCGCAAGTAGAGCGCAACAAGAGCACAACTATGGCCCAAAAGGGGCTCAAATAGGGCGCAAGGAGGGCAAAATTATGGCGCAAGAAGGGCGCAAGTAGGGTGCAAGTAGGATGCAAGTAGAGTGCAACTAGGGCACAACTAGGGTACAAATAGGGCACAACTAGGGCGTAGCTTATGCCCAATTGAGGCGTAACTAGGGCGTAAATAGGGCGCAAGAAGGGCACAAGTAGGGCGCAAGTAGGGCGCAATTAGGGTGCAACTAGGGCACAACTATGGCACAAATAGGACGTAGCTAGTGTCCAACTGAGGTGTAACTAGGGTGCAACCACGGCACAAGTAGGTCACAAGTAGGGTGCAACTAGGGTGAAACTAGGGCACAACTAGGTCGCAACTAGGGCATGAGGAGGGCGTGTTTAGGGTGAAACTATGGCGTAACACGGGTACAACTAGGGTGCAAGTAGGGCGCATGGAGGGTGCAACTATGGGTGCAACTAGGGCGTAACTAGGGGGCAAATAGGGCGCAAGTTGGACACACCTAGGATGCAACAAGGGTGTAGCTAGGGCGTAACTAGTGCCCAACTCAGGCGCAACTAGGACGCAACTAAGGTGCAAGTAGGGTGCAAATAGGGTGCAAGAATGGTACAATTAGGGTGCAAGTACGACGTATGTAGGGTGCAACTATGATGCAACTACGGTGCAACTAGGGCGCAACTAGGGCGTAGCTAGTGCCCAACTGAGGCGCAACAGAGGCGCAGGTAGGGCACAACTAGGACGAAAGTAGGGCACAACTAGGGCACAAAGGGGGCGCAAATAGGGCGCAACTACGACAAAACAAGGTTGCAAGTAGGGCGCAAGTAGGGTACATGTAAGGCGCAACTAGGGCTCAAGTAGGGAGCAAGTAGGGTACAACTAGGGAATAACTAGGACATCACTAGGATGTAAGTAGGCTACAAGTAGGACGCAACTAGGGTGCAACTAGGGTGCAACTAGGGCGCGAGCAGAGTGCAAGTAGGGTGCAACTAGCGCATAATTAGGGTGCAACTTGGGCGCAACGAGGACGTAGCTAGTGCCCTACTGAGGCGTAACCAAGGTGCAACTAGGGCGCAAGTAGGACACAAGTAGGGCGCAAGTAGGGTGCAACTAGGTTGCAAGTAGGGCGCAATTCGGATGTAACTAGGGCGCAACAAGGACGCAACTAGGACGTAGCTAGTACTCAAGTGAGGTGCAACTAGGGCACAAGTAGGGCGCAACTAGGACGCAACTAGGGTGCAAGTAGGACGCAACTTGCAACTAGTGCGCAACCAGGGCGCAACTAGGGCTAAACTAGGGCTCAAGTAGGGCGCAAGTAGGACACAAGTAGGACACAACTAGTGTACGACTAAGGTGCAACTAAGGAGAAAGGAGGGTACAAGTAGGGCGCACGTAGGGTGCAACTAGGGTGCAACGAGGGCGCAACTAGGGCACAAGTAGGGAACAAGTAGGGCGCAAATAGGGTACAAGTAGGGTGCAACTAGGGCGCGACCAGGGTGCAACTAGGGCGTAAACCAGTGCGTAGCCTGTGTCCAATTGAGGTGCGACGAGGGCGCAACTAGGGCGCAATTAGGGCAAAAGTTGGGTGCAAGTAGAGCGCAAGTAGAGTACAACTACGCCGCAACTAGGGTGCATCTACGGTGTAGCTAGTGTCCAACTGAGGCGCAACTACAGTGTAACTAAGGCGCAACTAGGGTGCAACTGGGGCAAAGTAGGGCGTAAGTAGGATGCAACTAGAACGCAACCAGGGCGCAACTAGGGTGCAACTAAGGCACAACTAGGACATAAGTAGGACGTAGCAAGTACCCAACATAGGCACAACTAGGGCGCAACAAGGGCGCAACTAGGATGCAAGTAGGGTGCAACTACGACGCAACTAGGGTGCAACTAGGACACAACTAGGGCGTAGCTAGTGTCCAACGGAGGAGCAACTAGGGCGCAAGTGGGGTGCAAGTAGGACGCAATTAGGGCGCATCTAGGGCGCAACTAGGGCATAGCTCATGCCCAACTGAGGCGCTACTACGACGTAACTAGGGCGCAATTCTGGCGCAAGTAGGCCGCAAATAGGGGCCAACTAGGACGCAATTAGGGCGCAATTCTGGCACAAGCAGGGCGCAAATAGGGACCCACTAGGGCGCAAGTAGGGCGCAAGTAAGGCGCATGTACGACACAACTAGGGCGCAACTAGAGCACAACTAGGGTGCATCCAAGACGTATGTAGTGTCAAACTGAGGCGCAACAACGGCGCAACTACGGCGCAAGTAGGGAGCAACTAGGGCGCAACTAGGGTGCAAGTAGGGCGAAACAAGGATGCAAGTAGGGCTCTATTAGGGTGCACGTAGGGCGCAAGTAGGACGCAAGTAGGGCGCAACTAGGACGCAACTAGGGTGCAACTAGGGCGCAGCTAGGGCAGAGCTAGTGCCCAACCGGAGCACAACTAGGGCGTAACTAGGTCGCATTTAGGGCACAACTAGGGTGCAACCAGGGTACACGTAGGGCGCTAGTATGGCACTACGAGAGCGCAACTAGGGCTAAACTAGGGTACAAGTAGGGCGCAAATAGGGCACAAATAGGACACAACTAGGATGTAGCTAGTGCCGAACTAAGGTGCAACTAGGGCGCAACTAGGGAGCAAGTAGGGTGAAACTAGAGTGCAAGTAGGGCACAACTAGAGCGCAATTTGGGCGCAACTACGCTACAAGTAGGGTGCAACTAGGACGCAAGTAAGGCACAACTAGGGTGCAACTAGGACGCAACTAGGGCGCACGTAGAAAGGAACTAGGGCGCAACTCGGGTGCATCTAGGGCGCAAGTAGGGCGCAACGAGGACGCAGGTAAGGCGCAACTAGGGCGCAAGTAGGGCGCAAGACGGCCATAACTAGGACGCAACTAGGACGCAACTAGGTCGTAGCTAGTGCTCAACTGGGGCGCAACTAGGGTGCAAGTCGGGCGCAACTAAGACGCAAGCAGGGAGCAACTAAGGTACAGTTAGGGCGTAACTAGGACGCAACTAGGATGTAGCTAGTGCCCAACTAAGGCACAACTAGCGCAACCAGGGAGCAAGTAGGGTGCAACAAGGGTGCAATTAGGGCACAGCTAGGGCATTATTTGGACGCAACTAGGCTACAACTACGGCGCAACTAGGGTGCAAGTAAGACGCAACCAGCGCGCAACTAGGGTGCAACTAGAGCACAACTAGGGCGTAGCTAGTGCCCAACTCAGGCATGACTATGGGGCAACTAGGGTGCAACTAGGGCGCAAGGAGGACGGAACTAAGACGCAACTAGGGCACAACTAGGGTGCAACTTGTTTGTAGCTAGTGTCCAACTGAGGAGCAAACAGGGCAAAATTAGAGCGCAAATAGGGCGCAAGTGGGGCGCACGTAGGGTGCAACTAGGGCGCATGTAGGGCGCAATTAGGACGCAATTAGGGCGGAAGTAGGGAGTAACTAAGACGCAACTATGGAGCAACCAGGTCGTAGCTAGTGCCCAATTGAGGCGCAACTAGGGCACAACTAGGGCGCAAGTTGGTCGCAATCAAGGCGCAAGTAGGGTACAACTAAGGCGCAACTAGGGCACAACTATGGTGCAACTAGGGCAAAACTAGGGCCCAAGTAGGACGCACGTAGGCTGCAACTAGGGCGCAGCTAGGGCGAAGTTATGGCGCAAGCAGGGTGCAACTAGGGGACAACTAGGGCACAACTAGGGCACAACTTGGGTGCAACTAAGGCGCAACTAGGGTACAACTATGGCGCAAGTAGGGTGCAAGTAAGGTGCAAGTACGGCGCAAGTAGGGCGCAACCAGGACGTAACTAAGGCGCAACTAGGACGCAACTAGGGCGCAACTAAGACACAACTAGGGCGCAACTAGGGCGCAGCTAAGGTGCAAGTAGGGTGCAAGTAGGGCGAAACTAGGGCGTAACTAGGGTGCAACTAGGACGTAGCTAATTCCCAACTGCGCCGCAACTAAGGCGCAACTATGATGCAATTCGGGCGCAAGTAGGGCGCAAGTATGATGCAACTAGGGCACAAGTAGGGCGTAATTGGGACGCAACTAGGGTGCAACTGGGACACAACTAGGACGCACCTAGGCGCAGCTAGGGTACAAGTAGGGCGCAACTATGGCGAAACTTGAACGTAACTAGGGTACAACTAGGGTGAAAATAGGGTGCAAGTAGGGCACAAGTAAGGCGCAACTAGGGCGCAACTAGGGCACAAGTAGGTTGCAAGTAGGGCGCAACTTGGGAGCAACAAGGGTGCAACTAGGGTGCAACTAGAACCCACATAGGGCGTAGCTCGTGTCCAACTGAGGTGCATCTAGGACGCAGCTAGGGTGCAACTAGGGAGCAAGAAGGGCATAAGCAGGACGTAAGGAGGGTGCAACTAGAGCAAACATAGGGCGTAACTAGGGCTTACCTAGGGCACAACTAGGACGCAAGGAGGGTGCAATTAGGGCACAAGTCGGTCGCAAGCAGGGCGCAACTAGGGCACTAATAGGACACAACTAGGGTGCAACTAGGGCGCAATTAGGGCGCAACTAGGCCGTAGTTGGTGCCGAACAGAGGCGCAACTAGGGAGCAACTAGGGCGCAACTAGGGCTCAACTAGGGTACAACTATGGCGCAACTAGGGCGTAGCTAGTGTCCAACTGACGCGCAACCAGGGTGCAACTAGGTCACAACTAGGGTGAAAGTAAGGAGCAATTAGGGCGCAACTAGGGCGCAAGGAGGGCCTAACTAGGGCGTAGCTAGTGTCCAACTGAGGTGTAATCAGGGTGCAACCACGGCACAAGTAGGGCGCAAGTAGGGTGCAACTAGGGTGCAACTAGGGCTCAACTAGGTCGCAACTAGGGCATAAGTAGGGCGCAAGAAGGGTGAAACTAGGGCGAAACAAGGGCACAACTAGGGTGCAAGTAGGGCACATAGAGGGTGCAACAATGGGAGCAACTAGGGCGCAACTACGGGACAGGTAGGGCGCAAGTTGGGTGCACCCAGAGCGCAACTAGGGCGCAACTAGGGCGTAACTAGTGCCCAACTCAGGCGCAACTAGGACGCACCTAAAGTACAAGTAGGGTGCAGGTAGGGCGCAAGAAGGATGCAACTAGGGCGCAAGTACGACATATGTAGGGCGCAACTAGGGTGCAACTAGGGCACAACTAGGGCGTAGCTAGTGCCTAACGGAGGCGGAGCAGAGGTGCAACAGAGGCGCAGGTATGGCACCACTAGGACAAAAGTAGGGCAAAACTAGGGCACAACTAGGGCACAACTAGGGCGCAACTAGGACACAACTAGGGCGCAAGTAGGGCGTAAGTAGGGTGCAAGTAAGGGGCACCTATGGCGCAAGTAGGGCGCATGTAGAGTACAACTAGGGCGTAATTAGGGGGCAACTAGGGCGCAACTAGGGCACAATAGAGGCGTAGCTAGTGCCCAACTGAGGTGCGACTAGGGCGCAAATAGGGCACAAGTAGCACGCAAGTAGGGTGCAGCTAGGGTGCAACTAGGGTGCAACTACTTCACAACTAGGGTGTATGTAGGGCGCCAGTAGGGTGTAACTAGGGCGTAACTAGGACACAACTAGGACGCAAGTATGGCGCATGTAGGGTGCAACTATGGGTGCAACTATGGCTCAACTAGGGGGAAAGTAGGGCGCACGTAGGGCGCAACTAGTGCACGACTAGGGCGTAACTATGGCGCAACGAGGAATTAGCGAGAGCCCAACTAAGGCACAACTAGGGCGCAACTAGGGTGCAACTAGGGTGCAAGTCGGACGCAAGCAGGGCGAAAACAGGGTACAAGTAAGGTACAGGAAGGGTGCAACTAGGTCGTAATTAGGGCGTAAGTAGGGCGCGTGTAGGGTGCAACTAGGGTGCAAGTACGACGCAATTAGGGGGCAAATAGAGAGCAAGTAGGGCGCAACTAGTGTGTAACTAGGGCACAACTAGGGCGCAACTATGGCGTAGCTAGTGCCCAACTAAGGCGCATCTAGGGCGTAATTACGGCGCAGCTCGGGTGCAGGTAGGACACAACTAGGGTGCAAGTAGGGCTCAAAAAGGGTATAAGTAGGGTGCAACTAGGGTGCAACTAGGTCGCAAGTAGAGCGCAAGTAGGGTGTAACTAGGGCGCAACTAGGGCGCAAGTACAGCACAAATAGGGCACAAATAGGGAGCAACCAGGGTGCAACTAGGGCGCACGTGGGGTGCAAGAAGGGTGCAACTAGGACACAACTAGGTGTATCTAGTTCCCAGTTGAGGCACAACTAGGGCGCAACTAGGGCGCAAGTCAGGCACAATAAGGGTGCAAGTAGGATGCAACTGGGGCGCAAGTAGGGCGCAAGTAGGACGCACCTAGGGTGCAACTAGGATGCAACTAGAGCGCAACTAGGGCGTAACTAGTGCCCAACCGAGGCACAACTAGGGTGCAATAAGGGCACAAGTAGGGTGCAACTAGGGTGGAACGAGGGCGCAAGTAGCAGGCAAGTAGGGCGCAACTAGGGCGCAACTATGGCTCGACTAGGGTATAAGTAGGGCGCAATTAGGGCGCAAGTGGGGCGCAACTATATTGTCACTAGGGTGCAACTAGGGCATAAGTAGGGCGCAAGTAGGGCACAATGAGGAAGCAATTAGGGCGCACCTAGGGTGCAACTAGGGTGAAAGTAGGGCGTAACTAAGGCGTAACTAGTGCCCAACTGAGGTGCAACTAGGACGCAACTAGGTGACAAGTAAGGCGCAAGTAGGGCGGAATAAGGGCGCAACTAGGGCACAAGTAGGGTACATGTAGGGCGCAACGAGGGTGCAACTAGGGCGCAACTAGGGCGTAGTTATATCCCAACTGAGGCGAAGCTGGGGCGCAATTGAGTCGCAAGTGGGATGCAACTAGGGCACAACTATGGTGCAACTAGGGTGCAACTAGGGCACAACTAGGGCCTAAGTATGACGCAAGTAGGGTGCAACTAGTTCACAAATAGGGCGCAAGAAGGACTTAAGTAGGGCGCAACTAGGGCCCAACCAGGGCGTAGCTAGTGTCCAACTAAGGCGCAATTAACGCGCAACTAGGGCACAACTAGGGCGCAACTAGGGTGCAATGAGGGTGCAAGTAGGGTGCAAGTAGAGCGCAACAAGGCCGCAAGTATGGCTCGAAAAGGGCTCAAATAAGGCGGAAGGAGGGCGCAATTAGGGTGCAAGTAGGGCGCAAGTAGGGTGCAAATATGATGCAAGTAGGGTGCAGGTAGGGTACAACAAGGGTACAACTAGGGCATAACTAGGGCGTATCTTGGGCCCAATTGAGGCGTAACTAGGGCGCAACTAGGGCGCAAGTATGGCACAAGTAGGGTGCAAGTAGGGCACAATTGGGGCACAACTAGGGCACACCTAGGGCACAACTAGGGCGTAGCTAGTGTCCAACTGAAGTGTAACTAAAGTGCAAGCACGGCACAAGTAGGGCGCAAGTGGGTTGCAACTAGGGTGCAACTCGGGTGCAACTAGGTCGCAACTAGGGCATAAGTAGGGTAGAAGTAGGGTGAAACTAGGGCGTAACAAGGGCACAACTAGGGTGCAAGTGGGGCGCATCGAGGGTGCGACTATGGGTGCAACTAAGGCGCAACTTAGAGGCAAGTAGGGCGCAAGTTCGGCGCACCTGGGACGCAACTAGGACGCAACTAGGGCGTAACTAGTACCCAGCTCAGGCGCAACTAGGACGCAGCTAAAGTGCAAGTAGGGTGCAACAAGGGTGCAACTAGGGCGCAAGTATGACGTATGTAAGGCTCAACTAGGATGCAACTAGGGCGCAAATAGGGCGTAACTAGTGCTAAAGTGAGGCGCAGCTGGGGCGCAATAGAGACGCAAGAAGGGCACAACTAGGACAAAAGTATGACACCGCCAGGGCACAATTAGGGCGCAACTAGGACAGAACTAGGGCGCAAGTAGGGAAAAAGTAGGGTGTATGTAAGGCATAACTAGGGTGCATCTAGGGTGCAAGTAGGGTACAACTAGGGCGTAACTAGGACACAACTAGGGCGTTCATAGGTTACAGTTAGGACGTAACTAGGGTGCAAAAAGGGCGCAACTAGGGCGCGAGCAAAGTGCAAGCTGGATACAACTAGGGCACAACCAGGGCGCAGCATGGGCGCAACTAGGACGTAGCTAGTACCCTACTATGGCGTATCTATGGTACAACTAGGGTGCAACTAGCGTGCAACTAAGGCGCGAGGAGGGTGCAAGTAGGGCGCAACTAGGGTTCAACTAGGGTGCAATGAGGGCGCAACTAGGGCGCAAGTATGGAACAAGTAGGCCGTAAATAAGACGCAAGTAGGGTGCATTGAAGGCGCAACCAGGGTGCAACTAGGGCGTAAACCAGGGCGTAGCTTGTGCCCAATTGAGGCGGAATGAGGGCGCAACTAGCACGTAACTAGGGCGCACGTTGGGTGCAAGTAGGGCGCAAGTAGAGTGCAAGTAGGACGCAACTAGGGCGCATCTATGGCGTAGCTAGTGTCTAACTGAGGCGCAACTAGGGCGTAACTAGGGCGCAACTAGGGTGAAGTAGGGTGTAAGTAGGATGCAACTAGGACGCAACTAGAGCGCAAGTAGGGCGCAACTAGGACGCAACAAGGACATAACTATGGCGAAGATAGTACTTAACAGAGGCACAACTAGGGGGCAACAAGGGCGCAACTAGGATGCAAGTAGGGCGCAACTACAACACAACTAGGGTGCAACTAGGACGCAACTAGGGCGTAGATAGTGTCCAACTGAGGAGCACCTAGGGAGCAAGTTGGGCGCAAGTAGGGCGCAACTAGGGTGCAACTAGCGCGTAACTAGGGCATAGCTAATGCCCAACTGAGGAGCAATGAGGATGTAACTAGGGCGCAATTCGGGCGCAAGTAGGGCGCAAATAGGGGCCAACTAGGACACAAGTAGGGCGCAAGTAGGGCGCTTGTAGGACACAACTAGGGTGCAACTAGGGCGCAATTAGGGTGCATCCAAGACGTATGTAGTGTCCACTTGAGGCGCAACAACGGCGCAAGTAGGGCGCAAGTAGGGTGCAAGTAGGGCGCAACAAGGATACAACTAGGGCTCTATTAGGGTGCACGTAGGGTGCAAGTAGGACGCAAGTAGGACGCAACTAGGGCGCAGCTATGGTAAAGCTAGGGCGAAACTAGGGCAAAGCTAGTGCCCTACTGAGGCACGACTAGGGCACAACTAGGTCACATTTAGAGCGCAACTAGGGCGCAACCAGGGAACAAGTAGGGCTCTAGTAGGGCATTACGAGGGCGCAACTAGGGCTAAACTAGGGTACAAGTAGGGCGCAAGTAGGGCGGAAATAGGGAACAACTAGGACGTAGCTAGTGCCCAACCAAGGCACAACTAGGGCGTAACTACGGAGCAAGTAGGGTGCAACTAGATTGCCAGTAGGGCACAACTAGGGTGTAATGTGGGCGCAACTAGGCTATGACCAGGGTGCAACTAGAACGCAAGTAAGGCGCAACTAGGGTGCAACTAGGGCGCAGCTAGGGCGCAAGTAGGATGGAACTAGGGCGCAACTCGGGCGCATCTAGAGCGCAAGTAGGGCGCAAGCAGGGCGCGAGTAAGCACAACTAGGACGCAAGTAGGACGCAAGACGGCCCCAACTAGGATGCAACTAGGACACAACTAGGTCATAGCTAGTGCCCAACTGAGGCGCAACTAGCGCGCAAGTCGGGCACAACTAAGACGCAAGCAGGGCGCAACTAAGGTACAGTCTGGGCGCAACTAGGACGCAACTAGGACGTAGCTAGTGCTCAACTAAGGCACAACTAGGGCCCAACCAGGGAGCAAGTAGGGTGCAACTAGGGTGCAAGTAGGGCACAACTAGGGCGTAACTTGGACGCAACTAGGCTACAAGTACTGTGCAACTAGGGCGCAAGTAAGACGCAACCAGCGCGCAACTAGGGTGCAACTAGAGCGCAACTAGGGCGTATCTAGTGCCCAAGTCAGGCATGACTATGGGGCAACCAGGGTGCAACTAGGGCGCAAGGAGGACGGAACTAGGACGCAACTAGGGCACAACTAGGGTGCAACTTGTTTGTAGCTAGTGTCCAACTGAGGAGCAAATAGGGCAAAACTAGAGCGCAAATAGGGCGCAAGTAGGGCGCACGTAGGGTGCAACTAGGGCACACCTAGGGCGCAACTAGGATGCAATTAGGGCGGAAGTAGGGAGCAACTAGGACGCAACTAGGGAGCAACCAGGGCGTAGCTAGTGCCCATTTGAGGCGCAACTAGGGCACAACTAGGGCGCAAGTTGGGCGCATTCAAGGCGCAAGTAGGGTGCAACTAAGGCGCAACTAGGACACAACTAGGGTGCAACTAGGGCACAACTAGGGCCCAAGTAGGATGCACGTAGGCTGCAACTAGGGCGCAGGTAGGGCGTAGTTATGGCGCAAGCAGGGTGCAACTAGGGGACAACTAGGGCACAACTAGGACACAACTTGGGTGCAATTAGGGCGCAACTAGGGTGCAACTAGGGCGCAAGTAGGGTGCAAGTACGGCGCAAGTAGGGCACAACCAGGACGTAACTAAGGTGCAACTAGGATGCAACTAGGGCGCAACTAAGACACAACTAGGGCACAACTAGGGCGCAACTAAGGTGCAAGTAGGGTGCAAGTAGGGCGGAACTAGGGCGTAACTAGGGTGCAACTACGGCGTAGCTAATGCCCAACTGCGCCGCAACTAAGGCGCAACTATGATGCAAGTTGGGCACAAGTAGGGCGCAAGTGTGATACAACTAGGACACAAGTAGGGCGTAATTATGACACAACTAGGGTGCAACTACGGCACAACTAGGACGCAACTAGGCGCAACTAGGGTACAAGTAGGGCGCAACTATGGCGAAACTTGGACGTAACTAGGGTACAACTAGGGTGCAAATAGGGCGCAAGTAGGGCACAAGTAAGGCGCAACTAGGACACAACTAGGGCACAAGTAGGTTGCAAGTAGGGCGCACCTTGGGAGCAACAAGGGCACAACTAGGGTGCAACTTGAACCCACGTAGGGCGTAGCTCATGTCCAACTGAGGCGTACCTAGGACGCAACTAGGGTGCAACTAGGGCACAAGTAGGGCATAAGTAGGACGTAAGCAGGGTGCAACTAGAGTAAATATAGGGCTTAACTAGGGCTTACCTAGGGCATAACTAGGATGCAAGGAGGGTGCAATTAGGGCGGAAGTTGATCGCAAGTAGGGCACAACTAGGGCACTAATAGGACACAACTAGGGTGCAACTAGGGCGCAAGTAGGGCGCAACTAGGCCGTAGTTGGTGCCCAACAGAGGCGCAGATAGGACACAACTAGGGCGCAACTAGGGCACAACTAGGGCACAACTATGGCACAACTAGGACGTAGCTAGTTTCCAACGGAGGCGCATCTAGGGCGCAACTAGGGCGCAACTAGGGCGTAACTATGATGCAAGTAGGGTGCAAGTAGGGCGCAAGTATGGTGCAACTAGGGCGCAAGTAGGGCGCAACTAGGGCATATCTAGGGCCCAACTGAGATGCAACTAGGGCGTAACTAGGGCGGAACTAGGGTGTAAGGAGGGCGCTAGTAGGGCGCAACAAGGGCGCAATTAGGGCAAAACTAGGACGTAACTATGGCGCAACTAGGACGCAACTATGGCTGAGCTAGTATCCAACTGAGGTGCAACTAGGGCGCAACAAGGGCACAACTAGGGTGTAAGTAGCGCGCAAGTAGGGCGCGACTAGGATGCAACTAGGGCGCAACTAGGGCATAGGTAGAGTCCAACTGAGGAGCAACTAGGGCGGAAGTAGTGCTTATGTAGGATGCAACTAGGGCGCAACTTGGACGTCACTAAGGCGTATCTAGTAACCAGCTAAGGCACAACTAGGGCAGAATTAGGGTGCAACTAGGGCGTAACTAGGGCGTAAGCAGGACACAACTAGGGCGTTATTGGGATGCAACTAGAAAGCAACTAGGGCGTAAGTAGGATGCAAGTAGGATGCAAGTAGGGCGTAACAAGGGTGCATCTAGGGTGCAACTAGGGCACAAGGAGGACGCAAGTAGAGCACAAGAAGGACGCAACTAGGGTGCACATAGGACGCAACTAGGGCACAATTAGTACGCAAGTAGGTCTCAACTAGGGTATGATTGGGTGCAACTAGGGTCTAACTTGGGCACAAATAGGACGTAGCTTGTGCCCAACTGACGCGCAACCGGTGCGTAACTAGGTCACAACTAGGGTGCAAGTAGGGACCAATTAGGGCGCAACTAGGGCACAACAAGGACCCAACTAGGGCGTAGCTAGTGTCCAACTGAGGTGTAAGTAGGATGCAACCACGGCACAAGTAGGGCGCAAGTAGGGTGCAAATAGGGTGCAACCAGGGCACAACTAGGTCGCAACTAGGACATAAGTAGGGCACAAGTAGGGTGAAACTAGGGCGTAACAAGGGGACAACTAGGGTGAAAGTGGGGCGCATTGAGGGTGCGACTATGGGTGCAACTAGGGCGCAACTTAGAGGCAAGTAGGGTGCAAGTTCGGCGCACCTAGGACGCAACTAGGACGCAACTAGGACGCAACTAGGGCGTAACTAGTGCCCAACTCAGGCGCAACTAGGACGCAGCTAAAGTGCAAGTAGGGTGCAAGAAGGGTGCAACTAGGACGCAAGTACGACGTATGTAAGGCGCAACTAGGATGCAACTAGGGCGCAACTAGGGCGTAGCTAGTGCTCAACCGAGGCGCAGCTGGGGCACAACAGAGACATAAGTATGGCACAACTAGGACAAAAGTAGGGCATAGCTAGGGCACAACTAGGGCGCAACTAGGGCGCAACTAGGACAGAACTAGGGCGCAAGTAGGGCGAAAGTAGGGTGCATGTAAGGCGTAACTAGGGTGCAAGTAGGGTGCAAGTAGGGTACAACTAGGGCGTAACTAGGACACTACTAGTGTGTTCACAGGTTACAAGTAGGATGTAACTAGGGTGGAAAAAGGGTGCAACTAGGGTGCGAGCAAAGTGCAAGTTGGACACAACTAGGGCGCAACCAGGGTGCAGCTTGGGCGTAACTAGGATGTAGCTAGTACCCTACTAATGCATAATAATGGTACAACTAGGGTGCAACTAGGGTGTAGCTAAGGCGCGAGGAGGGTGCAAGTAGGGCGCAAGTAGGGTTCAACTAGGGTGCAACGAGGGCGCGGCTAGGGCGCAAGTATGCAACAAGTAGGGCGCGAATAAGACGCAAGTAGGGTGCAAGTAAGGCGCGACCAGGATGCAACTATGCCTTAAACCAGGGAATAGTTTGTGCCCAATTGAGGCGGAATGAGGGCGCAACTAAGACGTAACTAGGGCGCAAGTTGGGTGCAAGTAGGGCACAAGTAGAGTGCAACTAGGACGCAACTAGGGCGCATCTATGGCATAGCTAGTGTCCAACTGAGGTGCAATTAGGGCGTAACTAGGGTGCAACTAGTGCACAACAAGGGCGAAGTAAGGCGTAAGTAGGATGCAACTAGGACGCAACTAGAGCGCAAGTAGGGCACAACTAGGGCGCAACAAGGACATAACTATGGCAAAGATAGTACCTAACAGAGGCACAACTAGGGGGCAACAAGGGCGGAACTAGGATGCAAGTAGGGCGCAACTACAACACAACTAGGGTGCAGCTAGGATGCAACTAGGGCGTAGATAGTGTCCAACTGAGGAGCAACTAGGGCGCAAGTTGGGTGCAAGAAGGGCGCAACTGGGGCGCAACTAGGGCGCAACTAGGGCGTAGCTAATGCCCAGCTGAGGCGCAATGAGGACATAACTAGGGCACAATTTGGGCGCAACTAGGGCGCAAATAGAGCGCATGTAGGACACCACTAGTGTGCAACTAGGGCGCAAATAGGGTGCAACCAGGACGTACGTAGTGTCCAATTGAGGCACAGCAACGGCGCAACTAGGGCGCAAGTAGGGCGCAACTAGGGTGCAACTAGGGTGCAAGTAGGCCGCAACAATGATGCAACTAGGGCTCTACTAGGGTACACGTAGGGCGCAAGTAGGACGCAAGTAGGGTGCAGTAGGACGTAACTATGGTGAAACTAGGGCGCAACTAGGGCGAAGCTAGTGCCCCACTTAGGCACGACTAGGGCGCAACTAGGTCGCATTTAGGGCGCAACCAGGGCGCAACCAGGGCACAAGTAGGGCTCTAGTAGGTAAGGTTGCACACAGATTCCTGGAATCGCGATTGAATAATCGCGGTTCCACGATTCTTCCATGTACCCACGATCCCGATTATTTTATCCTAACATCGGACCGGAATCGTAGGTGGTTCTGGAATCGGATCAGGGGGGGGGGAGGGGGGTGTTATTCAGGAAAATGACCAGGTCTTGCTCGACTTCGAGGACATTATATAGATTCGTCTCGAACATACAAACCTATCAAATGCATTGTGCTTTAGTGCGAATCAGCAATGAAACTGTTGCGGTTAATCTATATCCATACTTAGGAATATCAATCAATCCGTGTAGATCGAGCACAGTCCGATCAAGCATAGCTCAACCGGACTATGCTGGTTGAGCACAGTCCAAATAGTTTGTTTGTTGGAACAATGGAACTGGTCAAACTACAGTCAGCGCTCGAGCGGACTGGTACGCACCTCCAGCTCGTAGACATCGTCGATGCGATCGACGTCGACGAGACCAGGCACACATGTCCTCATTCACGCGTGTCCGCCATCTCATCCACACCTCAGCATTGTCAGTAAATCGCTCCGCCGCCTCGATACATCCATACCAAGAGTCGTGCCGGTCGGCCCACTCACAGGACTGGTGTTTGATTTTCCAACAGGTGTTTTGATCATAGTATTTCGAAAAAACAGCATAATCGTACCCAAGTATCGGGATTCCATAAAGAATCGTAATTCTTAGGCTAGGAACCACGATTCCGATTCTAAAGTGGTAGAATCGGTCCGCGATTCCGGTTCTAGCCTAAGAATCGCGATTCAGCATCGGTGTGCACCCATACTAGTAGGGTACTACCAGTGCGCAACTAGGGCTAAACTAGGGTACAAGTAGGGCGCAAGTAGGGCGGAAATAGGACACAACTAGGACGTAGCTAGTGCGCAACCAAGGCACAACTAGGGGGCAACTAGGGAGCAAGTAGGGTGCAACTAGAGTGCAAGTAGGGCACAACTAGGGTGTAGTTTGGGCGCAACTAGGCTATAACTAGGGTGCAACTAGGACGCAAGTGTTAGCTACTGAGGTAACCACCTCCGGCAGAGAAGCCGCGAAACCGAAAAGCTCACAAAGGTTCTTACACCTTCTTCCTTTGCAGGTATGTGTCATGCACCCCAAACTTAATCAGGCATACACTTCACCTTCAAGAGTACTAACGCCTTAGCATTACATCTCAAGAAGAGCTCAAGTCGTCAATACGCAAGAGAGCATCAAGCAAGGGTTGATTGATCAGCATGCAAGACAAGTCCTTTTATAGCTGTCTGTCCAGTCCTAGAACTCAAAAGCACATTCCTGGGAAGTGGCCTGAACCAGCCACGTCACCAATAGACTTGCACTGTGGGCTTGACACATAAGCATCCTAGTGTCAAGGTGACAGACCAACCATGTAGCGTCCAAGAAGCTACGGACTTTCTTTCTTGGAAGCNCTTCACCTTCAAGAGTACTAACGCCTTAGCATTACATCTCAAGAAGAGCTCAAGTCGTCAATACGCAAGAGAGCATCAAGCAAGGGTTGATTGATCAGCATGCAAGACAAGTCCTTTTATAGCTGTCTGTCCAGTCCTAGAACTCAAAAGCACATTCCTGGGAAGTGGCCTGAACCAGCCACGTCACCAATAGACTTGCACTGTGGGCTTGACACATAAGCATCCTAGTGTCAAGGTGACAGACCAACCATGTAGCGTCCAAGAAGCTACGGACTTTCTTTCTTGGAAGCTTCCACAGCAAACAAGATATGCATGGGGCCAGGATCGACCTCATGACCTCTCACTTGGCCAAATCAACAAAATGGCCAAGGTAACCACTCACCCACATGGTGTACTCACAGGTCATATCTCACAAGAGACAGAGCATAGTTGAGTCACACTACAACGGATCTAGGGGTCATACCTCCACAAGGGGCAGAGCATTCCTGATCCGTCCTACAACACTGAAAAAGGGGCATAAATATTCAACAAATCTCTCCCTTACACCTTGCGTCAGTGACCATCATCATTCGTCATCACTTGCGTTGACCATGCCAATACCTTGCCTGCCCGCCTGGTGGAGATCCTTAACCAGTGGCTTTGTAAGCATGTCAGCCCGGTTGAGCTTGGTACCGACATACTCGAGCTCCAGTGTCTGCTTGTAGACCAAGTCTCGAGCGTAGTGGTAGCGGATCTCGATGTGCTTTGTGCGCCTCGACAGGACGGGGTTCTTTGACATGTCAATGGCGCTCATGTTGTCAATCTTGATGACCGTCGCCGTTGCTTGTGGTGCCTTCATCTCAGATAGCAAGCTTCGTAGCCACTGCATCTCTTTACACACCTCAGCCAAGGCGATGTACTCAGCTTCAGCTGTTGACAGAGAGACACATTCTTGCTTGCGACTTGCCCAACTGACTGCACCTCCATTCAACATACACACAAAGCCGGAGGTAGATTTTCTGTCATCAATATTCNATGTCGTATCGTTTGAGGATGGAGTCGATGTATTTTGTCTGGTTCAGGCTGATTGTACCTGCTGCTCTGTCGCGCTTGATGGCAATTCCAAGATAGAAGTCAAGAGGACCCATGTCCTTCATCTCGAATCTGCTACTCAGCTGCCCCTTGAGATCGTCTAGCAGCTGCGTTGAGGAGGAGCATAGAATCAGGTCATCAACGTACAAGACAAACAACATTGTCCCTTTGTCACTCTCATGCACGTACATGCTGGGATCATTGTCGCAGTGCATGAAGGACTCCTTGGCCATGAACGTGTCCATCTCCTGGTACCAAAGTCTTGGTGCTTGTTTTAGCCCATAGAGTGCCTTCACCAATCTGCACACCTTGCCCTCAGGAGCATCAACCCCCTCCGGAACCTCCATCAATACCTCCTTGTCAAGTTTGCCGTAAAGGAAGGCTGTCTTGACATCCATCTGGTGGACCTCCATGTTCTCGGCAGCAGCAATGGCGAGCATTGACCGGATGGAGGCAAACGTCACAACTGGAGCAAAGGTCTCATCGTACTCTGCGCCAGGCCGTTGGGAGAACCCCTTTGCTACCACCCGTGCCTTGTACTTGTCTATCTTGCCATCCTGTTTCCTTTTTACTTTCAGCACCCACTTGGACCCCACAACGTGAGCCCCGGCAGGTCTGTCCACCAGCACCCATGTCCCATTCTCTTCAATGGAGCTGAGTTCACTGCGAATTGGTTTGTCCCACTCTGCTTTATCAGGCCGAGTGAGTGCCTCTGCGACAGACGTTGGCTCCTCTTGAACCAAGAATGAATAGTTGAATCCTATCCATTCACCCCTATCTGCGTCGTAATGCTGCCGAGGTACTTTGAGGCGTGAACTGCTCCTTGAACCTGCTGGCTGGTGCTGTTGATGCGGAGGTTGGAGGTCTGGTTCGTCGTTGATGATGGGAGGGGCATCCTCCTCATGTTCCGGAGGATCGGATACGTCGGAATCAGAGTCTGACTCCTGCGAGTCATCTTCATGAGCTCCTCTCCCTGTTGCAGCACCTATCCCATGCCATTGTGCTAGTGCTTCGTCTCCCTCTTCAAGGAGAGTGAGCCACTCTCCCTGTTTTGGAGCGTTCTCGAGTTCGAGATGCTCTCCCTTACTCACAGAGCTTTCGTGGAAATCCACGTCTTTGCTGCGGATGACCTTCTTGGCTCCTTGGTCCCACAGTCGATAAGCTTTGTGGGCGGTGTCATAGCCGATGAAAATGCACTTTCGTGCTCTTGCATCGAGCTTTCCAGGGCCCTCACCGGCCTGGACCTTGGCAAACCCGGTGCAACCACACACCTTGAGATGGGAGGCGTCCGGCTTCTTGCCTGACCATGCTTCTTGAGGCGTCTTCAGCTGCTGTGTCTGCTTCTTCTGGCCTCTCCTTTGCAGAGCTGCTGCAGGTGTGAGGTTCACAAGGTAGGTAGCCGTACGTGCTGCTTCAGCCTGGAACCTAGGAGGAAGCTTGGCGTCAAAGAGCATGCACCTAGTCATGCCTAGGAGCGTCTGGTTCATCCTCTCTGCTTCGTCGTTGCTTTGAGGTGAGTAGGGCGTAGTTTTCTGGTGTTCAATGCCCTGTGTCTTGAGCCACTCCCTGCAAGCTTCATACTCTCCCCCGTTGTCCGTCCCGAATGCCTTCACCTTCTTTCCACTCTGTCGCTCATCCATAGCGACAAAGGCCTGCAGATTCTCCTTCACCTCACTTTTCTTTTTGAGAAAGTATATCCAGACTTTGCGGCTGTTATCGTCGATGCATGTGAGGAAACATCTGCTGTCTCCATTTGTCGGTATGCGAAAGGGACCACATACGTCAGAGTGGACAAGATCAAGAGGTGCAAGAGCGCGCGTGTCATTGCGCTTGAACGGTTTCCTTTTCGCCTTGCCTTGAAGACATGGCTCACACATGATCTCTGCTCCCACCACCTCATCACCTAGCTCCATCCCACGCACTAGCTCCTGCTTTCCCATGAGCTCCAATGTGCGATGAGCCACGTGCCCAAAGCGCCTGTGCCAAAGGTTCTTAGAGGATGTGCACATGCTAGAATGAGCAGCCCCAGTGGCTGCATTTTCTTGTGGTTTTGTTGCCAAATCATCTGTTTACACTGCTTCGGCTGCTCCAACATTTCCTTCCTCATCTGATTCTGCATCGCTGCTCTCCTCATCATCACTCTCCACCAAAGATTCAGCCGTTGGAGTTGTCGTCTTGGTCTGCAAGACGTAGAGTCCATCGACACGAGGAACCTGTGCGACAACCTTCTTGGCAGAGTAGGAGATGTTGATGTCCTTGGTAGGAACTATCACCGCTTCCTTCTCTGTAAAGACCACTGTCATGCCATGGTCAGTTATTTTAGAGACGGAGAGCAGGTTGGCTGTGAAGGAGGGCAAGTAGAACACTCCCTCTAGCTTGAGGTCGGAATCTCCACCGTTGACACCCACTGTGACCAGCTTGTCACCAATCCCCTCAGCTGCCTCAACCTTGCCGTTGGCGACCTTGAAGTTCTTGTTACATGGAGCAAGAGAGATAAAGTCTCTCTTATCGTAAGTGGTGTGCTCGTTTGTGCCCGAGTCAAGGCCATAGGCTCCTGGCCTGAGTATCGCCCTCCCTTTGTTGGAGGCACACTCAGCCATCAAGCTTGTGGGATCCTTCCCACCATTTCCCCCTCGCCAGTCATCCCCGTCTCCTCCCTCTTTCTTGGGTGCATGGCACTCTCGAGCCCAGTGTCCAGCCTTGCCACAGTTATGGCAGTTTCCTTGGCGCTTTGTACCCCTTCCACTGTTCCTAGTGCTGTTGTTTCCCCTGAACCCAGAGGAGGAGGTATTGCGGAAAGTGCCACTGCTCCGTGAGGCAAAGGCAGCCATGTTTGCTTCACTGCTGCTACGACGCATGGCTTCATTCCGCACATACTCAGAGACGGTGGTGTAGGAAACTAGATCTTCAGTCCACCCTCCAATCACCGTTATCATGGGGCCCCAACTTTCCGGCAGCGTCATCAGAAAAATCATAGCCTGCATGTCNATGGAGGACACAAGAATGGCGAGAGCCTTCTTGTTGAGCTTGACCCATGCCACAAGGTCAGCACCCTCCTCCTTTGGTGCTGGGATAGTTCCGTCAAAGTATCCTAGAAAATCTTTGTCATCCATGATGATCTCAAACTGCCACTTCCAGAGTGCAAACCCCTCTCCATCAAATTTGAGGATGGGCGAATGATTCCCTGGTTCCCCTGTCCCTGCCATCCCTACAACTACAACTGCTACAGCTGCTGCACCTGTTGTTGATGCCGATGAACCTGTGTTTGAGGCCGTTGTAGGCTGTTGGTGAGAAGAGGAAACTGCTTCCCCTGTTCACGTTGGCTGTTGCAAGCAAATGTAGGCTAATGTAGGCTGATGTAGGCTGATGTCAGCTCCCAAGGTAGAAAGGTGCAGATGTGTTGCATTCCCCTCCTGCTGATGTTGCCCTGCAAACAGAGAAGTTGGGTGAGAGCGAAGGCGCTCTCACTGCTTGTGACCTTAGCGGTTGCGTGCGTGAAACTTCCCTAACCAGAGGAGTGGGCCCATAACCCTTTGTTAGCTACTGAGCTAACCACCTCCGGCAGAGAAGCCGCGAAACCGAAAAGCTCACAAAGGTTCTTACACCTTCTTCCTTTGCAGGTATGTGTCATGCACCCCAAACTTAATCAGGCATACACTTCACCTTCAAGAGTACTAACGCCTTAGCATTACATCTCAAGAAGAGCTCAAGTCGTCAATACGCAAGAGAGCATCAAGCAAGGGTTGATTGATCAGCATGCAAGACAAGTCCTTTTATAGCTGTCTGTCCAGTCCTAGAACTCAAAAGCACATTCCTGGGAAGTGGCCTGAACCAGCCACGTCACCAATAGACTTGCACTGTGGGCTTGACNCACATAAGCATCCTAGTGTCAAGGTGACAGACCAACCATGTAGCGTCCAAGAAGCTACGGACTTTCTTTCTTGGAAGCTTCCACAGCAAACAAGATATGCATGGGGCCAGGATCGACCTCATGACCTCACTTGGCCAAATCAACAAAATGGCCAAGGTAACCACTCACCCACATGGTGTACTCACAGGTCATATCTCACAAGAGACAGAGCATAGTTGAGTCACACTACAACGGATCTAGGGGTCATACCTCCACAAGGGGCAGAGCATTCCTGATCCGTCCTACAACACTGAACAAGGGGCATAAATATTCAACAGCAAGGAAGGCGCAACTAGGGTGCAGCTAGGGCGCAACTATGGCACAAGTAGGACGGAACTAAGGCACAACTTGGGCGCATCTAGGGCGCAAGTAGGGCTCAACTAGGCTGCAAGTAAGCACAACTAGGGCACAAGTAGGGCGCAAGACGGCCCCAACTAGGACGCAACTAGGACACAACTAGGTCGTAGCTAATGCCCAACCGAGGCGCAACTAGGGTGCAAGTCGGGCGCAACTAAGACGCAAGTAGGGCGCAACTAAGGTACCATCAGGGCGTAACTAGGACACAACTAGGACGTAGCTAGTGCCCAACTAAGGCACAACTAGGGCGCAACTAGGGAGGAAGTAGGGTGCAACTAGGGTGCAAGTATGGCACAACTTGGGCGTAATTTAGACGCAACTAGGTTACAACTAAGGCGCAACTAGGGCACAAGTAAGGCGCAACCAGGGCGCAACTAGGGTGCAAAAAGGGCGCAACTAGGGCGTAGCTAGTGTCCAACTCAGGCATGACTAGGGCGCAACTAGGGTGCAACTATGGCGCAAATATGACACAACTAGGACGCAACTAGGGCATAACTAGGGCGCAACTTGTTCGTAGCTAGTGCCCAACTGAGGAGCAAACATGGCAAAACTAGAGCGCAAATAGGCTGCAAACAGGGTGCAAGTGAGTGGTTGTGAGTTGTTGCGAGGGGTTGCGAGTGGTTGCGAGTGGTTGCGAGTGGTTCAAAGTGGATAAGAGTCGTTGTAAGTTATTGCAACTGGTTGCAAGTGTTTGAGAGTGGTTGCAAGTGCTTGCAAGTGTTTGGGAGTGCATGCAAGTGGTTATGAGTGGTTGCAAGTAGTTGGGAGTACTTGCAAGTTATTGCAAGTGATTGCGAGTGGTTCTGAGTTGTTGCCAGTGGTTGCGAGTGGTTGCAACTGGTTACGAGTGGTTGCAAGTGGTTACGAGTGGTTGTGAGTGATTGCGTGTCATTGTGAATGGTTGCGAGTGGTTCCAAGTGGTTGCAAGTCGTTGCGAGTGGTTGCCAGTGGTTGTGAGTTGTTGCAAGTGCTTGTGAGTGGATGTAAGTGGTTGCAAGTGGTTGTGAGTGGTTGCGAGTGGTTGCATATCGCTGTGATTGGTTGCAAGTAGTTGCAAGTGTAGTGAGTGGTTGAGAGTGGTTGCGACTGATTGCGAGTGATTGTGAATGGTTACAAGTGATTGCGAGTGGTTGCGAGTGATTGCAAGTGGTTGTGAGTTGTTGTGCGTGGTTGCGATTGGTTGCGATTGATTGCGAGTGCATGCAAGTGGCTGAGTGGTTATAAGTGGTTTTGTGTAGTTTCCAGTGGTAGCGAGTGGTTGCGACTGGTTGCGAGTGGTTCCGAGTGGTTACTGGTGGTTGGGAGTGGTAGCAAGTGGTTGCGAGTGGTTGTGAGTGGTTGTGAGTGGTTGTAAGTAGTTGCAAGTGGTTGCGTGTGGTTTTGTCTGGTTGTGAGTGGTTGCGAGTGGTTGCGTGTGGTTGTGAGTGGTTGCGAGTGGTTGCGCATGGTTGCGAGTCGTTGCGAGTGGTTGCGAGTGGTTGCGAGTTATTGCGAGTGGTTACAAGTGGCTGCGAGTGATTGCGAGTGGTTGTGAGTGGTTACGAGTAGTTGCGAGTGGCTGCGAGTCGTTGCAAGTGGTTGGGAGTGGTTGCAAGCGGTTCCGAGCGGTTGCAAGTGATTGCGAGTGGTTGCAAGTGGTTGCGAGTAGTTGCGAGTGGCTGCGAGTCGTTGCAATTAGTTGCGAGTGGTCGCCAGTGGTTGCGAGTGGTTGTGAGAGGATGCGAGTGATTCCGAGTGGTTGCGATTGGTCGCAAGTGGTTTCGAGTGGTTGCAAGTGGTTGCAAGTGGTTGCAAGGAACTGTGAGTGGTGTGGAGTGGTTGCGAGATGTTGCGAGTGGTTACCAGTGGTTGCGAGTGATTGTGAGTGGTTGCAAGTGGTTGCAAGAGGTTGCGAGTGCTTGCAAGTGGTTGTGAGTGGTTTTGAGTGTTTGAGTGGGTGCAAGTGGTTGCGAGTGGTTGTGTGTGGTCGTGAGTGGTTGCAAATGGTAGCGAGTCATTACAAGTGGTTGCAAGTGGTTGCAAGTGGTTGCGAGTGGATGCGACTGCTTACACATGGTTGCAAGTGGTTGTGAGTGGTTGTGAGTGGTTGCTAGTGGTTGTGAGTGCTTCCAAGGGTTTGTGAGTCGTTGTGAGTGCTTGCGAGTGGTTACGAGTGGTTATGAGTGTTTGCGAGTGGTTGGAAGTGGTTACAAGTGGTTGCAAGTTGCTGGAACTGGTTGTAAGTAGTTGTGAGTGGATGCAAGTGCTTGCAACTGTGTCAAGAGTGCTTGCAAGTGGTTACAACTGGTTGCGAGTGGTTGCAAGTGGTTGCGAGTGCCTGGGAGTGGTTGCCAGTGGCCCGGAGTGGTTGCGAGTGGTTTTGAGTGGTTGCGAGTTGTTGCAAGTGGTTGCAAGTGGTTGCGATTGGTTGCAAGAGGTTACGAGTCATTGCGAGTGGTTCCAAGTAGTTGAGAGTGGTTGCGAGTGGTTGTGAGTGGTTGTGAGTGCTTGTGAGTGGTTGCAAGTGCTTGCGAGTGGTTGCAGGTTGTTGCGAGTGGTTGTAAGTGCTTGCAAGTGGTTACGAGTGGTTGGGAGTGGATGCGAGTGGTTGCGAGTGGTTGCAAGTGGTTGCGAGTGGTTACCTGTGGTTACGAGTGGTTGCAAGTTGTTGCGAGTGGTTGTGAGTGGTTGTGAGTGGTTTCGAGTGGTTGCCAGTGCTTGCGAGTGGTTGTGAGTGGTTGTGAGTGGCTCTGGATGGTTGTGAGTGGTTGCGAGTGGTTGCAGGTGGTTGTGAGTGGTTGAAAGTGGTTATGAGTGGTTACAAGTGGTTGCGAGTGGTTGCGAGTGGTTGGGAGTGGTTGCTAGTGGTTGCGAGTGGTTGGGAGTGGATGCGAGTGGATGCGAGTGGTTGCCAGTGGTCGCGAGTGGTTACGAGAGCTTGTGCGTGGTTGGGAGTGGTTGCAACTTGATGCGACTGGTTGTGACTGGTTTTGTGTGGTTGCGAGTTGTTGCGAGTGGTTGCAAGAGATTGCTACTGGTTGCAAGTGGTTGCAAGTGGTTGTGAGTGGTAGCGAGTGGCTGCGAGTGGTTGCAAGTGGTTAGAAGTGATTGTGAGTAGTTGCGAGTGATTGTAAATGGTTGTGAGTTGTTATGAGTGGTTGCAATCAGTTGCGAGTGCTTGCAAGTGGCTGAGTGTTTGTGAGTGGTTGTGAATGGTTGCGAGTGGTTGCGAGTGGTTGTGAGTGGTTGCGAGTGATTCCGAGTGGTTGCAAGTTGTTGCGATTGGTTGCGAGTGGTTTTGTGTAGTTTCGAGTAGTAGCGAGTGCTTGCCACTGGTTGCGAGTGTTTTTGAGTGGTTGCGGGTGGGTGCGAGTGGTTGCAAGTGGTTGCGAGTGGTTGTGAGTGGTTGTGAGTGGTTGTATGTGGTCGCAAGTGGTTGCGAGTTGTTTTATATGGTTGTCAGTGGGTGCAAGTGGTTGCGTGTGGTTGTGAGTGCTTGCGGGTGGTTGTGCATGGTTGCGAGTCGTTGCAAGTGGTTGCGAGTGGTTGCGAGTAATTACGAGTGGTTGCAAGTGGTTGCGAGTGGTTGCGAGTGGTTATGAGTGCTTGCGAGTGGCTGCGAGTGGTTGCAAGTGGCTGGGAGTGGTTGCAAGTGGTTGGAAGTGGTTGCAAGTTATTGCGAGTGGTTGCAAGTGGTTGGGAGTTGTTGCGAGTGGTTGCGAGTGGTTGCAATTAGTTGTGAGTGGTGGCCAGTGGCTGCGAGTGGTTGTGAGTGGTTGCCAGTGGTTCCGAGTTGTTACAAGTTGTTTGTGATTGCTTACAATTTGTTGCGAGTAGTTCCAAGTGGTTGTGAGTGGTTGCAAGTGGTTGCGAGTGGGAACGATTGGTTGCGAGTGCTTGGGAGTGGTTGCAAGTACTTGGGATTGGTTGTGAGTTGTTGCGAGTGCTTGCAAATGGTTGCGATTGGTTGCAAGTGGTTGTGAGGAGTTGCGATTGGTTGCAAGTGGTTGCAAGTGGCTGCTAGTGGTTGTCAGTAACTGCGAGTGGTTACGAGTGGTTGCGAGTGGTTGCGAGTGGTTGGGAGTGGTTACGAGTGGTTGCGAGTGGTTGCGAGCGGTTGCAGGTGGTTGTTAATGGTTGCAAGTGGTTCCGAGTACTTGCAAGTGGTTGCAAGTGGTTGCAAGTGGCTACGAGTGGTTGGGAGTGGTAACGACTGGTCGCGAGTAGTTACTGGTGGTTGTGAGTGGTTAAGTGTGGTTATGAGTGGTCGCGAGTGATTGCCAGTGGTTGGGAGTGGTTGTAAATGGTTGCAAATGACTGCCAGTTGCTTGGAGTGGTTCCGTGTGGTTGCCAATGGTTGCGAGTGATTGTGAGTGGTGGCAAGTGGTTGCAAGAGGTTGCGAGGGCTTGCAAGTGGTTGTGAGTGGTTTTGAGTTGTTGAGTGGTTCCAAGTGGTTAAGAGTGGTTTTCAGTGTTGACCTGGGGCCATCGGACATTGATGCCCATTGATGCCCATCAAAACATCGATGGAGCTGACTCCAGGGACATCGATGTGACTACACAGGAAACTGCCTGAAATGGCCACCAAAGCTGAGAAAGCAGTGGTCATGAACACCAAAGAAACTCAAAGAATAGACACACTTTCATAGAACACAGTTACAGCCAAAGTGTTCCACCTGTTTTCCTGTGCTACTATGTTGTTTACGTCACTTTAAGCATGCCATGTTTTCTGCCTTGGTCATAATATGCAATGCTGCCTATCTTTGCACATAACACATCTTCAGACAGCTTGCATTGCATTGCACTGAGCTGTCATTGTACCATGATCAATGAACTGTTTTTTCTTGCATTGCATTGCACAACTACCATATTCAATGACCATGAAAAACGCACATTTTTAACTTAGCTTGTACTACATTGCACACAACAGAGAAGGCCAAGCATTCCAACGCTACAATGGAAGGGAGCAGGGAGGGAAAACGAAAACAATGTATTGCTTGGTATTTGAAAACATCATGGTCAAATTGCATAGAACATGTCATTCAGTAGTAGTTACTCCTCCAACGTCTACTTCTTTGTAGCCTACTTGAGCTTTGCAGCCTTGCTTGCTGCAGCAATTGCTGCTGCTGCAGAGTGTTTGGATGCTGCTGCTTTAACTCTTGCAGTTTTTTCTTTCCCCCTTCATGCAGAAATATTGGCACGGCCAACCCTGGATGCTCTAGTGGATGCCCCTCTGCGTGTTGGTGATGCTACAACATCCATCACATCTGCACCTGATCTTCGTGTTTCACCAGCAACACTGGCAGCTGCATCACCCTCCTGACCCTCCTCTCCTTCCTGTCCACTTTCACCCCTTTCTCCTGCTCTCTCAACTCCCTTGTCCGCTCCATTAGCCTCCTTCTCTCCTCCCTCACCTTGCTCAATTTGAGTGTCCTCGTCCAGGTTCTCCTCTCCCTCACCCTGGTCCTCCTCATTGCCCATCCCCTGTTCCCTAAGAGCATTCTTGGCTGCATGCTTCTCTTGTTCACGGACACGGAAAGGCCGCACATGTGGAAGTCCTGGCATGTCAGTCATGACACGAACTGACGCCATCACTTCAACAACATCATCTTCTACCTCTGCTGCCTCTTCCTCCTCATCATCGCCCTCCTTGTCATCACTCTCCATATCTTCCTCCGGCTCATTGAGATTCCGCTCTTCTTGCACAATATACCATTGTCATCACTTCCATCTGCCTCTCTGTCTTCTGCCTCTGCTGCTGCTTCTGCTTCTGCTGCTGCTGCTGCCACAAGCCCTCCTACAGCCTCTCTCCCAGTGCACCCATACTGCTTATACAGTTGCACATTGCACCATACCAGTGGCTCCAGTGTCTCCACTTTCAGCCTGTTGCGCCTGGCGGTGTGGATGAGCTCGTGAGTGGAAAATACACATTCGCATTCAAACGATGGGCATGGCTGTAACAACACCTTCAGTGCAAGATCCCTCAGCACAGGTAGGTGGCACATGTAATTGACATGGCACTCAACCGCAAAAATTGTACCACACTGGACCTTGGCAACTGCAGCAATTGCCTTTGCATTCCTCCAAGGAGTGACCATAGGATCACTCACCACCATCGTCTGCGCCTTCTAGAAAGCCCCTATTTCCTTCATCACCTGGTCCTGCTTGTCATCCGGAAACAAGGCCTCAACCACTGCCTGCCAAGCCGCCAAGGTATTAGTATCCTTAGAGAGGTCATTTTCGAAATGCTCCAAGTGCAGCCGACGAGCTGCAGCATACAAGGGACGGCACATGTCCCTAGACCAACGGGTCTCCAACCTGCCCAGCACAAAGTTCACATGACCCTCCGCCACCCTTCTCGCCTTCCTGCCCTTTTTAACAGACAGCGACTTCAGCTGCTCAGCACAATCCAACAACCCCTCAAAGATCTCACCAGCATCCCCACTAGGCTTGTCAGCAACCCTGAGTACAACAGTCAGTGGCTGGAGTAGGTCCTTCAGTTGACGCACCTGCAGCCAGAAGTCCCTTCTCCTGATGAAACGTCTCACCTCCCGCTTCCTCGACCAAAATGAAGCATCCCTGTGTGAACCAATTGTCTTCCAAACATCCAAGCCAACGAATGTCTCGAGCTCATCCCGCAGCTCAAGCAGTCTCTCCACCATGGAGAAGACCGAGGCAAAGCGGGTGTCACAGCGCACTTTCAACACCTTCCCTCCCCTCCTCTCCTTCGGCCACTTCCGGGGCATAGCATTGTTCGTGAAAATGGCCACAATCTTCTCACACCGCCCAATCACACTTGATCCCCAAGCAGACTTGACCACATCCTTCATGATTAGGTCGATGTTGTGCGCACAGCATCCCTGGAAAAAAAGTCGAGGAAACTTCACCCTCAGGTCAGCAAAATCTTTCTTGTTCACAGAAGCGTTCTCACAGATGAAAGAAACTACCTTGTCCTTTCCAACAATCTCAATTGCAGCCTGAATCATGCTTGCAGCATGGTCTGCGTCTCTGGTCAGTCCACTTGCATTGCGGGAAAAAAGGTGGACAGAATCCATGGCGTTGACAGCAATGGCATTATAGATTCGTCTTACTTGACGGTCAGACCACTCATCCACAGCTAGACTGCAGCCGTATGTGCTCCAACCATGCTTCAGAGGAGCATCTAGCTCCTCCAGTGCATTGTCGAGTTTTGGAAGCAGGACATCCACTACAATGGACCTAGCAGGCAGCCAAAAAGCAGCGGTGGTCTTCTTTGCATTCTCCACAACCTCCATGAGCACGGCCTCACGGCAAAAAGAGATGGGTTGGGTAGCAATGGCCATCAGCTTGACAATGCTAAGCTGGAAGCGTTCATTCTTTGACCGGTCGGAGTGCTGTACCATGGTTGTCTGCCGGAAGGAGGCCGCTTTGTTGATGTCAAACAAGGGAACCTCACCCTCTAGGCTTGTTGTTGCCGGCTGCCTCTGCTGTTGCTGGCCATTTGCTGCCTCTTTGTCACTGTCTAGCTCCAGAGTCAAGCCACCCACCGCTGCTTGCTCTGCTTGCTGTTGCTTCTCCCAGAGTTTGATCCACTACACCACCTTGTCCTTCGTGCCCCACTCCTTCCCCTCTCCCTTGTACAAACTTACGTTGACCGGCTGCCAGCCAGCAGGGGGCGTGCAGCGCTCCAAACCGAGGACATCTCGGCACAGAAGCAGGGGATGCGGGAACTTGCCGACGTTGAGGTTGTTGATTGCAAAGTGACCGCGTCCGCGGTCACATGTCCCACTCCCTTTCTTCCCACATGAGCCGCAACGCCAGCCTGGATTCCTGGCTTCTGTGGGACACGGCTCAGTATTCTTGCTGAGCTCTTTGGTGAGGAAGTCACCACTGAGAGGTTTCTTCTTTGGTGGGTTCCACCTGGCCGGATCAAACTGGCTTGATGCTGCAGAGACATTGGCGGACCTCCCTGCCTGATAGCTCATGCTAGACGGCCTCAACAGTTGGCCGGCAATGGCTAACTGTTGAGGCCGACATCGAAGAGAGAGGAGGCGTCTGACTGCCTTGTCTCCGTTGCGCTCTCCATTTGAACCGACAGTCGCCGCGACGGCGACGGAGGTCAGGTCAAATGGACAAGGGGGTCGGTTTGACATGATGCTTAGATCGACGGTTTCGATTGAAAGGATCAAAACCATCGATTCTGCAGTTCAACCCACGGCTACGATATCCTAGGAGGGGATATTGAATTGTCACGAGGTAATGCATGTAGCCATGAAAGCAGAATGTATCTCGACGTGTTGCCAGGCTGGACAAATGCATGGCTATGATTGGGGCGTAGCATACCTCCTAGCCTCTGGACAACATGGATGTTCATGTGCTTTGCCATGAGGAGATGTTACATGGCATGCCCAGTAGGCTGATTCAAGCCTGCTATACCATATGGCAATTACACATGTAGAGAACCATACAGTTGTATGAAGATATGAAAAGAAAATGTTTTTCCAAAAAACTGGCCGAGAGTCGAACTCGTCGTCGTTGGGATTCTCCGGTTATTCAGGGGTCCACTGGTGTCTGAGGGGCTGCTGGGTCTCTTGGTCAGCCTAGGTTGCGCTCTGGGTTCCCATCTGCATCGATGGGACATCGATGCGCATCGATGTCCCGATGTCGATGGAGAGGCCCTCCATCGAACACCGAGGACAACTATGGTGGTTCTGTGTGGTTGTCAGTGGTTGCAAACGGTTGCAAGTCATTGCGATTGGTTGTAAGTGGTTGCGAGTGGTTACGAGTGGTTGCGACTGGTTGCGGGTGGTTGCAAGTGGTTGTGAGTGATTGTGAGTGTCTGCGAGTGATTGCGAGTGCTTGCAAGGAGTTGTGAGTGGTTGTGAGTGGTTGTGAGTGGCTTTGAGTGGTTGCATGTAGTTGTGAGTGGTTGAGATTGGTTACGAGTGGTTGCGAGTGGTTATGAGTGGTTGCGAGTGGTTGCGAGAGGTTGCGAATGGGTCCGAGTGGTTGTAAGTGGTTGCGAGTGGTTTCAAGTTGCTGTGAGTGGTTGCAAGTGGTTACGAGTGGTTACACATTGTTGCGAGAGGTTGCAAGTGGTTGTGAGTGGTTGAGAGTGGTTGCAAGTGGTTGCAAGTGGTTGCGAGCGGTTGCGAGTGGTTACGAGTGGTTGCAAGTGGTTACGAGTGGTTGCGAGTGGCTGTGATTGATTGCGAGTGGTTGGGAGTGGTTGCAAGTGGTTGCGCGTGGTTGCAAGTGATTGCAAGTAGTTGCAAGTGATTGGGAGTGGTTGATAGTGGTTGAGAGTGGTTGTGAGTGGTTGCGAGGAGCTGCGAGTAGTTGCCAGTGGTTGCGAGTGGTTCTGGGTGGTTGCGAGTTGTTGCGAGTGGTTGCGGGCGGTTGCGAGTGGTTGCAAGTGGTTGCGAGTAGTTGCAAGTGGTTGCGAGTGGGAGCAAGTGGTTGCATGTGGCTGGGATTTGTTGCGATTGATTGTGAGTCATTGCGAGTGGTTGTGAGTGGTTGCGAGGGGTTGCGAGTGGTTGCGAATAGTTGCGAGTGGTTGCAAGAGGTTTTGAGAGGATGCGAGTGGTTGTGAGTGGCTGCAAGTTGTTGCAAGTGGTTGCGAGTGGCTGCGAGTGGTTGCGAGTGGTCATGAGTTGTTGCGAGTGATTGTGAGTGGTTGTGCGTGGTTGCGAGTGGTTGCGTGTGGTTCCGAGTGGTTCCTAGTGGTTGCGAGTGGTTGCGAGTGGTTGCGAGTGGTTGCAAGTGGTTGCAAGTGGTTGCAAGTGGTTGCGAGTGGTTACGCGTGGTTGCGAGTGGTTACGCGTGGTTTCGAGTGGTTACGAGTGGTTGCGAGTGCATGCAAGTGGTTGCTAGTGGTCGCGAGTGGTTGCGAGTGGTTGTCTGTGATTGCGAGTGGTTGCAAGTGGTTGCGACTGGTTGCGACTGGTTTTGTGTGGTTGCGAGCGGTTGCGAGTGGTCGCAAGAGATTGCAAAGGTTGCGAGTGGTTGCAAGTGGTTGTGAGTGGTTGCAAGTGGTTGCGAGTGGTTGTGAGTGGTTAGAAGTGATTGCGAGTGGTTGCGAGTGATTGCAAGTGGTTGTGAGTTGTTGTGAATAGTTGCAATCGGTTGCGAGTGCTTGCAAGTGGCTGAGTGGTTGTGAGTGGTTGTGAGTGGTTGCGAGTGGTCGCGAGTGGCTGCAAGTGGTTGCGAGTGGTTGCAAATGGTTGCAAAAGACTGCGAGTGGTTTGGAGTGGCTGCGAGTTCCTGCCAGTGGTTTCCAGAGGTTGCGAATGATTGTGAGTGGTTGCAAATGGTTGCAAGAGGTTGCGAGTGCTTGCAAGTAGTTGTGAGTGGTTTCGAGTGGTTGAGTGGTTGCAAGTGGTTGTGAGTGGTTGTGCGTGGTTGTCAGTGGTTGCAAATGGTTGCGAGTCATTGCGAGTGGTTGCAAGTGATTGCGAGTGGTTACGAGTGGTTGCGACTGGTTGCGGGTGGTTGCAAGTGGTTGTGAGTGGTTGTGCGTGGTTGTCAGTGGTTGCAAATGGTTGCGAGTCATTGCGAGTGGTTGCAAGTGATTGCGAGTGGTTACGAGTGGTTGCGACTGGTTGCGGGTGGTTGCAAGTGGTTGTGAGTGGTTGTGAGTGGCTGCGAGCGGTTGCGAGTGCTTGGAAGGGGTTGTGAGTGGTTGTGAGTGGTGGTGAGTGGCTGCGAATGGTTTCGAGTGGTTGCAAGTAGTTGTGAGTGGTTGAAATTGGTTACATGTGGTTGCAAGTGGTTACGAGTGGTTGCAAGTGGTTGCGAGTGGTTGCGAATGGTTGCAAGTGGTTGTAAGCGGTTGCGAGTGGTTTCAAGTCATTGCGACTGGTTGCGAGTGGTTACGAGTGGTTACACATGGTTGCAAGAGGTTGCAAGTGGTTGGGAGTGGTTGCGAGTGGTTGCAAGTGGTTGCAAGTGGTTGTGAGCGGTTGCGAGTGGTTGCGAGTGGATGCAAGTGGTTACGAGTGGTTACGAGTGGCTGTGATTGGTTGCAAGTGGTTGGGAGTGGTTGCAAGTGGTTGCGTGTGGTTGCAAGTGATTGCACGTGGTTGCAAGTGATTGCGAGTGGTTGCGAGTGGTTGCGAGTGGTTGAGAGTGATTGTGAGTAGCTGCGAGTGGTTGCCAGTGTGTGGGAGTGATTGTGAGTGGTTGCGAGTGGTTGCGAGTGGTTGGGAGTGGTTGCGAGTGGTTGTGGGTGGTTGCGAGTGGTTGTGAGTCGTTACAAGTAGTTGGAAGTGGTTGCGAGTGGGAGCAAGTGGTTGCAAGTGGCTGAGATTGCTTGTGATTGATTGGGAGTCATTGTGAGTGGTTGTGAGTGGTTGCGAGTGGTTGCGAATAGTTGCGAGTGGTTGCAAGTGGTTTTGAGTGATTGGGAGTGGTTGTGAGTGGTTGCAAGTGGTTGCATGTGGTTGCGAGTGGCTGCGAGTGGTTGCAAGTGGTTACGAGTCGTTGCGAGTGGTTGTTAGTGGTTGTGAGTGGTTGTGAGTGGCTGCGAGTGGTTGCGAGTGGTTGTTAGTGGTTGCGAGTGGTTGCAAGTGGTTGCAAGTGGTTGCAAGTGGTTGCAAGTGGTTGCGAGTGGTTGCGAGTGGTTACGAGTGGTTGCAAGTGGTTACGAGTGGTTGTGCGTGGTTGCGAGTGGTTGCAAGTGGTTGCGAATGGTTGCGACTGGTTTTGTGTGGTTACGAGCTGTTGCGAGTGGTTGCAGTAGATTGTAACTGGTTGCGAGTGGTTGCAAGTGGTTGCGAGTGGTTGCGAGTGGTTACGAGTAGTTGCGAGTGGTTGCGAGTGGTTGCAAGTGGTTACGAGTGGTTGTGCGTGGTTGCGAGTGGTTGCAAGTGGTTGCGAATGGTTGCGACTGGTTTGTGTGGTTACGAGCTGTTGCGAGTGGTTGCAGTAGATTGTAACTGGTTGCGAGTGGTTGCAAGTGGTTGCGAGTGGTTGCGAGTGGTTACGAGTAGTTGCGAGTGGTTGCGAGTGGTTGCAAGTGGTTACGAGTGGTTGTGCGTGGTTGCGAGTGGTTGCAAGTGGTTGCGAATGGTTGCGACTGGTTTGTGTGGTTACGAGCTGTTGCGAGTGGTTGCAGTAGATTGTAACTGGTTGCGAGTGGTTGCAAGTGGTTGCGAGTGGTTGCGAGTGGTTACGAGTAGTTGCGAGTGGTTGCGAGTGGTTGCAAGTGGTTACGAGTGGTTGTGCGTGGTTGCGAGTGGTTGCAAGTGGTTGCGAATGGTTGCGACTGGTTTGTGTGGTTACGAGCTGTTGCGAGTGGTTGCAGTAGATTGTAACTGGTTGCGAGTGGTTGCAAGTGGTTGCGAGTGGTTGCGAGTGGTTACGAGTAGTTGCGAGTGGTTGCGAGTGGTTGCAAGTGGTTACGAGTGGTTGTGCGTGGTTGCGAGTGGTTGCAAGTGGTTGCGAATGGTTGCGACTGGTTTGTGTGGTTACGAGCTGTTGCGAGTGGTTGCAGTAGATTGTAACTGGTTGCGAGTGGTTGCAAGTGGTTGCGAGTGGTTGCGAGTGGTTACGAGTAGTTGCGAGTGGTTGCGAGTGGTTGCAAGTGGTTACGAGTGGTTGTGCGTGGTTGCGAGTGGTTGCAAGTGGTTGCGAATGGTTGCGACTGGTTTGTGTGGTTACGAGCTGTTGCGAGTGGTTGCAGTAGATTGTAACTGGTTGCGAGTGGTTGCAAGTGGTTGCGAGTGGTTGCGAGTGGTTACGAGTAGTTGCGAGTGGTTGCGAGTGGTTGCAAGTGGTTACGAGTGGTTGTGCGTGGTTGCGAGTGGTTGCAAGTGGTTGCGAATGGTTGCGACTGGTTTGTGTGGTTACGAGCTGTTGCGAGTGGTTGCAGTAGATTGTAACTGGTTGCGAGTGGTTGCAAGTGGTTGCGAGTGGTTGCGAGTGGTTACGAGTAGTTGCGAGTGGTTGCGAGTGGTTGCAAGTGGTTACGAGTGGTTGTGCGTGGTTGCGAGTGGTTGCAAGTGGTTGCGAATGGTTGCGACTGGTTTGTGTGGTTACGAGCTGTTGCGAGTGGTTGCAGTAGATTGTAACTGGTTGCGAGTGGTTGCAAGTGGTTGCGAGTGGTTGCGAGTGGTTACGAGTAGTTGCGAGTGGTTGCGAGTGGTTGCAAGTGGTTACGAGTGGTTGTGCGTGGTTGCGAGTGGTTGCAAGTGGTTGCGAATGGTTGCGACTGGTTTGTGTGGTTACGAGCTGTTGCGAGTGGTTGCAGTAGATTGTAACTGGTTGCGAGTGGTTGCAAGTGGTTGCGAGTGGTTGCGAGTGGTTACGAGTAGTTGCGAGTGGTTGCGAGTGGTTGCAAGTGGTTACGAGTGGTTGTGCGTGGTTGCGAGTGGTTGCAAGTGGTTGCGAATGGTTGCGACTGGTTTGTGTGGTTACGAGCTGTTGCGAGTGGTTGCAGTAGATTGTAACTGGTTGCGAGTGGTTGCAAGTGGTTGCGAGTGGTTGCGAGTGGTTACGAGTAGTTGCGAGTGGTTGCGAGTGGTTGCAAGTGGTTACGAGTGGTTGTGCGTGGTTGCGAGTGGTTGCAAGTGGTTGCGAATGGTTGCGACTGGTTTGTGTGGTTACGAGCTGTTGCGAGTGGTTGCAGTAGATTGTAACTGGTTGCGAGTGGTTGCAAGTGGTTGCGAGTGGTTGCGAGTGGTTACGAGTAGTTGCGAGTGGTTGCGAGTGGTTGCAAGTGGTTACGAGTGGTTGTGCGTGGTTGCGAGTGGTTGCAAGTGGTTGCGAATGGTTGCGACTGGTTTGTGTGGTTACGAGCTGTTGCGAGTGGTTGCAGTAGATTGTAACTGGTTGCGAGTGGTTGCAAGTGGTTGCGAGTGGTTGCGAGTGGTTACGAGTAGTTGCGAGTGGTTGCGAGTTGTTGCAAGTGGTTGTGAGTGGTTGTGAGTGGTTTTGAGTGGCTTCGAGTGCTTGCAAGTGGATGTGAGTGGTTGTGAGTCGTTGTGGACGGTTGTGAGTGGTTGCGAGTGGTTGCGAGTGGTTACGAGTGGTTGTGAGTGGTTGTAAGTGGTTGCGAGTGGTTGCAAGTGGTTGGGAGTGGTTGAGAGTGGTTATGTGTGATTGCGAGTCGTTGCCAGTGGTTGCAAGTGATTGCGAGTGGTTGCGAGTGGTTGAAAGTGGTTGTAAGTGGTTGCGAGTGGTTGCGAGTGGTTGCAAGTGGTTGCGAGTGGTTGCGAGTGGTTGCGAGTGGTTGCTAGTGGTTGTGAGTGGTTGTAAGTGGTTGCGAGTGGTTGCAAGTGGTTGGGAGTGGTTGAGAGTGGTTATGTGTGATTGCGAGTCGTTGCCAGTGGTTGCAAGTGATTGCGAGTGGTTGCGAGTGGTTGAAAGTGGTTGTAAGTGGTTGCGAGTGGTTGCAAGTGGTTGCAAGTGGTTGCGAGTGGTTGCGAGTGGTTGCGAGTGGTTGCTAGTGGTTGTGAGTGGTTGCAAGTAGATTCGAGTGGTTGCAAGTGGTTACCAGTGGTTGCGAGTGGTTGCAAGTGGTTGCGAGTTGTTGCAAGTGGTTGCCAATGGTTGCAAGTTGTTACAGGTGATTTTGAGTGGTTCTAAGTTGTTGTGAGTGGCTGAGATTGGTTACGAGTGGTTGCGAGTAGTTGCGAGTGGTTGCGAGTGGTTGCCAATGGTTACGAGTGGTTGTAAGTGGTTGCGAGTGGTTTCAAGTGGCTGCGAGTAGTTGCGCGTGGTTACGAGTGATTACACATGGTTGCGAGCGGTTGCAAGTGGTTGCAAGTGGCTGCGAGTGGTTGCAAGTGGTTGCAAGTGGTTCCGAGTGGTTGTGACTGGTTGCAAGTGGTTGCAAGTGGTTACAAGTGGTTGCGAATGGCTGTGATTAGTTGCAAGTGGTTGGGAGTGGTTGCAAGTGGCTAGGAGTGGTTGCAAGTGATTCCAAGTTGTTGCAAGTGATTGCAAGTGGATACGAGTAGTTGCGAGTGATTGCAAGTGGTTGCGAGTAGCTGCGGGTGGTTGCCAGTGTTTGCGAGTGGTCATGAGTGGTTGCCAGTGGTTACCAGTGGTTGGGAGTGGTTGCAAGTGGTTGTGAGTTGTTTGAGAGTAGTTGTGGGTGGTTGCTGTTGGCCTGAGGGTGAATGTGGCAAACCACATTCCCATCGAACGTAAGTATTGTGCGGCTACTCTCTTGCTCCCTGGTTGCCATGTCTTGCTGTTGGAAGCGTGAAATCAAGCTTGCTTTGAACCCCTTAGATGCGTGGGCCCATAAACCTTTGATGGCTTGAGGGTGAATGTGCACCCTGGAGGGTCCCTAGCAGTGGCTGCTTCACACCACCAACTGTTTTTGGACAGAGTCAAACTCTGGAGGCAACTGGTTTCAAGGATGGCAGAAAAATGGTCATAGAGTGAGGCAATATGTTTGGCCTCAATTGAATGCGAATGAACACTTGATCAAGGCTCACAAGCAGTGGCTTATTATAGCCACTGATATAACCTTTAAGAAAACCAAAGCATGCCAGATTTGAAGCTTCCTAGCAGATTCTATGGCTTCTCGAGTGGCCCTTGGTAGGCTGTCCTTCTCCCACATAGGAAGGCATCCCTTCCCTACTCTAGAAGCTTTTGCCCCTTCCTAGATTTCTCAGCTTGCTTCTAGTAGGAGGGAAGGTGTCCAGAAAAACAAGACACCTCTAGATGCCTTGTAGGACAAGTCACCCCTTCTAGAAGGTGTGCCACCTTTCTGGACCCTCACCTGGCCTTCTAGAAACTTAAAGAGGAACTCTAGAGGTTGAGTGGTTGGGAGTGGTTGTGAGTGCTTGCAGGTAGATGCGAGTGGTTGCAAGTGGTTGCGAGTGGTTGCGACTGGTTGCAAGTGGTTGCGAGTTGTTGCGAGTGGTTGCGAGTGGTTGCGAGTGGTAGCAAGTGGTTTCGAGTGGTTGCAAGTAGTTCTGAGTGGTTGAGATTGGTTACGAGTGGTTGCGAGTGGTTACGAATGGTTGCGAGTGGTTGCGGGTCGTTGCGAATGGTTGCTGGTGGTTGTAAGTGGTTGCGAGTGGTTCAAAGTCGTTGCAAGTGTTTGCGAGTGGTTACGAGTGGTTACACATGGTTGTGAGAGGTTGCAAGTCATTACGAGGGGTTGCGAGTGGTTGCAAGTGGTTGCAAGTGGTTGCGAGTGGTTGCGAGTGGTTGCGAGTGGTTGCAAGTGGTTATAAGTGGTTGCGAGTGGCTGTGATTGGTTACGAGTGGTTGGGAGTGGTTGTAAGTGGTTGCGAGTGGTTGCAAGTGATTGCAAGTGGTTGCAAGTGATTGCGAGCGGTTGCGAGTGGTTTCGAGTGGTTGAGAGTGGTTGCGAGTAGCTGCGGGTGGTTGCCAGTGGTTGCATGTGGTTGTGAGAGGTTGCGAGTAGTTGCGAGTGGTTGGGAGTGGTTGCGAGTGGTTTTGCGTGGTTGCGAGTGGTTGCGAGTGGTTGCGAGTAGTTGCAAGTTGTTGCGAGTGGGAGCAAGTGGTTGCAAGTGGCTGAGATTGGTTGCGATTGATTGGGAGTCATTGCGAGGGGTTGTGCGTGGTTGCAAGTGGTTGCGAATAGTTGCGAGTGGTTGCAAGTGGTTTTGAGAGGTTGTGAGTGGTTGTAAGTGGTTGCCAGTGGTTGCAAGTGGTTGCATATGGCTGCGAGTTTTTGCGAGTGGTTGCGAGTGGTTACGAGATGTTGCGAGTGGTTGTGAGTCGCTGTGAGTCGTTGCGAGTGGTTGCGAGTGGTTGCGAGTGGTTGCTAGTGGTTGCGAGTGGTTGCGAGTGGTTGCCAGTGGTTGCACGTGGCTGCAAGTGGTTGCGAGTGGTTGCGAGTGGTTACGAGTGGTTGGGAGTGGTTACGAGTGGTTGGGAGTGGATGCGAGTGGTTGCCAGTGGTCGCGAGTGGTTACGAGAGGTTGTGCGTGGTTGCGAGTGTTTGCAACTTGATGTGACTGGTTGCGACTGGTTTTGTGTGGTTGCGAGTGGTTGTGAGTGGTCGCAAGAGATTGCTACTGGTTGCAAATGGTTGCAAGTGGTTGTGAGTGGTTGTGAGTGGTTGCGAGTGGCTGCGAGTGGTTGTACGTGGTTACAAGTGATTGTGAGTGGCTGCGAGTGATTATGAATGGTTTTGAGTTGTTGTGAGTGGTTGGAATCGGTTGCCAGTCCTTGCAAGTGGCTGAGTGGTTGTTAGTGGTTGTGAATGGTTGCGAGTGGTTGGGAGTGGTTGTGAGTGGTTGCGAGTGATTCCGAGTGGTTGCAAGTTGTTGCGAGTGGTTGCGAATGGTTTTGTGTAGTTTCGAGTAGTAGCAAGTGGTTGCCACTGGTTGCGAGTGGTTCCGAGTGGTTGCGGGTGGGTACAAGTGGTTGCAAGTGGTTGCGAGCGGTTGTGAGTGGTTGTGAGTGGTTGTAAGTGGTCGCAAGTGGTTGCGAGTTGTTTTGTATGGTTCTCAGTGGGTGCGAGTGGTTGCGTGTGGTTGTGGGTGGTTGTGGGTGGTTGCGCATGGTTGCGAGTGGTTGCAAGTGGTTGCGAGTGGTTGCGAGTAATTGCGAGTGGTTGCAAGTGGTTGCGAGTGGTTGCCTGTGGTTATGAGTGCTTGCGAGTGCCTGCGAGTGGTTGCGAGTGGCTGGGAGTGGTTTCAAGTGGTTGCAAGTGGTTGCAAGTTATTGCGAGTGGTTGCAAGTGGTTGGGAGTAGTTGCGAGTGGTTGCGAGTGGTTGCAATTAGTTGCGAGTGGTGGCCAGTGGCTGCGAGTGGTTGTGAGTGGTTGCAAGTGGTTTTGAGTGGTTGCGAGTTGTTTGTGATTGCTTACAGTTTGTTGTGAGTGGTTACAAGTGGTTATGAGTGGTTGCAAGTGGTTGCGAGTGGGAACGAGTGGTTGGGAGTGGTTGTGAGTGGTTGCAAGTACTTGGGATTGGTTGTGAGTTGTTGCGAGTGCTTGCGAATGGTTGTGATTGGTTGCAAGTGGTTGTGAGGAGTTGCGAGTGGTTGCAAGTGGTTGCAAGTGGCTGCTAGTGGTTGTGAGTAATTGCGAGTGGTTGCGAGTGGTTGCGAGTGGTTGCGAGTGGTTGCGAGTAGTTGCGAGTGGTTGCAAGTGGTTGCGTGCGGTTGCAGGTGGTTGTTAATGGTTGCAAGTGGTTCTGAGTACTTGCAAGTGGTTGCAAGTGGTTGCAAGTGGTTGCGAGTGGCTACAAGTGGTTAGGAGTGGTTACGACTGGTTGCGAGTACTTAGGGGTGGTTGTGAGTGGTTGAGAGTGGTTACGAGTGGTCGCGAGTGATTGCCAGTGGCTGGGAGTGGTTGCAAATTGTTGCAAATGACTGCGAGTGGCTTGGAGTGGTTGCGAGTGGTTGCCAGTAGTTGCGAGTGATTGTGAGTGGTTGCAAGTGGTTGCAAGAGGTTGCGAGTGCTCCCAAGTGGTTGTGAGTGGTTTCGAGTTGTTGAGTGGTTGCAAGTGGTTGCGAGTGGTTGTCAGTGTCGACCTGGGGCCATCGGACATTGATGCCCATCAATGCCCATCAAAACATCGATGGAGCTGACTCCAGGGACATCAATGTGACTACACATGGAACTGCCTAAGATGGCCACCAAAGCTGAGAAAGCTGTGGTCATGAACACCAAAGAAACTCAAAGAATAGACACACTTTCACAGATAACAGTTATAGCCAAAGTGTTCCACCTGTTTTCCTGTGCTACTATGTTGTTTACGTCACTTTAAGCATGCCATGTTTTCTGCCTTAGTCATAATCTGCAATGCTGCCTCCCTTTGCACATAACACACCTTCAGACAACTTGCATTGCATTGCACTGAGCTGTTATTGTACCATGATCAATGAACTGTTTTTTCTTGCATTGCATTGCACAACCACCATATTCAATGACCATGAAAAACGCACATTTTTAACTTAGCTTGTACTACATTGCACACAATAGAGAAGGCCAAACATTCCAACACTACAATGGAAGGGAGCAGGGAGGGAAAACGAAGACAATGTATTGCTTGGTATTTGAAAACATCATGGTCAAATTGCGTAGAACATGTCATTCAGTAGTAGTTGCTCCTCCAACGTCTACTTCTTTGTAGCCTGCTTGCGCTTTGCAGCCTTGCTTGCTGTAGCAATTGCTGCTGCTGCAGAGTGTTTGGATGCTGCTGCTTTAGCTCTTGCAGTTTTTTCTTTTCCCCTTCCTGCAGCAATATTGGCACAGCCAACCCTAGATGCTCTAGTGGATGCCCCTCTGTGTGTTGGTGATGCTACAACATCCATCACATCTGCACCTGATCTTGGTGTTCCACCAGCAACACTGGCAGCTGCATCACCCTCCTGACCCTCCTCTCCTTCCTGTCCACCTTCACCCCTTTTTCCTGCTCTCTCATCTCCCTTGTCCGCTCCATTAGCCTCCTTCTCTCCTCCCTCACCTTGCTCACTTTGAGTGCCCTTGTCTAGGTTCTCCTCTCCCTCACCCTGGTCCTCCTCATTGCCCATCCCCTGTTCCCTGAGAGCATTCTTGGCTGCATGCTTCTCTTGTTCACGGACACGGACAGGCCGTGCATGTGGAAGTCCTGGCATGTCAGTCATGACACGAACTGATGCCATCACTTCAACAACATCATCTTCTACCTGTGCTGCCTCTTCCTCCTCATTACGCCCTCCTTGTCATCACTCTCCATATCTTCCTCCTGCTTAGTGAGATTCCCCTCTTCTTGCACAATGTCACCATCGTCCTCACTTCCATCTGCCTCTCTGTCTTCTGGCTTTGCTGCTGCTTCTGCTTCTGCTACTGCTGCTGCCGCAAGCCCTCCTGCTGCCTTTCTCCCAATGCACCCATACTGCTTCTGCAGTCACACGTTGCACCATACCAATAGCTCCTGTGTCTCCACTTTCAGCTTGTTACGCCTGGCGGTGTGGATGAGCTCGTGCGTGGAAAATACACATTTGCATTCAAATGATGAGCATGGCTGTGACAACACCTTCAGTGCAAGATCCCTCAGCACAGGTAGGTGGCACATGTAATTGACATGCCACTCCACCGCAGAAATTGTACCACACTAGACCTTGGAAATTGCAGCAATTGCCTTTGTATTCCTCCAAGGAGTGACCATAGGATCACTCACCACCATCGTCTGCGCCTTCTGGAAAGCCCCTATTTCCTTCATCACCTGGTCTTGCTTGTCATCCCGAACCAACGCCTCAACCACCGCCTGCCAAGCCGCCAAGGTATTACCATTCTCAGAGAGGTCATTGCCGAAATGCTCCGAGTGCAGCCGGCGAGCTGCAGCATACAAGGGACGGCACATGTCCCTAGACCAACGGGTCTCCAACCTGCCCAGCACCAAGTTCACATGACCCTCTGCCACCCTTCTTGGCTTCCTGCCCTTTTTCACAGACAGCGACTTCAGCTGCTCAGCACAATCCAAAAACCCCTCATAGATCTCACTAGCACCCCGACTAGGCTTGTCAGCAACCCTGAGTACAACACTCAGTGGCTGGAGTAGGTCCTTCAGTTGACGCACCTGCAGCCAGAAGACCCTTCTCCTGATGAAACATCTCACCTCCCGCTTCCTCGACCAAAATGAAGCATCCCTGTGTGAACCAATTGTCTTCCAAACATCCAAGCCAACGAATGATTCGAGCTCATCCCACAGCTCAAGCAGTCTCTCCACCATGGAGAAGACCGAGGCAAAGCGGGTGTCACAGCGCACTTTCAACACCTTCCCTCCCCTCCTCTCCTTCGGCCACGTCCGGGGCATAGTATTGTTTGTGAAAATGGCCACAATCTTCTCACACCGCCCAATCACACTTGATCCCCAAGCAGACTTGACCACATCCTTCATGATTAGGTCGATGTTGTGCGCACAGCATCACTGGAAAAATAGTCTAGGAAACTTCACCCTCAGGTCAGCAAAATCTTTCTTGTTCACAGAAGCGTTGTCACAGATGAAAGAAACTACCTTGTCCTTTCCAACAATCTCAATTGCAGCCTCAATCATGCTTGCAGCATGGTCTGCGTCTCTGGTCAGTCCACTTGCATTGCGGGAAAAAAGGTGGACAGAATCCATGGTGTTGACAGCCATGGCATTATAGATTCGTCTTACTTGACGGTCAGACCACTCATCCACAGCTAGACTGCAGCCGTATGTGCTCCAACCCTGCTTCAGAGGAGCATCTAGCTCCTCCAGTTCCTTGTCGAGTTTTGGAAGCAGGACATCCACTACAATGGACCTAGCAGGCAGCCAAAAAGCAGCGGTGGTCTTCTTTGCATT
>SZWC01000199.1:286720-298647 GCA_023375785.1 Penium margaritaceum
AGTGGTTGTGCGTGGTTGCGAGTGGTTGCAAGTGCTTGCGACTGGTTGCGACTGGTTTTGTCTTGTTACGAGTTGTTGGGAGTGGTTGCAATAGATTGCAACTGGTTGCGAGTGGTTGCAAGTGGTTGTGAGTGGTTGTGAGTGGTTGCGAGTGGTTGTGAGTGGTTACAAGTGATTGCGAGTGATTGCAAGTGGTTGTGATATGTTGTGAGTGGTTGCAATTGGTTGCGAGTGCTTGCAAGTGGCTGAGTGGTTGTGAGTGGTTGTGAGTGGTTGTGAGTGGTTGTGAGTGGTTGCAAGTGGTTGCGAGTGGTTGTGAGTGGTTGCAAGTGATTGCGAGTGCTTGCAAGTTGTTGCGAGTGGTTGCGAGTGGTTTTGTGTAGTTGCGAGTGGCAGCGAGTGGTTGCGACTGGTTGCGGGTGGTTCTGAGTGGTTACGGGTGGTTGCGAGTGGTTGCAAGTGGTTGCGAGTGGTTGTGAGTGGTTGTGAGTGGTTGTAACTGGTTGCAAGTGGTTGCGAGTGGTTTTGTCTGGTTGTGAGTGGTTGCGAGCGGTTGTGTTTGGTTGTGAGTTTTTGCAAGTGGTTGCGCATGGTTGCAAGTGGTTGCGAGTGGTTGCGAGTGATTGCGAGTGGTTGCAAGTGATTGCGAGTGGTCGCAAGTGGTTGCGAGTGGTTGCGAGTGGTTGCGAGTGGTAACGAGTGGTTGCGAGTGGCTGCAAGTGGTTGCGAGTGGCTGGGAGTGGTTGCAAGTGGGTGTGAGTGGTTGCAAGTTGTTGCGAGTGGTTGCAAGTGGTTGCGAGTAGTTTCGAGTGGTTGCGAGTGGTTGCATTTAGTTGCGAGTGGTTGCCAGTGGCTTTAAGTGGTTGTGAGTGGTTGTGAGTGGTTGCGAGTGGTTGCGAGTTCTTTGTGATTGCTTGTAAGTCCTTGCGAGTGGTTACGAGTGGTTGTGAGTAGTCGCAAGTGGTTGCGAGTGGGAACAAGTGGTTGCGAGTGGTTGGGAGTGGTTTCGAGTACTTGGGACTGGTTGCGAGTTGTTGCAAGTGGTTGCGAATGGTTGCGATTGGTTGCAAGTGGTTGTGATTGGTTGGGAGTGGTTGCAAGTGGTTTCAAGTGGTTGCTAGTGGTTATGAGTAATTGCGAGTGGTTGCTAGTGGTTACGAGTGGTTGGGAATGGTTGCGAGTGGTTGCGAGTGGTTGCGAGTTGTTGCGAGGGGTTGCAGGTGGTTGCTAATGGTTGCAAGTGGTTGCGAGTAGTTCCAAGTGGTTGGAAGTGGTTGCAAATGGTTGCGAGTGGCTACGAGTGGTTGCGAGTGGGTACGAGTTCTTGCGAGTGGTTACGGGTGGTTGTGAGTGGTTGAGAGTTTTCGCGAGTTGTCACGACTGGTTGCGAGTGGTTGCGAGTGGTTGCAAATGGTTGCAAATGACTGCAAGTGGTTTGGAGTGGTTGCGAGTGGTTGCCAGTGGTTGCCAGTTGTTGCGAGAAATTGTGAGTGGTTGCAAGTGGTTGCAAGAGGTTGCGAGTGCTTGCAAGTGGTTGTGAGTGGTTTTGAGTGGTTGAGTGGTTAAAAGTGGTTGCGAGTGGTTGTGTGTGGTTGTCAGTGGTTGCAAATGGTTGCGAGTCATTGCGAGTGGTTGCAAGTGGTTGGGAGTGGTTACGAGTGGTTGGGACTAGTTGCGTGTGGTTGCAAGTGCTTGTGAGTGGTTGTGAGTGCCCGTGAGTGGTTGCGAGTGCTTGCAAGGGGTTGTGAGTGGTTGTGAGTGGCTGCAACTGGTTACGAGTGGTTATGAGTGGTTGCGAGTGGTTCCAAGTGGTTACATGTGGTTGCAAGTTGCTACAAGTGGTTACAAGTGGTTGTGAGTGGTTGTGAGTGCTTGCAAGTGTGTGAGCGTACTTGCAAGTGGTTACAAGTGGTTGCGAGTGGTTGCAATTGGTTGTGAGTGGTTGGGAGTGGTTGCGAGTGGTCAGGAGTGGTTGCGAGTGGTTGTAAGTGGTTGCGAGAAGTTGCGAGTGGTTGCAAGTGGTTGCGATTGGTTGCAAGTGGTTGCGAGTCATTGCGAGTGGTTCTAAGTGGTTACGAGTGGTTGCAAGTGGTTGCGAGTGGTAGTGAATGCCTGTGAGTGGTTGCAAGTGCTTGGGAGTGGTTGCAGGTGGTTGCGAGTGGTTGTAAGTGCTTGCAACCGGTTGCGAGTGGTTGGGAGTAGATGGGAGTGGTTGGGAGTGGTTGCGAGTGGTTGCGAGTGGTTTCCAGTGGTTGCGAGCGGTTGCGAGTTGTTGCAAGTGGTTGTGAGTGGTTGTGAGTGGTTTTGAGTGGCTCCGAGTGCTTGCAAGTGGATGTGAGTGGTTGTGAGTCGTTGTGGATGGCTGTGAGTGGTTGCGAGTGGTTGCGAGTGGTTGCGAGTGGTTGTGAGTCGTTGCAAGTGGTTGTGAGTGGTTTCAAGTGGTTGGGAGTGGTTGAGAGTTGTTATGTGTGGTTGCGAGTTGTTGCCAGTGGTTGCGAGTGGTTGCGAGTGGTTGCGAGTGGTTGCAAGTGGTTGCAAGTGGTTGCGAGTGGTTGCAAGTGGTTGCAAGTGGTTGCGAGTGGTTACGAGTGGTTGGGAGTGGTTGCGAGTGGTTGTGAGTGGTTGCAAGTAGATTCGAGTGGTTGCAAATGGTTACGAGTGGTTGCGAGTGGTTGCAAGTGGTTGCGAGTTGTTGCAAGTGGTTGCCAATGGTTGCAAGTGGTTACAGGTGGTTTTTAGTGGTTGTAAGTTGTTGTGAGTGGTTGAGATTGGTTACGAGTGGTTGCGAGTAGTTGCGAGTGGTTGCGAGTGGTTGCCAATGGTTGTGAGTGGTTGTAAGTGGTTGCGAATGGTTTCAAGTGGTTGCGAGTGGTTGCGCGTGGTTACGAGTGGTTACACATGGTTGCGAGCGGTTGTAAGTAGTTGCGAGTGGCTGCGAGTGGTTGTAAGTGGTTGCAAGTGGTTGGGAGTGGTTGTGACTGGTTGCGAGTGGTTGCAAGTGGTTACAAGTGGTTGCAAGTGGCTGTGGTTTGTTGCGAGTGGTTGGGAGTGTTTGCAAGTGGCTAGGAGTGGTTGCAAGTGATTCCAAGTTGTTGCAAGTGATTGCAAGTGGTTGCGAGTAGTTGCGAGTGATTGCAAGTGGTTGCGAGTAGCTGCGGGTGGTTGCCAGTGGTTGCGAGTGGTCATGTGTGGTTGGGAGTGGTTGCCACTGGTTGGGAGTGGTTGCAAGTGGTTGTGAGCTCTTAACGAGTAGTTTCGGGTGGTTGCTGTTGGCCTGAGGGTGAATGTTGCAAACCACATTCCCATCAAACGTAAGGACAGCGCGGCTGCTCTCTTGCTCCCTGGTTGCCATGTCTTGCTGTTGGAAGCGTGAAATCAAGCTGGCTTTGAGCCCCTTAGATGCGTGGGCCCATAACCATTTGATGGCTTGAGGGTGAATGTGCACCCTAGAGGGTCCGTAGCAGTGGCTGCTTCACACCACCAACTGTTTTTTGACAGACTGAAACTCTGGAGGCAACTGGTTTCAAGGATGGCTGAAAACTGGTCACAGAGTGAGGCAATATGTTTGGCCTCAATTGAATGGGAATGAAAACTTGATTAGGGCTCACAAGCAGTGGCTTTTTATAGCCACTGATATAAGCTTTCCATAATACCAAAGCATGCCAGATTTGAAGCTTCCTCGCAGATTCTATGCCTTCTCGAGTGGCCCTTGGTAGGCTGTCCTTTTCCCACCTAGGAAGGCATCCCTTCCCTCCTCTAGAGGCTTCTGCCCCTTCGTAAATTCCTCAGCTTGCTTCTAGTAGGAGGGAAGGTATCCAGAAGAACAAGACACCTCTAGATGCCTTGTAGGACAAGTCACCCCTTCTAGAAGGTGTGCCACCTTTCTGGACCCTCACCTGGCCTTCTAGAAACTTAAAGAGGAGCTCTAGAGGTTGAGCTAGCTTCCTGACATCTACTTTCCTTCTCCCTTGAGGCAGGATAGAATTTCATCTTGTGGGAGATGAACCCGGGCCCCTGCCTCTAGAGGTGGAAACCATTAACCACTAAGCCACTATGGCTTGCCTTTTTGGTGTTCCTTTTTGGAGTCACTCTTTCCATGGTGAGGAGCATCATTCTAACAATCCCCCCCTTGCGCGTCACCCATGGCAGTTGTCCATGCTCATCCTGTAACTCAAGAGGCTTGGGAAAGCCCAAGTTCCATACAAGTAGCATCATGCCTGTCCTTGGGTTGCGCCTTTGTCATGGCATCAGCAAGCATGAGCTTTGTGCCGTAGTGCACAAGCACCACATCACTCTTTGCAACGAGGTCTCGTGGAAAGTGATGCCGGATCTCTATGTGCTTGGTCCTCTCGTGTAGCACAGGGTTCTTGGTCAGGTTGATGGCACTCATGTTGTCAACATTGAGTGCCGTTGGCTTCTTTTGCGGCACCCCAATCTCCTTGAGCAATCGCCGCAGCCATAGTGCCTCCTTTGTGGCTTCCGCGAGCGCAATATACTCCGCCTCAGTGCTTGATACAGCCACACTGTCCTACTTCCGGCTTGCCTAAGACATCGATGCACCACCAAGCACAAAAACATAGCCTGATGTTGACTTGCGGTCATCAACGTCACCTGCCCAGTCAGCATCAGAGTAGCCAACCAACTCGAGGGAGTCAGTCCGCGCTCCCCCTCCAAACACAAGTCGTGAATGTGTCGTTGCCTTCAAGTAGCGGAGGATTCTCTTCACCGCTTGCCAATGTAGCGGCCCCGGATCAGCAACATAGCGGCTCACTTGTCCTTCAGCAAAGGCAAGGTCAGGCCGCGTCGCCACCATGGCATACATTATGCTGCCAACTACGGACTGGTACGGTACTCCAGCCATCTCCACCTTCTCCTCCTCCGTGCTCGGGCCCATGCTCGAGCTCAGCTCACATGTTGTTGTCATAGGTGTGCTCATGGGGTTGCACTCCTCCATGTTGTAGAGGCGGAGTACCTCCTGTAGATATGTTTCTTGACCCATCTCCAGCGTGCGTGCTTTGTGGTCCCTCTTGATGGCGATGCCCATGTAGTACTCAAGCTCGCCCATGTCTTTCGTCTTGAACCGGCTGCTGTTGCTTCAGGTTCTTGAGCTCCCCTCATCCAAAGACACATGTATGAGGTCATCCACGTAGACGACGACAATTTGGTGGAGTCCTGGCTGATTACGCACATACACGCTGTGATCGGCCTCGCAACTCTTGAAGCCAAGCTCACCCATGAAACTACCCATCTTGAGGTAGCACATAAGCAGAGCTTGCTTCAGTCCATAGAGCGCCTTGCGAAGCTGGCACACCTTCCCTTGCGGTGCATCCACCCCCTCTGGCACCTCCATGTAGACTTCCTTGTCCAGGTTGCCATTGAGGAACGCGGGTTTCACGCCCATTTGGTGGATTTCGTAGTCGCGTGCCGCTGCAACTGAGAGGATAGTACGGATGGAGGCAAACTTGGAAACTGGTGCAAAGGTCTCGTTGTAGTGCTCCCCTTTTCTCTGGGCATATCCTTTTGCCACCAGCCGCGCCTTGTACCGCTCCACCTTCCCTTCCTTTGTGAGCTTCTTCCGGAAGATCCACTTGGAGCCGATGATTTTCTCGCCCTCCGGCGGGTCAACCAGCTCCCAAGTACTGTTCTCCTTGTGGGAGGCAACCTCAGATTTCATTGCTCCCTCCCACTCAACCCCATCCTTCCGCTGCAGTGCCTCCTTTACAGATTGAGGCTCCTCTTGCGTGAAGAAGGATTGTGCAAACCCAGTCTAAATGCCCTTGTTGGCATCATACCTTTGTGTCCTTCTTTGCACACGGTTACTCGTGTGGGGCTCTTGAGGTGGTTATTCTTGTTGCTGTCTCCTTTTGGCACCATCCTATCCAAGCGCTTGCTCCCCCTCTCTTGAGACCTTGGAGACATCTGTTGACTCCCCACCTCCACGTCCATCTCCGGTGCTTCTGATTCCTCATCCGAACTGGCCGGAATGAAGTCTGCTGCTCGCCCATCCCTCAGGCAATGCTCTCCGGTTGGTGGTGATGCGAAGATGTCACCCTCATTTGCGTCCTCCGGTGTCTCCCCCTCAAGGAGTGGCATCCACTCCCCCCTCTCCGAGAGACCTGCCTCCTTGTCTGTCCAACGGCTTTTCTCGTCAAACATGACGTTGCGACTCCGGACAACATGCTGCCTCATTGGGTCAAAGAGCCAGTACGCCTTGCTTCTGCTCTCATATCCAAGGAAAACACACCGGCGAGTACGCTGGTCCAGCTTGCTCTGTCCCTCACGTGCCTGTACCATTGCATGTGCAACACAACCAAACGTGCGGAGGTAACCCACCGCCGGCTTCCTCCTGCTCCACACCTCTTGTGACATCTTCCACGCCTTGCTCTCCTTGTCCTTCAGCGGCTTGGTGGGCATGAGATTCATGATGTACGCTACTGTCCTTGCCACCTCCGCCCAATACAGTTGTGTAAGGCCGGCGTCGCTCAACATGGATCGCACAATGTTAAGGATTGTGCTATTTGCTCTCTCTGAGACGTCATTTTGTTATGGGGAGTGTGGAGATGTTTTCTGCCACTCAATCCCCTTGCTTTTCATCCACCCAAGGCACCCCGCATATTCACCGCCGTTGTCACTCCGGAACGCCTTCACCTTCAACTCTGTTTGCCGCTCCACATCACCCACAAACTGGTGCATGTACGCAAGGACCTCACTCTTCCGCTTCATTGGGTAGAGGTATAGTTTCCGGCTGTGGTCATCGATAAAGGTGAGGAAGTAGCGAGCTCCGCCGATGGAGCTCTCAAGTAGTCCACACACATCTGTGTATACCACGGCCATTTTTGCCGATGCACGCGTCCCCTTGGCAGCAAACGGCTGCCGAGTTGATTTGTCAATGATGCATGGCTCACACACGGTCTCATTGGTTCAATCAAGGCCGCTGATTTGGAGACCCTGTACCAATTTCCTCTTTGCCATCTCCTTCACTATTGATGGAGCAATGTGGCACAGTTGGCGGTGCCATAGGTCTAGGTCTCCTCCATCCTTTGTTACAAGATTAGCGGCATTGGACCCCACCTGGCTGCCGAGGATCTTTGCGCGTAGCAGGTACAAGTTGTCATCCCTCTTGACACGCGCAATCACCTCACCTTTGCCCTCTTTGCGGATGACGGCCTCCTTCTTTGTGAAGAGCACCTCAAGTCCCTTGTCGGTAAGGCGGCTGACAGAGAGCATGTTTGCCCCAAAGTTGGGCATATGCAGCACATCGTAGATTATTCTTGTGACAGGTTTGCCATCCACAATTGACTCAAAGCGGACGTTACCCTCACCGGCGGCCACCTGTGTTTTTCCATTGGCCACCGTCATGCGTCTCTCCGAGGCACCGTAGGTGACAAATGCCGCCCTGTTGCATTGCGTGTGGTAGCCTGATCCGGAGTCGATGACGGCAACTCCCGTATCCTTCAAGTTGGTGGAGTTGTACGCCATAAGGGCGTGCTCATCTTTCTTCCCGCCCCGCAGCGACCGATATGTTTTCTTCTTGGAGCAGTTGCACGTGTAGTGGCCCTCCTTGCCGCAGTTGAAGCACCCCCCCTTCTTGTCACTCTTCTTGGTGCCCTGTTTGGCACCCTTCCACTTGTCGCCTCGGCCTCCACTTTGAGGATGAACCGTGTAAGCTGAACTTGATGCCGCTGCACTCTCTTGATCGCCACGTCGCATCCACTCATTCCGCACGTACTCAGGAACCTTCAGGTACTTCAGCTCGTCGGAAAGCCAGCCACCAAGGACCGTGATCATGGGACTCCAACTGTCTCGCAAGGCCAGAAGGAGGATCATAGCTTGCAACTGAGAGTCAACCTCCCAACCCATGGCCATGCACTCCGTTGTGAGGGACTCAATCTGCTACATGATCTCCATGATGTCGTCACCTTTGTTGGCTCGGAGGGTGACGAGCCGTTTGAAGATGAAGAGCTGATTGGCAAGGTTACTTGACTGGTAGATGGAGCAGAGTTTTGACCATGGGTCTATGGCCATGGTGCATCCTTGGATGTGCCCAAGTTGTGGTGGGCATAACACGGATACAAGGAGCACCAACGCCTTTTTGTTGCGCTTCTTGTATGCCTCCTTCACCTCAGCCGTTGCAGTCTCCGGTGGAGCAGTCTCATTACCTTTTACGAGCTCAAGCACTCTCTTGTCGTCAAGGAAGATCTCAAACTGCCACCTCCACAAGGCAAAGCCTGGCCCATCAAACGTAAGGACAGCGGGGCTGCTCTCTTGCTTCCTGGTTGCCATGTCTTGCTGTTGGAAGCGTGAAATCAAGCTGACTTTGAACCCCTTAGAGGCGTGGGTCCATAACCCTTTGTTGCCCTTAGGGTGAATGTGCACCCTGGAGGGTCCCTAGCAGTGGCTGCTTCACACCACTAACTGTTTTTGGAGAGACTGAAACTGTGGAGGCAACTAGTTCAAATGATGGCAGAAAACTGGTCACAGAGTGAGGCAATAGTTTTGGCCTCAATTGAATGGGAATGAACACTTGATCAAGGCTCACAAGCAGTGGCTTTTGATATCCACTGATGTAAGCTTTTCAGAACACCAAAGCATGCCATACTTGAAGCGTCCTAACAGATTCTATGGCTTTTAGAGTGGCCCTTGGTAGGCTGTCCTTTTCCCACCTAGGAAGGTATCCCTTCCCTCCTCTAGAAGCCTCTGCCCATTCCTAGACTCCTCAACTTGCTTATAGTAGGTGGGAAGGTGTCCAGAAGACCAAGACACCTCTAGATGCCTTGTAGGACAAGTCACCCCTTATAGAATGTGTGCCACCGTCCACTACCCTCACCTGGGTTTCTATAAACTTAAAGAGGAACTCTAGGGGTTGAGCTAGCTTCCTGGCATCTATTTTCCATCTCCCTTGAGGCAAGGCAGAATTTCATCTTGTGGGACCTGAACCCCGGCCCCTGCCTCTAGAGGTGGACATCATTGACCACTAAGCCACTAAGGCTTTTATTTTTTGTGTTCCTTTTTTAAGTCACTCCTACCATGGTGAGAAGCATCATTCTAATAGTTGCGAGTGGTTGCGAGTGGTTGTGAGTAGTTGCAATTGGTTGTGAGTGGGAGCAAGTGGTTGCAAGTGGCTGGGATTCGTTGCAATTAATTGGGAGTCATTGCGAGTGGTTGTGAGGGGTTGCGAGTGGCTGCAAGTAGTTGTGAGTGGTTCCAAGTGGGTTTAAGGGTTGCTAGTGGTTGTGAGTGGTTGCAAGTGGTTGCAAGTGGTTGTCAGTGGCTGCGAGTGGTTTTGAGTGGTTACGAGTTGTTGCGAGTGGCTCTGACTGGTTGTGAGTGGTTGCGAGTGGTTGCGAGTGGTTGCTAGTGGTTGCGAGTGGTTGCGAGTGGTTGCGAGTGGTTGTAAGTGGTTGCAAGTGGTTGTGAGTGGTTGCGAGTGGTTACGAGTGGGTGCGAGTGGTTACGAGTGGTTGCAAGTGGATGCGAGTGGTTGCAAGTGGTCGCGAGTGGTTCTTAGTGGTTGTGAGTGATTGTGCGTGGTTGCGAGTGGTCGCAAGTGGTTGCGACTGGTTGCGACTGGTTTTGTGTGGTTGCGAGTGGATGCCAGTGGTTGGGAGAGATTGCAGCTGGTTGCGAGTGGTTGCGAATGGTTGTGAGTGGTTGCGAGTGGGTTTCAGTGGCTATGAGTGGCTGCGAGTGTATGCGAGTGGTTACGAGTGGTGGCAAGTGGATGCGAATAGCTGCCAGTGGTTTCGAGTGGTTGCAAGTGGTTGCGAGTGGCTGTGAATGGATTTGAGTGGTTGTGAGTGATTGCGAGTGATTGCAAGTGGATGCGAGTGGTTGCCATTGGTTGTGAGTGATTTTGATTGGTTGCGAGTGCTTGCAAGTGGTTGTAAGTGGTTGTGAGTGGTTGTGGATGTTTGTGAGTGGCTAGGAATGGTTGCGAGTGGTTGTGAGTGGTTGCAAGTGGTTGCGAGTGGTTGCAAGTGGTTGCGAGTGGTTGAGGGTGATTATGTGTGGTTGCGAGTGGTTGCCTGTGGTTGGGAGTGGTTGCGATGAATTGAGAGTGGTTGCAAGTGGTCGCAAGTGGTTGTGAGTGGTTGCGAGTGGTTGCAAGTGGTTGCGAGTGGTTGCGAGTGGTTGTGAGTGGTTGCGAGTGGTTGTGAGTGGTTGCAGGTAGATGCGAGTGGTTGCAAGTGGCTACGAGTGGTTGCGATTGGTTGCAAGTGGGTGGGAGTTGTTGCAAGTGGTTGCGAGTGATTGCACTTGGTTTTGAGTGGTTGCAAGTAGTTGTGAGTGGTTGAGATTGGTTACGAGTGGTTGCGAGTGGTTACAAGTGGTTGCGAGTGGTTGCAAATGGTTGCGAGTGGTTGTAAGTGGTCGCGAGTGGTTTCAAGTGGTTGCGAGTGGTTGCGAGAGGTTACGAGTGGTTACACATGGTTGAAAGCGGTTGCAAGTGGTTGCGAGTGGTTGCAAGTGGTTGCAAGTGGTTGCAAGTGGTTGCGAGTGGTTGTGACTTGTTGCGAGTGGTTGCAAGTGGCTACAAGTGGTTGCGAGTGGCTGTGATAATTTGTGAGTGGTTGGGAGTGGATGCAAGTGGTTGCAAGTGGTTGCAAGTGATTGCAAGTGGTTGCAAGTGATTGCGAGTGGTTGCGAGTGGTTGTAAGTGGTTGTGAGTGGTTACAAGTAGCTGCTGGTGGTTGCGAGTGGTTGCAAGTGGTTGTGAGTGGTTACGAGTAGTTGCGAGTGCTTGGGAGTGGTAGCGAGTAGTTGCGAGCTGTTTGCGAGTTGTTCCGGGTGGTTGCAAGTGGTTGCGAGTGGTTGTGAGTAGTTGCAAGTTGTTGCGAGTGGGAGCAAGTGGTTGCAAGTGGCTGGGATTGGTTGGAATTGATTGGGAGTCATTGTGAGTGGTTATGAGAGGTTGCGAGTGGTTGCGAGTAGTTGCGATTGGTTGCAAGTGGGTTTGAGAGGTTGCTAGTGGTTGTGAGTGGTTGCAAGTGGTTGATAGTTGTTGCAAGTGGCTGCAAGTGGTTGCGAGTGTTTACGCGTTGTTGCGAGTGGTTGTGAGTGGTTGTGAGTGGTTGCGAGTGGTTGCGAGTGGTTGCGAGTGGTGTCTAGTGGTTGCGAATGGTTGCGAGTGGTTGCGAGTGGTTGCAAGTGGTTGCAAGTGGTTGCGAGTGATTGCGAGTGGTTACGATTGGGTGCGAGTGGTTACAAGTGGTTGTGAGTGGATGGGAGTTGATGCGAGTGGTCGCCAGTGGTTGCAAGCGGTTGCGAAGTGGTTGTGTGTGGTTGTAAGTGCTTGCAAGTGGTTGCGAGTGGTTGCGACTGGTATTGTGTGATTTCGAGTGGTTGCAAGAGATTGCAGCTGGTTGCGAGTGGTTGCAAATGGGTTCGAGTCATTGCGAGTGGTTGTCAGTGGCTACGAGTGGCTACGAGTGTATGCGAGTGGTTGCGAGTGCTTGCGAGAGGATGCGAATGGCTGCGAGTGGTTTCGAGTGGTTGCAAGTGGTTGCAAGTGGTTGTGAGTGGTTTTGAGTGGTTGTGAGTGGTTGCGAGTGAATGCGAGTGATTGCAAGTGGATGCGAGTGGTTGCCATTGGTTGTGAGTGGTTTCGAGTGGTTGTGAGTGCTTGCAAGTGGTTGTAAGTGGTTGTGAGTGGTTGTGGATGGTTGTGAGTGGTTGCAAGTGGATGCGAGTGGTTGCCATTGGTTGTGAGTGGTTTCGAGTGGTTGTGAGTGCTTGCAAGTGGTTGTAAGTGGTTGTGAGTGGTTGTGGATGGTTGTGAGTGGTTGCGAGTGGTTGCGAGTGGTTGTGAGTGGTTGCAAGTACTTGATAGTGGTTCCAAGTGGTTGCGAGTGGTTAAGAGTGATTATGTGTGTTCGCGAGTGGTTGCAACTTGTTGCGAGTGGTTGCGAGTGGTTGCGAGTGGTTGC
>SZWC01000199.1:303015-314004 GCA_023375785.1 Penium margaritaceum
TGGTTGCGAGTGGTTGCGAGTGGTTACGAGTGGTTGCGAGTGGTTGGGAGTGGTTGCGATTGGTTGGTAGTGGTTGCAAGTGGTTTCGAGTGGCTGCAAGGGGCTGTTAGTGGTTGTGAGGGTTTATGAGTGGTTGCAAGTGGTTACGAGTGGTTGTGAGTTGTTGGGAGTGGATGCGAGTAGTTGCGAGTGGTTGTAAGTGGTTGCAAGTGGTTTCGACTGGTTGCGAGTGGTTGCAAGTGGTTGCGAGTGGTTGCAAGTGGTTATGCATGGTTGCGAGTGGTTGCAAGTGGGTGTGAGTGGTTACGAGTACTTGCAAGAGGTTGCATGTGGTTGCGAGTGGTTGCGAGTCATGTCGAGTGGTTGCAAGAGGTTGCGAGTGGTTTGGAGTAGTTACAAGTGGTTGCGAGTGGTTGCAAGTGATTGCGAGTGGTTGCAAGTGATTGCGAGTGGTTGCGAGTGGTTGTGAGTGGTTGCGAGTGGTTGTGAGTGGTTGCGAGTGGTTGGGAGTGGTTGCGAGTAGTTCCAAGTGGTTGCGAATGGTTGCTAGTAGTTTTGTGTGGTTGCGAGTGGTTGCGATTGCTTCTGAGTGGTTGCAACTGGTTGCTAGGGGTTGCGAATGGTTGCGAGTGGTTGCGAGAGCATGTGAGTGGTTAAGAGTGGTTGCGAGGGTATGCGATTGGTTGCGAGTGGTTGCGAGTGGTTGTCAATAGCCGCGAGTGGTTATGAGTGGTAGCAAGTGGTTGGGAGTGGTTGCAAGTTGTTTCGAGTGATTGCGAGTGATTGCAAGTGGCTGCGAGTGGTTGCCAGTGGTTGTGAGTGGTTGCAAGTGGTTTTGAGTGGCTGTAAGTGGTTGCAAGTTGTTGCGAGTAGGTGCGAGTCGTTGCAAGTGGTTGGGAGTTGTTAGGAGAGATTGCGAGTGGTTGCGAGTGGTTGCGAATGGTTGCGGGTGCTTTCCAGTGGTTGCGAGTGGTTGCGAGTGGATGCGAGTGGTTGCGAGTGGTTGGGAGTTGTTGCGAGTGGTTCCGAGTTGTTTGTGAGTTGTTGCGGGTGGTTGCGAGTGGTTGCCAGCGGTTACAAGTGGTTGTGAGTTGGAGGAAGTGGTTGCGAGTAGCAGGGATCGGTTGCGAGTCCTTGGGAGTGGCTGCGAGGGATTGTGAGTGGTTGCAAGTTGTTGCAAGTGGTCACGAGTGGTTACAAGTGGTTTTGAGAGGTTGCGTGTGGTTGTGAGTGGTTGCAAGTGGTTCTTAGTGGTTACAAGTGGTTACGAGTGGTTGCAAGTGGTTGCGAGTGCTTTGGAGTGGTTGCGAGTGGTTGCGAATGGTTGCGAGTGGTTGCGAGTGGTTGTCAATGGTTGCGAGTTGTTGCGAGTGGTTGCGAGTGGTTGCGAATGGTTGCGAGTGGTTGCGAGTAGTTGCGAGTGATGGTGAGTGGCTGTGAGTGATAGCAAGTGGTTGCGAGTGGTTGCAAGTGGGTGCCACTGGTTGCAAGTGGTTGCAAGTGGTTGCGAGTGGTTGCGAGTGGTTGCGAGTGGTTGTAAGTGGTTGCGAGTGGCTGCGAGTTGTTGTGAGTTGTTGCAATGGGTTGTAAGTGGTTGTGAGTTGTTTCGATTGGTTGTGAGTAGTTTCAAGTGGTTTCAAGTAGTTTTTAGCGGTTGTGAGTGGTTGTGAGTGGTTGCGAGTGCTTACAAGTGGTTGTGAGTGGTTGCGAGTGGTTGCGACTGGTTGGGAGTGGTTGGGAGTGGTTGTATGTGGTTACAAATGGTTACAAGCGGTTGCGAGTGGTTGCGAGTGGTTGTAAGTGGTTGTGAGTGGTTGCAAGTGATTGGGATTGGTTGTGAGTAGACGCGAATGGTTGCGAGTGGTTGCGAGTGGTTGCGAGTGATTGCGAGTGGTTACGAGTAGATGCGAGTGGTTGTGAGTGGTTCTGAGTGGTTGCGAGTGGTTGTGAGTGGCTGCAAGTGGTTGGGGGTGGTTGCGAGTGGTTACAAGTGGTTGGGGGTGGTTACGAGTGGTGCTGAGTGGTTGCGAGTGGTTGCGAGTGATTGCGAGTACTTGCGAGTGGTTGTGAGTGGTTTTGTGTGGCTGGGAGTTGTTCCAAGTGGTTACAAGTAGTTGCGAGTGGTTACGAGTGGTTGCGAGTGGTTGGGAGTGGTTGCGAGTAGTTGCTAGTGGTTGCAAGTGGTTTTGAGTGGTTGCAAGCGGTAATGAGTGGTTGTGAGTATTTACGATTGGTTGCAAGTGGTTACAAGTGGTTGTGAGTGGTTACGAGAGATGCGAGTGGTTGCGAGTGGTTGTAGGTGGTTGCAAGTGGTTCCGACTGGCTATGAGTGGCTGCGAGTAGTTGTGAGTGGTTGTGAGTGGTTGCGAGTGGTTGCAAGTTTCATGCATGGTTGGGAGTGGTTGCAAGTGGTTGTGAGTGGTTGTGAGTGCTTGCAAGTGGTTGCAAGTGGTTGTGAGTGGTCTCGAGTCGTTCCGAGTGGTTAGGAGTGGTTGCGAGTGGCTGCGAGTGGATGCGAGTAGTTGGGAGTAGTTACAAGTGGTTGCGAGAGGTTGCAAGTGATTTCTTGTGGTTGCAAGGGACTGCGAGTGGTTGCGAGTGGTTGCGAGTTGTTGCGAGTGGTTTCGAGTGGTTGGGAGTGGTTGCGAGTAGTTGCAAGTGGTTGCGAGTAGTTGCTAGTGGTTCTGTGTGGCTTCGAGTAGTTGTGATTGCTTCCGAGTGGTTGCAACTGGTATTTAGCGGTTGCAAATGGTTGCAAGTGGTTGTGAGTGCATGTGAGTGGTTAAGAGTGGCTACCAGGGTATGTGATTGGTTGCGAGTAGTTGCGAGTGGTTGTGAATAGCTGCCAGTGGCTAGGAGCGGTTGCAAGTGGTTGTGAGTGGTTGTGTGTGGCTATGAGTGGTTGCCAATGGTTTTGAGTGGTTGCGAGTGGTTGGGAGTGGCTGCGAGTGGTTGCAAGTGGTTGCGAGTGGTTGCAAGTCGTTGGAAGTGGTTGCGAGTGGTTGTGAGTGGTTGCGAGTGGTTGCGAGTGGTTGTGAGTAGTTGCGAGTGGTTGCGAGTGGTTGCCAGTGGTTTTGAGTGGTTGCAAGTGGTTGCGAGTGGTTGGGAGTGGTTGCAAGTGGTTGCGAGTTGTTTCCGAGTGCTTGCGGGTGGTTGCGAGTAGTTGCGAATGGTTGCGAGTAGTTGCAAGCTGTTGCGAGTTTGAGGAAGTGGTTGGGAGTGTCTGGGACTGGTTGCCAGTGTTTGGGAGAGGTTGCAAGTGGTTGCGAGTGGTTATGAGTTGTTGCGAGTGGTTGTGAGTGGTTGCGAGTTGTCGCGAGTGGTTGCGGATGGTTTCGAGTCGTTGCTATTGGGTTCGATTGGTTGCGAGTGGTTGCGAGTGGTTGCAAGTGGTTGCAAGTGGTTGCGACTCGTTGCGAGTGGTTACAAGTGGTTGCGAGTGGTTACGAGTGGTATCGAGTGGTTACGAGTGGTTGTGAGTGGCTGCGAGCTGTTGCAAGTGGTTGTGAGTTGTTGCGACTGGTTGCCACTGGTTACGAGTGGTTCCAAGTGGTTGCGAATGGTTGCAAGTAGATGCGAGTGGTTGCAAGTGGTTGAGCGTGGCTGCAAGTGGTTGCAAGTGGTTGCAAGTGGTTGGGAGTGGTTGCGAGTGGTTGCGAGTGGTTGTGAGTGGTTGCCAGTGGTTGCGAATGGTTGCGAGTGGTTACAAGTGGTTGTGACTGGTTGCGAGTCGTTGTGATTGGTTACAAGTGGTTGCAAGTGGTTGCGAGTTGCGTATGGTTTCCAGTGCTTGCAAGTGGTTGCGAGTGGGTGCAAGTGATTGTGAGTGTTTGCGAGTGGTTTCGTGTGATTGTGAGTAATTCTGAGTGGTTTTTGTGTGGTTGTGAGTGGTTACGACTGGTTGCGAGTGGTTGCGAGTGGTTGCGTATGGTTGCGAGTGGTTGCGAGTTTTTACTAATGGTTGTGAGTTGCTATGAGTGGTTGCAAGTGGTTGCGAGAGGTTGCGAGTGGTTGCAAGTGGTTCCAAGTGATAGCGAGTGGTTGCAAGTGGTATTGAGTGGTTGCGACTGGTTAAGAGTAGTTGCGAGTGGTTGCGAGTTGTTGCAACTTTCTGTGTGGTTGTTAGTGGTTGTGAGTGGGTGTGAGTGGTTGCGAGTTGTTGGGAGTGGTTGCAATTGGTTGCGAGTGGTTGCGAGTTGTTGCAACTTTCTGTGTGGTTGTTAGTGGTTGTGAGTGGGTGTGAGTGGTTGCGAGTTGTTGGGAGTGGTTGCAATTGGTTGCGAGAGGTTGCGAGTGGTTGCGAGTGGTTGGGATTTGTTGCGACTCGTTGCAGTTGGTTGTGAGTGGTTGTGAGTGGTTGTGAGTGGTTGGGAGTGGTTGTGAGTGGTTGCGAGTGGTTGCGAGTGGTTGGGATTTGTTGCGACTCGTTGCAGTTGGTTGTGAGTGGTTGTGAGTGGTTGTGAGTGGTTGGGAGTGGTTGTGAGTGGTTGCGAGTGGTTGCAAGTGGTTGTAAGTTGTTGCGAGTGGTTCAGAGTGGTTGCAAGTGGCTGCGTGTGGTTGCGAGTGGCTGCCAGTGGTTGCGAGTGGTTGCGAGTTGTTGCCAGTGGTTGTGATTGGTTGCGATTTGTTTTGAGTGGATGAGAGGAATTGTCAGTGATTGCAAGTGATTGTGTGTGGCTGCGAGTGGTTGCAAGTGGTTGCGAGCTGTTGCGACTGTTTGCAAGCGGTTGCGAGTGCTTGCCAGTGGTTGGGAGTAGTTGGGAGTGGTTGTGAGTGGTTGTGAGTGGTCCGGTGTGGTCGCGAGTGGTGGCAAGTGGTCGCAAGTAATTGCAAGCGGTTGCAAGTGGCTGCGAGTGGTTGCATGTGATTGAGTTTGTTGCGAGTGGTTGTAAGTGGTTGCGAGTAGTTGTGGATGGTTGCAAGTGGTTGCGAGTCGTTGTAAGTGGTTGCGAGTGGTTGCAAGTGGTTGCGAGTGGTTGCAAGTGGTTGCAAGAGGTTGCAAGTTGTTGTGAGTGGTTGCGAGTGGTTAGAATTGGTTGCGAGTGGTTATGAGTTGTTGCAAGTGTTTGCGAGTGGTTGTGAGTGGTTACAAATGTTTGTAGGTTGTCTGCGTGGTTGCAAGTGGTTACGATTGGTTGGGAGGGGTTGCGAGTGGTTACAAGGGGCTGCAAGTGGTTGCAAGTGGTTGCAAGTACTTGCTAGTGGTTGCGAGTGGTTGCGAGTGGCTGTGAGTGGCTGCCAGTGGTTTCAAGTGGATGCGAGTGATTGCGAGTGATTACGAGTGATTGCAAGTGGTTGCGGGTGGTTGCGAGTGGTTGCGAGGGGTTGCAAGGGTTTACAAGCGGTTGCGAGTGCTTGCCGAAGGTTGCGAGTGGTTGCGAGTGGTTTTGAGCGGTTCTGAGTGGTCGCGAGTTCTCGCGAGTGGTGGCGAGTGGTCACGAGTGGTTGCAAGCGGTTGTAAGTGGTTGCGAGAAGTTGCAAGTGGTTGCGTACGGTTGCGAGTGGTTGTAAGTGGTTGCGAGTAGTTGTGGATGGTTGCAAGTGGTTGCGAGTGGTTGTGAGTGGTTGCAAGTGGTTGTGGGTGGTTGCGAGTGGTTGCAAGTGGTTGCAAGTGGTTGCGAGTGGTAGCGAGTGGTTGCCAGTTTTTGCGAGTGGTTCCGGGTGATTGCTAGTGGTTCCGAGTGGTTGTGAGTGGTTACAAGTGGTGCAAGTGGTTTCAATTGGTTGCGAGTGGTTGTGAGTGGTTGCAAGTTGATGAAATTCGTTGCAAGTAGTTACAAGTACTTGCAAATGGTTGCAAGTGGTTGTGAGTGCTTGTGAGTGGTTGCGAGTGGTTGCAAGTGGTTGCGAATGGTTGCGGGTGGTTGCAAGTGGTTGCATTTTGTGGGAGTGGATGTGAGTGGTAGCGAGTGGTTGTGAGTGGTTGCACGTGGTTGCGAGTGGTTGTGAGTGGCTGCGAGTAGTCGCGAGTGGTTGCGAGTGGTTCCAAGTGGTTACGAGTGATTGCGAGTGGTTGCAAGTGGTTACGAATGGTTGCAAGTGGTTGTGAGTGGGTGTGAGTGCTTGCAAGTGGTTGCTAGTTCTTGCAACTGGTTGCGAGTGGATACGAGTGGTTGTGAATGGTTGTGAGTGGCTGAGATTGGTTGCAAGTGGCTGTGAGTGGCTGCAAGTGGTTGTGAGTGGTTGTGAGTGTTGCGAGTGCTTGCGAGTGGTTGCGAGTGGTTGCGAGTGGTTGCGAGTGGTTGCAAGTGCTTGCAAGTTGTTGCAAGTGGTTGTGAATGGTTGTGACTCGTTGCGAGTGGTTGCGAGTGGTTGCGAGTGGTTGCGAGTGCTTGCAAGTTGTTGCGAGTGGTTGCAAGTGGTTGCGAGTGGTTGCAAGTGGTTGCGAGTGGTTGCGAGTGGTTGTAACTGGTTGCAAGTGGTTGCAGGTGGTTGCAAGAGGTTGCGAGTCGTTGTGAGTTGTTGCATGTGGTTACAAGTGGTAGCGAGGGGTTGCAAGTGGTTGTGGGTGGTTGTAGGTGGTTGTGAGTGGTTGCAAGTGCTTGCAAGTAGTTGTGAGTAATTGTGGGTGGTTGTGAGTAGTTTCAGTTGGTTGTAAGTGGTTGTGAGTGGTTATGAGTGGTTGCGAGTGGTTGCAAGTGGTTGCGAGTGGTTGCAAGTAGTTGCGAGTGGTTGGGAGTGGTTATGAGTGGTTGCGAGTTGTTGCGAGTTGTTGCGAGTTGTTCTGATTGGTTGTGAGTGGTTGTGAGTGGTTGCGAGTGGTTGCGAGTGGTTGCTAGTGATTGCGAGTGGTTGCTAGTGGTTGTGAGTTGTTGCGAGTGGTTGTGAGTGGCTGGGAGTGGATGTGAGTGATTGTGAGTGGTTGCAAGTGGTTGTGTCTGGTTGCGAGTGGGTGCAAGTGGTTGCGAGTGGTTGCTATTGGTCGTAACCACTTGCGAGTGGTTGCAAGTGGTTGGGAGTGATTTTGTGTGGTTGCAAGTGGTTGCGGGTGGTTGCGTATGGTTGCGAGTGGCTGTGAGTGGTAGCGAGTGGATGTGAGTGGTTGCGATAGGTTGAGAGTTGTTGCGAGTGGTTAGGAGTGGTCTGGAAGTAGTTGCTGGTGGTTGCAAGTGGTTGCAATTTGCTGCCAGTTGTTGTGAGTGGTTACAATTGGTGTCAAGTGGCTGCGAGCGGTTGCAAGTGGTTGTGAGTGGTTGCAGGTGGTTACGAGTGGTTTCAAGCGATTTAGAGTGGTTTGGAGTGGTTGCAAGTGGTTACGAGTGGTTGCGAGTGGTTGGGAGTGGTTGCGAGTGGTTGCGAATGTTTGCGAGTTGTTGCGAGTTGTTCCGATGGGTTTAGAGTGGTTGCGAGTGGTTGCGAGTGGTTGCGTTGGTTGCAAGTGACAGGGATTAGTTGCAAGTTGTTGCGACTGGTTACGAGTGGTTGCAAGTGGTTGCAAGTGTTTGCAAGTGGTTGTGAGTGGTTGCAAGTGGTTGCAAGTGGTTGCAAGTGATTACGTGTGGTTGGGAGTGGTTGCGAGTGGTTACAAGTGGTTGCAAGTGGCTGCGAGTGGTTGCGGGTGGTTGCGATGGGTTGCGAGTGGTTGCGAGTGGTTGGGAGTGGTTACGAGTGGTTGCAAATTCTTGCGAGTGGTTGGCAGTGGTTGTGAGTGGTTGCGATTGGTTCCGAGTGGTTACTAGTGGTTGCAAGTGGTTGTGAGTGGTTGCAAGAGGTTGCAAGTGGTTGCGAGTGGTTGCACGTGATTGCGAGTGGTTGCGAGTGCTTGCGAGTGGTTGCGAGTGGTTTACAGTGGTTGCAAGTGGTTGCAAGTTGTTGCAAGTTGATGCAAGTGATGGTGAGTGGTTGCGAGTGGTTGCGAGTGGTTGCGAGTGGTTGCAAGTGGTTTTGAATGGTTGCGAGTGGTTGCAAGTGGTTTTGAGTGGTTTCAAGTGGTTACAAGTGGTTGCGATTTGTTATGAGTGGTTGCGAGTGGTTTCGAGTGGTTTCGAGTGGTTTCGAGTGGCTGCGAGTGGTTGCGAGTGGTTGCAAGTGGTTGCGAGTGGTTGCGAGTGGTTGTGAGTGGTTGCGAGTGTCTGCAAGTCGTTGCAAGTGGTTGTGAGTGGTTGTGTGTGGTTGCAAGTGGTTGCAAGTGGTTGCGAGTGGTTGTGAGTGGTTGCGAGTGGCTACAAGTGGTTGCAAGTGGTTGCGAGTAGTTGCGAGTGGTTGCATGTGGTTGCGAGTAATTGGGATTGGTTGCAAGTGGGTGCAAGTGGTTGCGAGTGGTAATGAGAGGTTACGAGTGGTTGCCAGTGGCTGGGAGCGGTTGCGAGTGGTTGGGAGTGGCTGCAAGTGGTTGCGAGTGGTTGCAAGTGATTGCAAGTGGTTGCAAGTGGTTGCGAGTTGTTGTGAGTGGTTGCGAGGGGATGCAATTAGTTGCAATTGGTTGCCAAAGGTTATGAGTGGTTGTCAATGGTTGCGAGTGGTTCCGAGTGATTGCGAGTGGTTGCGAGTTGTTTGTGAATGCTTGCAAGTGGTTGCAAGTGGTTGCGAGTGGTTGTGAGTGGTTGCAAGTTGTTGCGAGTGGGAAGGAGTGGTTGCGAGTGGTTGGGAGTGGTTGTGAGTACTTGGGATTGGGTGCGAGTTGTTGCGAGTGGTTGCGAATGGTTGCGAGTGCTTGCAAGTGGTTGTGAGTGGTTGTGAGTGGCTGCAAGTGGTTGCAAGTGGTTGCTAGTGGTTGTGAGTAATTGCGAGAGGTTGCTAGTGGTTACAAGTGGTTGCATGTGGTTGCGAGTGGTTTGGAATGGTTGCGACTGTATGCGAGCGATTGCAGGTGGTTGCTAATGGGTGTAAGTGGTTGCGAGTAGTTGTGAGTGGTTACAATTGCTTGTAAGTGGTTGGGAGTGGCCGCGAGTGGTTGCAATTGGTTACAAGTGGTTGCAAGTGGTTACAAGTGGTTTTGAGTGGTCGCAAGTGGTTGTGAGCTGTTACGATGGTTGCAAATGGTTGCAAGTGACTGCAAGTGGTCTGGAGTGGCTGCGAGTGGTTACGAGTGGTTGCCAATGGATGCGAGTGATTGTAAGTGGTTGCAAGAGTTTGTTAGAGGTTGCAAGTGCTTGCAAGTGGTTGTGAGTGGTTTGGAGTGGTTGAGTGCTTGCAAGTGGTTGCCAGTGGTTGTGTGTGGTTGCGAGTGGTTGCAAGTGGTTGTGAGTGGTTGTGAGTGGTCGAAAGTGGTTGCGAGTGCTTGGAAGGGGTTGTGAGTGGTTTTGATTCGTTGCGAGTGCTTGCAAGTGTGCCAGGGTGCCTGGAAGTGGTTGCAAGTGGTTGCTAGTGGTTGCAAGTGATTGCGAGTGGTTGGGAGTGGTTGCGAGTGATCCGGAGTTGTTGCGAGTAGGTGCGAGTTCTTGCGAGTGGTTGCGAGTGGTTGCAAGTGTTTGGGAGTGGTTGCAAGTGGTTGCGAGTCATTGCGAGTGGTTGCGAGTGGTTACGAGTTGTTGCGAATGGTTGCGAGTGGTTGTGAGTGCTTGTGAGTGGTTGCAAGTGCATGCGAGTGGTTGCAGGTGGTTGCGAGTCGTTGTAAGTACTTGAAAGTGGTTGCGAGGGGTTGGGAGTGGATGCAAATGGTTGCGAGTGGTTGCGAGTGGTTACCAGTGGTTGCGAGTGGTTGTGAGTTGTTGCAAGTGGTTGTGAGTGGTTGTGAGTGCTTTCGAGTGGCTGCAAGTGCTTGCAAGTGGTTGTGAGTGGTTGTGGATGGTTGTGAGTGGTTGAGAGTAGTTGCGAGTGGTTGTGATTGGTTGCAAGTGGTTGTGAGTGGTTGCAAGTTGTTGCGAATGGTTGACAGTGGTTGTGTGTGGTTGCCAGTGGTTGTAATTGGTTGCCAGTGGTTGCGAATGGTTGCGAGTGGTTGCAAGTGGTTACAAGTGGTTGCAAGGAGTTGCGAGTGGTTGCAAGTGGTTGCGAGTGGTTGCCACTCGTTGCGAGTTGTTGCGAGTGGTTGTGAGTGGTTACAGGTACATGCGATTGGTTGCAAGTGGTTGCAAGTGTTTGCAAATGGTTGCAGCTGGTTGCGAGTTGTTGCGAGTGGTTGCGAGTGGTTGCAAGTGGTTGCAAGTGGTTTTGAGTTGTTGCAAGTAGTTGTGAGTGGTTGAGATTGGTTGCGAGTGGTTACTAGTGGTTGCGACTGGTTGCGAGAGGTTGCGAATGGTTGCAAGTAATTGTAAGTGGTTGCAAGTGGTTTCAAGTGGTTGCGAGTGATTGCGAGTGGTTGCGAGGGGATACGAGTGGTGACACATGGTTGCAAGAGGTTGCAAGTGGTTGAAGGTGGCTGCGAGTGGTTGCAAGTTGTTGCAAGTGGTTGCGAGTGCTTGCGAGTGGTTGCAAGTGGTTACGAGTGGTTGTGAGTGCCTTTGATTGGTTGCGAGTTGTTGGGAGTTGTTGCAAGTGGTTGCGAGTGGTTGCAACTGATTGCAAGTGGTTGCAAGTGATTGCGAGTGGTTGCGAGTGGTTGCAAGTGGTTGCGAGTGGTTGCGAGTAGTTGTGAGTGGTTTCCAGTTGTTACGAGTGGTTGTGAGTGGTTGCGAGTAGTTGCGAGTGGTTGGGAGTGGTTGTGAGTGGTTGCAAGTTGTTTACGAGTGGTTGCGGGTGGTTGCGAGAAGTTGCGAGTGGTTGCGAGAAGTTGCAAGTGGTTGCGAGTGGGAGCAAGTGGTTGCAAGTGGCTGGGATTGGTTGCGATTGATTGAAAGTCATTGCGAGTGGTTTTGAGTAGTTGCGAGTGGTTGTGAGTAGTTGCGAGTGGCTGCAAGTGCATCTGAGAGGTTGCGAGTGGTTGTGAGTGGTTGCAAGTGGTTGCAAGTGGTTGCGAGTGGTTGCGAGTGGGTACGAGTTATTGCAACTGGTTGTGAGTGGTTGTGAGTGGTTGCGAGTGGTTGCGAGTGGTTGCGAGTGCTTGCTAGTGGTTGCGAGAGGTTGCGAGTGGTTGCGAGTGGTTGCGAGTGGTTGCGAGTGGTTGCGAGT
>SZWC01000199.1:314113-420774 GCA_023375785.1 Penium margaritaceum
GTTGCGAGTGGTTGCGAGTGGTTGCGAGTGGTTGCGAGTGGTTGCGAGTGGTTGCAAGTGGTTGACAGTGGTTGCGAGTGGTTGCGAGTGGATGCGAGTGGTTGCGAGTGGTTTCAAGTAGTTGCGAGTGGTTGTAAATGGCTGCAAGTGGTTCGGACTGGTTGCGAGTGGTTGCGAGTGGTTGCAAGTGGTTATGTATGGGTGCGAGTGGTTGCAAGTGGTTGTAAGTGGTTGCGAGTACTTGCAAGTGGTTGCAAGTGGTAGTGAGTGTTTGTGAGTGGCTGTGAGTGGTTGCGAGTGGTTGGGAGTAGTTACAAGTGGTTACAAGTGGTTGCAAGTGATTTGGGGTTGTTGCAAGTGATTGCGAGTGGTTAGGAGTGGTTGCGAGTAGTTGCAAGTGGTTCCGAGTTGTTGGTATTGGTTTTGTATGGTTTTGAGTGGTTGCGATGGTTTCCGACTGGTTGCAACTGGTTGCGAGGGGTTGCGAATGGTTGCGAGTGGTTGCAAGTGCATGTGAGTTGTTAAGAGTGGCTGGGAGGGTATGCGATTGGTTATGCGTGATTTTAAGTGGTTGTGAATGGGTGGGAGTGGTTATGAATGGTTGCAAGTGGTTGCGAGTGGTTGAGAGTGGTTGCAAGTGACTGCAAGTGGTTGTAAGTGGTTGCGAGTGGTTGCGAGTCGTTGCAAGTGGTTGCAAGCAGCTGTGCGTGGTTGTGAGTGGTTGCGAGTGGTTGCAAGTGGGTGCAAGTGGTTGCCAGTGGTTGCGAGTGGTTGCGAGTGGTTGCGAGTGGTTGCGAGTGGTTTGGAGTGGTTGCGAGTGGTTGCGAGTTGTTTGCGGTTGGTTGCGGGTGGTTGCGAGTGGTTGCCAGTGGTTGCAAGTGGTTGCAAGTGGTTGCGAGTTGGAGGGAGTGGTTGCGAGTGCCTGGGATTGGTTGCGAGTGTTTGGAAGTGGTTGCAAGTGGTTGGGAATTGTTGCAAGAGGTTGCGAGGTTGCGAGTGGTTTCAAGTTGTTTTGAGAGGTTGCGTGTCGCTGTGAGTAGTTGCAAGTGGTTGCATGTGGTTACGAGTGGTTACGAGTGGTTGCCAGTGGTTGCGAGTGGTTGCGAGTGGTTGGGAGTGGTTGCGAGTGGTTGCGAGTGGCTGGGAGTGGTTGTGAGTGGTTGCGAGTGCTTCCGGGTGGTTGCAAGTGGTTTCGAGTGGTTTTCAGTGGTTGCGAATTGTTGCGAGTGGTTGCAATTGGTTACAAGCGGTTGCAAGTGGTTGCGAGTGGTTGCGAGTGGTTGCGAGTGGTTGTAAGTGGCTGCACGTCGCTGCGAGTGGTTGTGAGTGGTTGCAATGGGTTGTAAGTAGTTGCGAGATGTTTCAATTGGTTGCGAGTGGTTGCGAGTGGTTTGAATTAGTTATGAGTGGTTTTGAGTGGTTGCGAGTGGTTGCGAGTGCTTGCAAGTGGTTGTGGGTGGTTGTGAGTGGTTGGGACTGGTTGGGAGTCGTTTGGAGTGGTTGTGACTGCTTGCGAATGGTTGCAAGTGGTTGCGAGTAGTTGCGAGTGGTTGCAAGTGGTTGTGAGTGGTTGCAAGTGATTCCGAGTGGTTGTGAGTTGTTGCCAGTGGGTAGGAGTGGTTGCCAGTTATTGCGAGTGGTAGAGAGTGGTTGCGAGTGGATTCGAGTGGTTGCAAGTGGTTCGGAGTGGTTGCGAGTGGTTGTGAGTGGTTGCAAGTGGTTGCAATTGGTTGCAAGTGGTTGCGAGTGGTTGCGAGTGGTTACGAGTGGTTGCGAGTGGTTGCGAGTGGGTGCGAGTGGTTGCGAGTGGTTGGGAGTAGTTACAAGTGGTTGCGAGTGGTTGCAAGTAGTTGCGAGTGGTTGCGAGTGGTTGCGAGTGGTTGCGATTGGGTGCGAGTGGTTACGAGTGGTTGGGAGTAGTTACAAGTGGTTGCGATTGGTTACTAGTGGTTTTGTGTGGTTGCAAGTGGTTGCGATTGTTTTCGAGTCGTTGCAGCTGGTTGCGAGGGGTTGCGAATGATTGCGAGTGGTTATGAGTGCATGTGATTGGTAAAAAGTGGCTGCGAGGGTATGCGATTGGTTGCGAGTGGTTGCAAGTGGTTGTGGATGGCTGCGAGTGGTTATAAGTGGTTGCAAGTGATTGCGAGTAGTTTTGTGTGGTTTTGAGTAGTTGCAAGTTGTTTCGAGCGATTGCGAGTGATTACAAGTGGCTGCGAGTGGTTGTCAATGGTTGTGAGTGGTTGCGAGTGGTTGCGAGTGGCTGCGAGTGGTTGCAAGTGGTTGCGAGTGGTTGCGAGTCGTTGCAAGTGGTTTCGGGTGGTTGCGAGTGATTGCGAGTGGTTGTGAGTGGTTGCGAATGGTTGCGAGTGGTTACCAGTGGTTGCAAGTGGTTTTGACTAGTTGCGAGTGGTTGCGAGTGGTTGGGAGTGGTTTTGAGTGGTTTCGAGTTGTTTGCGAGTAGTTGCGGGTGGTTGCGAGTGGTTGCAAGTGGTTGCGAGTGGTTGCAAGTGGTTGCGAGTTGGAGGACGTGGTTGCGAGTGGCTGGGATTGGTTGCGAGTGTTTGGGAGTGGTTGCGAGTGGTTGTGAGTGGTTACGAGTTGTTGCGAGTGGTTGTGAGTTGTTGCCAGTGGTTGCGAGTGGTTGCGAGTGATTGGGAGTCGTTTATAGTGGTTGCGAGTGGTTGCGACTGGTTCCGACTGGTTGCAAGTGGTTGCAAGTGGGTACGAGTGGTTGCGAATGGTTACAAGTGGTTGGGATTGGTTACAAGTTGTATCGAGTGGTTGCAAGTGGTTGTGAGTAGCTGCGAGCTGTTGCGAGTTGTTGCGAGTGGTTCTGAGTGGTTGCGAGTGGTTCCGAGTGGTTGCGAGTCGTTGGAAGTGGCTGCTAGTGGTTGCAAGTAGATGGGAGTGGTTGCAAGTGGTTGAGCGTGGCCACAAGTGGTTGCAAGTGGTTGCAAGTGGTTGCGAGTGGTTGTGAGTGGTTGTGAGTGGCTGCCAGTGGTTGCGAGTGGTTGGGAGTGGTTGCAAGTGGGTGTGAGTGGTTTCGAGTGGTTGTGATTGGTTACGAGTGGTTGCAATTGGTTGCGAGTGGTTGCGTATGGTTGCCAGTGCTTGCAAGTAATTGCCAGTGGTTGCAAGTGATTGCGAGTGGTTGCGAGTGGTTTTGTGTGATTGTGAGTGGTTCTGAGTGGGTTTATGTGGTTGTGAGTGGTTGCGAGTGGTTGCAATTGGTTGCGAGTGGTTGTGTATGGTTGCGAGTGGTTGCGAGTGGCTACGAATGGTTGTGAGTGGCTGCGAGTAGTTGCAAGTGGTTGGGAGAGGTTGCGAGTGGTTGCGAATGGTTCCAGGTGATAGCTAGTGGTTGCAAGTGGTTTCGAGAGGTTGCGACTGGTTGCGAGTATTTGCGAGTGGTTGCAAGTTGTTGCAGCTTTGTGAGTGGTTGTAAGTGGTTGCAAGTGGTTGTGAGCGGTTGCAAGTTGTTGGGAGTGGTTGGGGTTGGTTGCGAGAGGTGGCGAGAGGTTGCGAGTGGTTCAGATTTCTTGCGACTGGTTTCAAGTGGTTGTGAGTGGTTGTGAGTGGTTGTGAGTGGTTGGTAGTTGATGCGAGTGGTTGCGAGTGGTTGCAAGTGGTTGCAACTTGTTGCGAGTGGTTCCGAGTGGTTTCAAGTCGCTGCGCGTGGTTGCGAGTGGTTGCCAGTGGTTGCGAGTGGTTGCAAGTAGTTGCAAGTGGTTATGAGTGGCTGCGAGTGCTTTTGAGTGGATGCGAGTGATTGCGAGTGATTGCAAGTGATTGCGTGTTGCTGCGAGTGTTTGCAAGTGGTTGCGAGTTTTTGGGAGTGTTTGCAAGCACTTACAAGAGCTTGCCAGTGGTTGCGAGTGGTTGCGAGTGGTTGTGAGTGGTTGTGAGTGGTCGCGAGTGGTTGCAAGTTGTAGCAAGTGGTTGCAAGTAATTGCAAGCAGTTGCAAGTGGCTGTGAGTGGTTACAAGTGATTGTGTATGGTTGCGAGTGGTTGTAAGTGGTTGCTGGCAGTTGTGGATGGTTAGAAGTGGTTGCTATTGGTTGTGAGTGGTTGCGGGTAGTTGCAAGTGGTTGCGAGTGGTTGCAAGTGGTTGCGAGTAGTTGTGAGTGGTTGCGGGTGGTTGCGAGTGCTTACGATTGGTTGCGAGTGGTTACAAGTGGTTGCGAGTGGTTTCAAGTGATTGCGAGTGGTTGTGAGTGCTTACAAATGGTTGTAAGTGGTTGTGCGTGGTTACAAGTGGTTGCGATTGGTTGCGAGGGGGTGCAAGTGATTACGAGTGGCTGCAAGTGGTTTCAAGTAGTCGCAAGTACTTGCAAGTGGTTGCAAGTGGTTGCGAGTGGTTGTGAGTGGCTGCCAGTGGTTTTGAGTGCATGCGTGTGATTGCGAGTGATTACGAGTGATTGCGAGTGGTTGCGAGTGGTTGCGAGTGGTTGCGAGTAGTTGGGAGTGGTTGCGAGGGTTCGCAAGCGGTTGCGAGTGCTTAGCAATGGTTGTGATTGGTTGCGAGTGGTTTTTAGCGGTTCTTTGTGGTTGCGAGTGGTTGCGAGTGGTGGCGAGTGGTCACGAGTGGTTGCAAGTGGTTGCGAGTGGTTGCAAGTAGTTGCGCATGGTTGCGAGTGGTTGTAAGTGGTTGCGAGTAGTTGTGGATGGTTGCAAGTGGTTGCGAGTGGTTACAAGTGGTTACAAGTGGTTACAAGTTGTTGCCCGTGGCTGCAGGTGGTTTCAACTGGTTGCGAGTGGTTGTGAGTGGTTGCGAGTGGCTGCAAGTGGTTACAAGTGGTTGCAAGTAGTTGCAAATGGCTGCGAGTGGTTGTGAATGCTTGCGAGTACATGTGGGTGGTTGCAAGTGGTTGCGAGTGGTTGCGGGTGGTTGCAAGTGGTTGCATTTGGTTGGGAGTGGTTGCAAGTGGTTGTGAGTGGTTGAGAGGGGTTGTGATTGGTTGCGTATGATTGCCAGTGGTTGCAAGTGGTTGCGAGTGGTCGCGAGTGGTTGCGAGTGGTTGTAAGTGGTTACGAGTGGTTGCGAGTGGTTGCAAGTGGTTACGAATGGTTGCGAGTGGTTGTTAGTGGGTGCGAGTGCTTGCAAATGGTTGCTAGTGCTTGCAACTGATTGCGAGTTGCTGCGAGTGGTTATGAATGGTTGCATGCGGTTGTGAGTGGCTGGGATTGGTTACAAGTGGCTGCGAGTGGTTGCAAGTAGTTGTGAGTGGTTGCGAATGTTCCGAGTGCTTGCGAGTGGTTACGAGTGGTTGCGAGTGGTTGCAAGTTGTTGCAAGTTGTTGGAAGTTGTTGCAAGTGGTTGATAATGGTTTCCAGTGGTTGCGAGTGGTTGCGAGTGGCTGGGAGTGGTGGGGAGTGGTTGCGAGTACTTGCAAGTTGTTGCGAGTGGTTGCAAGTTGTTGCGAGTGGTTGCGAGTGGTTGCAAGTGGTTGCGAGTGGTTGCATGTGGTTGCAAGTGGTTGCAAGTGGTTGCAAGTGGTTGCAAGAGGTTGCGAGTTGTTGTGAATTGTTGCGAGTGGTTACAAGTGGTTGCGAGGGGTTGCAAGTGGTTGTGGGTAGTTGTAGATGGTTGTCAGTGGCTACGAGTGCTTGCAAGTAGTTGTGAGTGTTTGTGCGTGGTTGCAACTAGTTTCAAGTGGTTGTAAGTGGTTGTGAGTTGTGGCAAGTGGTGGCGAGTGCTTGCAAGTGGTTGCGAGTGGTTGCGAGTGGTTTCAAGTGGTTGCGAATGGTGGCGAGTAGCTACAAGTGGTTGGGAGTGGTTGCGAGTGGTTGCGAGTGGTTGCGAGTTGTTGCGAATTGTTCCGATTGGTTGCGAGTGGTTGCGAGTGGTTGCGAGTGGTTGCAAGTGGTTGCGAGTGGTTGCGAGTGGTTGTGAGTGGTTGCTAGTGGTTGCGAGTGGTTGCTAGTGGTTGTGAGTAGTTGGGAGTGGTTGCGAGTGGTTAGGAGTGGTTGGGAGTGATTGTGAGTGGTTACAAGTGGTTTTGTATGGTTGCGAGTGGTTGCAAGTGGTTGCGAGTGGTAGCTAGTGCTCGCAACCACTCACGAGTGGTTGCAAGTGGTTTTGAGTGATTCTGTGTGGCTGCAAGTCATTGCGGGTGGTTGCGTATGGTTGCGAGTGGTTGTGATTTGTAGCGAGTGGATGTGAATGGTTGCGATAGGTCGAGAGTTGTTGCAAGTGGTTAGGAGTGGTGTCCAAGTGGTTTCGGGTGGTTGCAAGTGGTTACGATTGGTTGCGAGTTGTTGTGAGTGGTTACAAGTGATGTCAAGTGGTTACGCGTGGTTACAAGTGGTTGCGAGTGGTTGCGGGTGGTTACGAGTGGTTTCAAGTGATTGAGAGTGGTTGCAAGTGGTTGCGAGTGGTTACGAGTGGATGCAAGTGGTTGCGAGTGGTTGCAAGTGGTTGTGCGTGGTTGCGAGTGGTTGTGAGTGGTTACGAGTGGTTGCAAGTGATTGTGAGTGTTTGTGAGTGGTTATGAGTACTTGCGAGTGGTTGGGAGTGGTTAGGAGTAGTTAGGAGTGGTTGCGAGTTGTTGTGAGTTGTTCCGATTGGTTGCAAATGGTTGCGAGTGGTTGCGAGTGGTTGCGTTGGTTGCAAGTGGTTGCGATTGCTTGGTAGTTGTTGCGAGTGGTTACAAGTGGTTGTAAGTGGTTGCAAGTGTTTGCAATTGGTTGCGAGTGGTTGCAAGTGGTTGCGAGCTGTTGCAAGGGATTGCGAGTGGTTGCGTGTGGTTGCGAGTGGTTACAAGTGGTTGCGAGTGGTTGCGGGTGGTTGCGAGTGGTTGGGAGTGGTTGCGAGTGGCTGTGAGTGGTTACGAGTGGCTGCAAGTTATTGCATGTGGTTGCGAGTGGTTGCGAGTGGTTGCGATTGGTTCCGAGTGTTTACGAGTGGTTGCAAGTGGTTGTGAGTGGTTGCAAGAGGTTGAGAGTGGATGCGAGTGGTTGCGAGTGGCTGGAAGTCATTGCGAGTGGTTGCGAGTGGGTAGGAGTGGTTTCGAGTGGTTGCAAGTGGTTGCAAGTTGTTGCAAGTTGTTGCAAGTGATTGTGAGTGGTTGCAAGTGGTTGGGAGCGGTTGCGAGTGGTTGCAAGTGGTTTTGAATGGCTGCGAGTGGTTGCAAGTGGTTGTGAGTGGTTGCAAGTGGTTACAAGTGGTTGCGATTTGTTATCAGTGGTTGCGAGTTGTTTCGAGTGGTTAGGAGTGATTTTGAGTGGTTGCGAGTGGTTGCGAGTGGTTGCAAGTGGTTGTGAGTGGTTGCGAGTGATTGTGAGTGGTTGCAAGTGGCTGCAAGTGGTTGCAAGTGGTTGTGAGTAGTTGCGAGTGGTTGTGAGTGGTTGCGAGTGGTTGCAAGTGGTTACAATTTGTTGCAAGTGGTTGCACGTGGCTAGAAGTGGTTGCGAGTGGTTGCGAGTGGTTGCGGGTGGTTGCAAGTGGTTGCAAGTGGTTGCGAGTCCCTGCAAGTGGTTGCGAGTGGTTGCAGGTTATTGTGTGTGGTTTCAAGTGGTTGTGAGTTTTTGTGAGTGGTTGCAACCACTCACAACCACTCGCAACCACTCGCAACCACTCGCAACCACTCGTTACCACTCGGAACCACATTTAACCACTCGCAACCACTCACAACCACTTGCAACCACTCCCAACCACTCGCAACCACTCGGAACCCCTCGCAACCACTCGCAATCACATGCAACCACTTCCAACCACTCGCAACCACTCACAACCACTCGCAACCACTTGAAACCACTCGCAATCACTCGCAACCACTCGCAATAACTTACAACCACTCACAACCATTGGCAACCACTTGCAACCACTTGCAACCACTCGTAGCCACTTGCAAGCACTCCCAACCAATCACAACTACTCTGCCCACTTGCAACCCCTCTCAACCACTCGCAACCAGTCGCACCCACTTGCAACCACTTGTAACCACTCGCAACCACTCGCAACCACTGGCAACCATTCGCAACCACTCGCGACCAATCACAACCACTCACAACTACTTGCAACTACACACAACCACTTGCAACCACTCGCAACCACTAGAAACCACTCGCAACCACTCACAACCACTCGCAACCACTCGCAAAAACTCGCAACTACTCGCAACTACTCGCAACCATTCGCAATCACGTGCAACCACTTGCAACCACTCCCAACCACTCGCATCCACTCGCAACCACTCGCAACCAATCACAACCACTCGTAACCATTGGAAACCACTTGCAACCACTCGCAACCACTCACAACTACTTACAACTACTCACAACCACTCACAACCACTCGCAACCACTTGCCACCATTCGCAACCACTAGTAACCAAAAGCACAACTTGCAACTTCTTCCAAAAACTCGCAGCCTATTGAAACCACTTGGAACCTCTTGCAACCACTCACAACCAATCAGAGCCACTCACACCACTCACAGTCACTTGCAAGCACTTGCAACCACTGGCAATGACTTACAACCACTCACAACCACTTGCAACCACTCTCAACTACTTGCAACCACTTGTCATCACTCGCAACCACTCGCAACCAATTACAACAACTCACAACCACTCGAAACTACTCGCAATCACTTGCAACCAATCGCAACTACCCGCAACCACTTGCAACCACTCGCAACCACTCGCAGCCACTCGCAACCACTCGCAAACACTTGCAAGCACTTGCAACCACTTACAGCCACTCGCAACCACTCGCAATCACTCGCAACCTGTCCTGACCACTCGCAACTAATCGCAACCACTTGCAACCACTCTCAAGCACTTGCAACCACTCCCAACCACTTGCAACCACTCCCAACCACTCACAACCACTCGCAACGACCCGCAACCACTCGCAACCACTTGCAACCACTCGCAACCATTTGCAACCACTTGTAACCACTGACAACCATTCGCAACCACATGAAACCACTTGTAGCCATTCGCAACCATTCGCAACCACTCGCAACTACTTGCAAGCAATCTCAACCACTTCCAAACAATCACAACCACTCGCAACCACTTGAAACCACTCGCAACAATTCACAACCTATTGCAACCACTCCCAACCACTTGCAACAACTTGCAACCACTCGGACCACTCGCAACCACTTACAGCCACGCACAGCCACTTATAAGCACTCGCAACCACTTGCAACCACTCACAACCATCCACAACCACTTGCAACCAGTCGCAACAACTCGTGACCACTGGCAATCATTCACAAACACTTTCACCCTCTTGCAACCACTTGCAACCACACATAACCACTGGCAGCCACAGGCAACCACTCGCAACCAGTCGAAACCTCTCGTAACCACTCGCAACTACTTTTAACCACTCACAACCACGTCCAGCCACTCGCAACTGCTTTTAACCACTCACAACCACTCACAACCACCTGCAACCACTCGCAAAGCCTCTGCAACCACTTGCAACCACTCGCAACCACTCGCAAGCACTCGCAACGATTCGCAATCACATGCAACCATTTGCAGCCACTCGCAACCACTTGCAACCACTCGCAACCGCCCGCAACTACTTGCAACCACTCGCACCTACTCGCAATCACTTACAACCACTCACAATCATTGGCAACCACTCGCAACTACTCGCAACCACTCGCAACCACTCACAACCACTCACAACTACACGCAACCACTCGCAACCACTTGCAACCACATGAAATCACTTGCAACCACTCGTAACCATTCGTAGCCACTCGCAACCACTCGCAATCACTCGCAACCACTCGCAACCACTCGCAACCACTCGCAACCCGTTGCAACCACTTGCAACCATTCGCAATTACGTGCAACCACTCGCTAGGACTCGCAACCACTCGCAACCACTTGCTACCACTCGTACCCACTTGCAACCACTCGCAAGTAATCGCAACCACTCACAACCATTTGCAACCACTCGCAACCCACTCGTAACCACTCGCAACCACCATCAACAACTCGCAACCACTCGCAACCACTTACGACCACTTGGATCCATATGCAACTACTCGCAGCCACTTGCAACCACACAAATTCACACGCAACCACTCGCAACCACTGGCAACCACTGGCAACCCTTCGCAACCACTTGCAACCACTCACAACCACTGGCAACCATTTGCAACCACTCGCAATCACTAAAAAGTTTTGCAACCACTCGTAACCACTTGCAACCACTCGCAACTACTGCAACCAAGCGCAACCACTCGCAACCACTCAAAACCACTCAAAACCACTCGCAACCACTCGCAACCACTCCTAACCATTCACAACCACTTGCAAGCATTACCAACAACTTGAAACCGCTCTCAACAAGTCGCAACCAATCGCAACCACTTGGAACTACTCGCAACCACTCGCAACCACTCACAACCACAAGCAACAAATCATTAACAGTCAGATCCACTTGCAAGCACTCACAACCACTCACGACCACTCATAACCACTCACACCCAATTGCAACCATTCCCAATCACTCACAACCACTCGTAACCACTTGCAACCACTCACAACCACTCGCAACCAATAGCAACCACTTGCAACCACTCACAACCATTTGAACCACTCGCAACCACTTGCAACCACTTGCAACCCCTTGCAACCACTCACAACCACTCGCATACACTTGCAAGCACTTGCAAGCACTCATAACCACTTGCAAGCACTTGCAGGCACATGCAACAACTAGCAACCACTCCCAACCACTCACAACCATTCGCAACCACTAACAACCACTTGCAACCACTTGTAACCACTTGCAACCACTCGCAACCACTCGCAACTACTTGCAACCACTTGCAACCACTCACAACCACTCACAGCCACTTGCAAGCACTCGCAACCACTCGCAACCACTCACAACCACTCAAAACCACTTGCAACCACTCGCAACCACTCGCAACCACTTGCAACCACTCGCAACCACTTGCAATCAATCGCAGCCACTCGCAACGACTCGCAATCACGTGCAACCACTTGCAACCACTTGTAACCACTTGCAACCACTCACAACCACTCGCAACCATTCGCAACCACTCGTAGCCACTCCCAACCACTCACAACCACTTGCAACCACTCACAACAACTCGCAACCACTTGCAACCACTTGCAACCACTCGCAACCACTGACAACCACTCGCAAGCACTCGCAACAACTCACAACCACTTGCAACGACTCGCAACCACTCGCAACCACTCGCAACCACACGCAACCACTCCCAACCACTCGCAACCACTCGCAACCACTGGCAACCACTCTCAACTACTTGCAACCACTTATAACCACTCACAACTACTCGCATCCACTCGCAACCACTCGCGACCACTCCCAACAACTCGCAACAACTTGCAACCAATCGTAACCACTCGCAACCACTCCCAACCATTCACAACCACTTGTAACTACTCGCAACCACTCACAACCACTCTCAACCACTCGCAACAACTCGCAACCACTTGCAACCAGTCGCAACCACTGGCAACCATTCAATACCACTCCCAACCACTTGCAACCATTTGCAACCACTCGCAACCACACGAAACCACTCGCAACCACTCGCAACTGCTCCCAAGCACTCGCACCCACTCGCAATCACTTGCAACCACTTGCAAACATATGCATCCACTTGTGACCACTCGCAACCACTAACAACCACTAACAACCACTAACAACCACTTGCAACCTCTCACAGTCACTTGCAGCCACCCACAACCACTCGCAACCACCCGCAAGTACTCACAACCACTCACAACCTCTTGCAACCACTCGCAACCACTCGGAACCACTCGCAACCACTCGGAACCACTCGCAACCACTTGCAACCACTCGCAATCACTTGAAACCACTCGTAACCACTCGCAGCCACTTGCAACCACTCGCAACCACTTGCAACCACTCGCAACGACTCGCAAGCACTCGCAACACCATGCAACCACTCGCAACCACTCGCAATAACTTGCAACCACTCGCTACCACTCGCAACCACTCGCAACCACTGGCAACCCTTCGCAACCACTCGCAACCACTCACAACCACTCGCAACCACTCGCAACCACTCGCAGCCACTCGCAACCACTCGCAACCACTTGCAACCACTCGTACACAACCACAACCACTCGCAACTAATTGCAACCACTCGCAACCACTCGCAACCCACTTGTAACAACTCGCAACCACCCTCAACCACTCACAACCACTCGCAACCACTCGCAACCACTCGGATCCATATGCAACTACTCGCAACCACTTGCAACCACACAAATTCACATGCAACCACTCGCAACCACTGGCAACCACTGGCAACCCTTCGCAACCACTTGCAACCACTCACAACCACTCGCAACCATTTGCACACACTCGCAACCACTCGAAACATTTGCAACCACTCGTAACCACTTGCAACCACCCACAACTTGTGCAACCAAGCGCAACCCCTCGCAACCACTCGTAACCACTCGAAACCACTCGCAACCACTCGCAAGCACTCCCAACCATTCACAACCACTTGCAAGCAATCCCAACAACTTGCAACCACTCCAAACAAGTCGCAACCAATCGCAACCACTTGGAACCACTGGCAACCACTCGCAACCACTCACAACCACACGCAACCAATCATAACCAGTCGGATGCACTTGCAAACACTCGCAACCACTCACAACCACTCACACCCAATTGCAACCACACGCAACCACTCACAGCCACTCCTAACCACTCGCAACCTCTCCCAACCACTTGCAACCACTCGCAACCACGCGCAACCACTCACAACCATTTGAACCACTTGCAACCACTTGCAACCACTCGCAACCCCTTCCAACCACTCACAACCACTCGCATACACTTGCAACCACTTGCAAGCACTCACAACCACTTGCAAGCACTCGCAGGCACATGCAACCACTCGCAACCACTCCCAACCACTCACAACACTTCACAACCACTTGCAACCACTTGTAACCACTTGCAGTCACATGCAACGACTCGCAACCACTCGCAACTACTTGCAACCATTTGCAACCACTCACAACCACTCACAACCACTTGCAAGCACTCGCAACCACTCGCAACCACTCGCAACCACTCACAACCACTTGCAACCACTCACAACCACTTGCAACCACTTGCAACCACTCGCAACCACTCCCAACCACTTGCAACCAATTGAAACTACTCGCAACCACTCGCAATCACTTGCAACCACTTTCAACCACTTGTAACCACTTGTAACCACTTGTAACCACTCGCAACCACTCGCAACCATTCGCAACCACTCGTAGCCATTCCCAACAACTCACAACCACTTGTAACCACTCGCAACCACTCGCAACCACTTGCAGCCACTTGCAACCACTCGTAACCACTGACAACCACTCGCAAGCACTCGCATCAACTCACAACCACTTGCAACCACTCGCAACCACTCGCAAGCACTCGCAACCACTCGCAACCACTCGCAACCACTGGCAACCACTCTCAACTACTCGCAACCACTTGCAACCACTCACAGCTACTCGCAACCACTCATAGCCACTAACAAGCACTTGCAACCACTCACAACCACTTGCATCCACTCGCAACCACTTGCAACAACTTGCAACAACTCGCAACAACTTGCAACCAATCATTACCACTCGCAACAACTCCCAACCACTCACAACCACTCGCGACCACTCGCAACCACTCACAACCACTCACAACCACTCGCAACCACTCGCAACCACTTGCAACCAGTTGCAACCACTGGCAACCATTCGCAACCACTCGCAACCACTTGCAACCACTTGCAACCACTCGCAACCACACGTAACCACTCGCAACCACACGTAACCACTCGCAACGACTCGCAACCGCTCCCAACCACTCGCACCCACTCGCAACCACTCGCAACCACTTGCAAACATACGCACCCACTCACAACCACTCGCAACCACCAACAACCAATCACAACCACGTGCAACCACTCACAATCACTCGCAACCACCCACAACTGCTCGCAACCACTCACAAGTACTCACAACCACTCACAACCTCTTGCAACCACTTGCAACCACTCACAACCACAGGCAACCACTCGCAACCACTCGCAACCACTTGCAACCACTTGCTATCACTTGCAACCACTCGCAACCACTCGCAACCACTCGCAACCACTCCCAACCACTCGCAACCCCTTGCTACCACTCGCAACGTCTCGCAATTACTTGCAACCAGTTTCTACCACTCGCAACAACTCGCAACCACTTGCAACCACTCGTAACGACTCGCAACCACTCGCAACTGATGGCAACCACTCAAAACCACTCGCAACCACTCGCAACCCACTCGTAACCGCTCGCAACCACCCTTAACCACTTGCCACCACTCGCAACCACTTGCAACCACTCGGATCCATATGCAACTACTCGCAGCCACTTGCAACCACACAAATTCACACACAACCACTCGCAACCACTGGCAAGCACTGGCAACCCTTCGCAACCACTCACATCCACTCAAAACCACTCGCAACCACTTGCAACCACTCGCAACCACTCGAAAATTTTGCAACCACTCGTAACCACTTGCAACCACTCGCAACTAGTACAACCAAGCGCAACCACTCGCAACCAGTCATAACCACTCAAAACCACTCGCAACCACTCGCACCCACTCTCAACCATTCACAACCACTTGCAAGCAATCCCTACAACTTGCAATCACTCGCAACAAGTCGCAATTAATCAAAACCACTTGGAACCATTCGCAACCACTCACAACCACACACAACCAATGACAACCAGTCAGATCCACTTGCAAGCACTCGCAACCACTCACAACCACACACAACCACTCACAACCACTCACACCCAATTACAACCACACGTAACCACTCACAACCACTCGTAACCACTCTCAACCACTCACAACCACTCGCAACCACTCACAACCACACACAACCACTCACAACCACTCACACCCAATTACAACCACACGTAACCACTCACAACCACTCGTAACCACTCTCAACCACTCACAACCACTCGCAACCACTTGCTTCCACTCGCAGCCACTCACAACCATTTGAACCACTCGCAACCACTTGCAACCACTCGCAACCCCTTGTTACCACTTACAACCACTCGCATACACTTGCAACCACTTGCAAGCACTCACAACCACTTGCAAGCACTCGCAGGAACACGCAACCACTCGCAACCACTTCCAACCACTCACAACCATTTGCAACCACTTGCAACCACTTGAAACCACTTGCGACCACTTGCAACCACTCGCAACCACTCGCAACTACTTGCAAACACTTGCAACCACTCACAACCACTCACAACCACTTGCAAGCACTCGCAACCACTTGTAACCACTCACAACCACTCACAACCACTTCCAACCACTCGCAACGACTCGCAACCACTTGCAACCACTCGCAACCACTCGCAACCACTTGCAACCAATCGCAACCACTCGCAACCACTCGCAATCACTTGGAACCACTTGCAACCACTTGTAATCACTTGCAACCACTCGCGACCACTCGCAACCATTCGCAACCACTTGTAGCCACTCCCAACCACTCACAACCACTTGCAACCACTTGCAACCACTCACAACCACTTACAACCACTTGAAAGCGCTCGCAAAACTCACAACCACTCGCAACCACGCGCAACCACTCGCAACCACTCGCAATCACTTGCAACCACTCACAACCACTCGCAACCACTGGCAACCACTGGCAACCACTCTCAACTACTCGCAACCACTTGCAACCACTCACAACCACTCACAACCACTCATAACCACCAACAACCACTTGCGACCACTCACAACGACTCGGATCCACTCGCAACCACTCGCAACAACTCCCAACAACTCGCAACAACTTGCAACCACTCATAACCACTCGCAACCACTCCCAACCACTCACAACCACACGCAACCACGCGCAACCACTCACAACCACTCACAACCACTCGCAACCACTCGCAACCACTTGCAACCAGTCGCAAGCACTGGCAACCATTCGCAACCACTTCCAACCACTTGCAACCACTTGCAACCACTCGCAACCACAGGTAGCCACTCGCAACCAGTCCCAACCACTCCCAACCACTCGCAACCACTCGCAACCACTCGCAACCACTCATAACCACTTGCAAACATACGCATCCACTTGCAACCACTCGCAACCACTAACAACCACTCACAACCACTCGCAACTACTCACAATCACTCGCAACCACCCACAACCACTCGCAACCACCTGCAAGTACTCACAACCACTCACAACCTCTTGCAACCACTCGCAACCACTTGCAACCACTCGCAATTACTCGCAACCATTTGCAACCACTCATAACCACTCGCAACCACTCGCAACCACTCGCAACCACTCACAACCACTTGCAACCACTCGCGACTACTCCCAACCACGCGCAACCACTCGCAACCAATCGCAAAAACTTGCAACCACTCGCAGCCACTTGAACCCACTTGCAACCACTTGCAACCACTCGCAACCACTTGCAACAATTGGCAACCACTCACAAGTACTTACAAGCACTCGCAACCACCTACAACCACTTGCAACCTTTCACATCCATTCGCAACCTTTTGCAACCACTCGCAACCACTTGCAACCACTTGCAACCACTCGCAACCACTCGCAACTACTTGCAACCACCTGCAGCCACTCACAACCACTCACAACCACTTGCAACCACTCGCAACCACTAGCAACAACTCGCAGAAACTTTCAACCACTCGCAGCCACTTGCAACCACTTGCAACCACTCCCAACCACTTGCAACCACTCACTTCCACTTGCAACGATTTGCAACAACTTGCAACCACTTGTAACCATACCCAACCAGTCGCAACCACTCGGGACCCCTTGAAACCACTCGCAACCACTCACAATCACTCGCAACCGCTCGCAACCACTGGCAACCACTCGCAACCATTCGCAACAACTCGCAGCCACTTGCAACCACTTGCTACCCCTTGCAACAAGTCCCAACCACGCGCATCCACTCGCAACCACTTGCAAGCACTCACAACCACTTGCAAGCACTCAGAAGCACACACAACCACTCACAACCACTCGCAACCACTTGCAACCATTCGCAACCACTTGCAACCACTCGCAACCACTTGCAACCAGTTGCAACTACTCGCAATCACTCGCAACTACTTGCAACCACCTCCAACCTCTCACAACCACTCACAACCACTCACAACTACTAACCATTGTTTCCCCCTCGGAGTTTTCATGACTTGTGTTATGAGTTTTACACGTTGACCACACACTGTGAAATTCTTTGGGTCATGGTTAGTGGCATATGCCTACTTTGGTTTGTCACTGTACATGGTTGCCACGCCGTGTCACTACGTACTGAAGGTCTTTGTACTTTCTGGTTGATAGCCAGTGTTCCCAAACCATTGTTACCCCATCTGTCTAAATGTGACTCCTTTTGTGTGTTGTCAGCGTTGACCACATGCAGTTAAATTCTTTGGTCATGGTCAGTGACATGCATACTTTGGTTGGTCACTGTGCATGGTAGCCACACTGGGCCACTACATATCCAAGGTCTTTGTACTTGCTAATCGATGAATAATATTCACAAACCATTGCTTCCCCGTTTGACCATTTGCAACTTGTGTTATGATTTGTCAAAGTTGACCATACATAGTGACATTCTTTGGTCATGGTCAGTGACACATGCCTACTTTGGTTGGTCATTGTACATGCTGGCCACACCGTGCTACTACTTATTGAAGCTGGCAGCGAAGTGGGCAGCTAGCTTGTGCAGGTCCTTGTGCTGGCCACAGATGCTGATGATGCAAAGGCTGAAGTTTATAATGAAGGAATGGGCGCGGGGGCGAACCGCGTGCGCTGCATTGAGTTCCAATGTGGGTGCAGGTCGTTGCGCAACGAGCAATGGGACCGGGCAGATCCTTGTGCCGAGTGGAAAGCGATACGGAGGTGGATGAATACGGAGGCGGCATGCATGATGGCAAGGACAACACTGGTGATGACGGGCGAGTCGGAGGAGGCAGATGAGGATGAGTAGACAAATGAGGCCAGAGCGGAGATGATGAGAAGGGCTGAGGGCAGCAGAGGAAGATGTGGATGAGCAAAAGAAAGGCGGCTGACGATGCGGTGGCGGAGGTGGAAGATGGAGGTTGCGCCAAGCAGAGGATGGCGAGAGAGGAGGCGGTGCACGACAACCAAGTGCTCTGCTTTCAGGAGAGTGATGGCTTGTTCCCCAGTTGGCCCAAGACCGACGAGCAGGAAGACTGGTGGTGTCGAATATCCTAGTAGCTAGAGGAAGTCGGTTGCAGCAGAGGAGGTTGTGTGGCGAGCAGAGACACTAGTCCGTTGATGTCAGGAGAGTGACGGCTTGTTTCCCAATGGGCTCGCAATGGGAGCAGGAAGAATCGCTGTGTCTGATGTCCTGACAATGGGAGTTCCTCTACTGCTACTGACGATGCGAGAAGGCGGTGTGAGGACGCGGCTCAAGAGTAAGACTGCAGAGGAGCTGAGGGGGTTGAGGCTGATGCAGTAGAGGAAGCAGAAGAGGCGGATGAGGGGACAAGAGAGGTGCGGAGGTTCTTGCAGAAGTTGAGGATATCAGAGGCAAAGGATGGGCAATCGGCAGCAAGTTTCCAGGTAGTTGATGGCAGGCGGCGGCTCGAGAGCTGCGTGCAGCTGTTGACGACAACGACTCACCAATAGTTGGTCACCAGGTGATATCGCCAGATGCTCTGATACCATGTCAGAATAATGCAAGCATGAGAATGGCACTAGCAGAAGCAGGCATAAGCATTGGAACATGCACGAGTACGTCAACCAGTGTGACGGAAACGAGAGCGGTCCCGAGGAGTTAATCGCTGAGCTTGAGAGAGGCTTGAGTGCTGAGGAGTCAAGGTAGACGAGGTGTCGTGAGAGAGCAAGAGCACAATGAGTGATGGCTGGCTGGAGATATTTGAGTGAAGGAGCGAGAGCAACGGAGCAAAGAGCTGCGAGTTGGGAAAGACTGGCAAGAAACAAGGTATGCGATGTGCGAGCGGAGCGAAGACACGGCAGCGAATTCACGGAACCAAAGGGGAACATGATGGAAAACCCTGTTCTGGTTAAATCGAGGGAATGAGCGGGCAAAAAGGGGCAAAACAGGACAAGAAAACTAACCACTGGCTTCTTTCCGCTAGCTGGACACAAGTGACAGGTGCCACTTTATTTCGGGATAACTTGATGGTGGGATCGGAGCGATCGAGTAACCAGAGACCCGTTAGTCAAGGTGGTTCTGTTGCCGGACCTGAACCATTACAAGGAAGAAAACTCTCTGGCCATATACTTCCAATGAGTCAGCTCCGTGAGGAAATTCTAACAGGACGCAAGTAGGGCGCACGTAGAGTGCAAGTAGGACGCAAATAGGGCGCAACTAGGGCGTAGCTAGTGCCCAGCTGAAGAACAAATAGAATGCAACTAGGGCACAAGTAGGGCGCAAATAGGGCGGAACCAGGGTGCAAGTAGGACGCAAGTAGGGTGCAACTAGGGTGCAATCAGGGCTCCACTAGGGTACAGGTAGGGCGCAATTAGAACGCACGTGGGGCGCAACTAGGTTGTAACTAGGGTGCAACTAGGGCGCAAGTAGGGCGCAAGTAGGGTACAATTAGGACACAAGTAGGGCGCACCTAGGGTGCACCTAGGGTGAAACTAAGGCGCGACTAGGGCGTACCTAGTGTCCAACTGAGGTGCAACTAGGACGCAGCTAGGGTACAAATAGGGTGCAAGTAGGGCGCAAGAAGGGCGCAACTAGGGCGCAAGTAGGGCACATGTAGGGCGCAACAAGGGTGCAACTAGGGCGCAACTAGGGAGTAGCTAGAGCCCAACTGAGGCGCAACTGGGGCGCAACTTAGTCGCAAGTGGGATGCAACTAAGGCACAACTAGGGTGCAACTAGGGCGCAACTACGAAACAACTAGGGCGCTAGTAGGATGCAAGTTGGACGCAAGTAGGGCGCAACTAGTGCACAAGTAGGGCGGAAGAAGGACTTAAGTAGGGCGCAACTAGGACGCAACCAGGGCGTAGCTAGTGTCAAACTAAGGTGCAACTAAGGCGCAACTAGGGCCGACTAGGGCGCAACTATGGTGCAACTAGGGTGCACGTCGGGCGCAAGTAGAGCGCAACAAGGGCACAACAAGGGCTCAAAAGGGGCTCAAATAGGGCGCAAGGTGGGCGCAATTAGGGCGCAATTAGGGCGCAAGTAGGGTGCAAGTAGGATGCAACTAGGGTGCAACTAGGGCGCAACTAGGGTGCAACTAGGGCACAACAAGGGCGGAGCTAGTGCCCAATTGAGGCGTAACTAGGGCACAACTACGGCGCAAGTAGGGCGCAAGTAGGGTGCAAGTAGGGCGCAATTAGGGTGCAACTAGGGTGCAACTAGGGCACAACTAGGGCATAGCTAGTGTCCAACTGAGGTGTAAGCAGGGTGCAACCACGGCACAAGTAGGACACGAGTAGGGTGCAAGTAGGGTGCAACTATGGCGCAACTAGGTCACGGCTAGGGCATAACTAGGGCGCAAGTAGGGTGAAAATAGGGCGCAACAAGGCCACAACTAGGGTGCAAGTAGGGCGCATGGAGGGTGCAACTATGGGTGCAACTAGGGCGGAACTAGGTGGCAGGTAGGGCGCAAGTTGGTCGCACCTAGGACGCAACTAGGGTGCAACTAGGGCTAAACTAGTGCGCAACTCAGGCACAACTATGACGCAACAAAAGTGCAAGTAGGGTGCAAGTAGGGCACAAGAAGGGTGTAACTAGGGCGCAAGTACGACGTATACAGGGTGCAACTAGGATGCAACTAGGGCGCAACTAGGCCGCAACTGGGGTGTAGCTAGTGCCCAACAAGGGCGCAACAGAGGCGCAAGTAGGGCACAACTAGGGCACAAATAGGGCGCAACTAGGGCATAACTAGGAGACAACTCGGTGCAATATGGCGCAAGTAGGGTGCATGTAAAGTGTAACTTGGGCGCAAGTAGGGCGCAAGTAGGGTACAACTAGGGCGTAACTAGGACAGCACTAGGGTGTAAGTAGGTTACAAGTAGGACGCGACTAGGGTGCAAGTAGGGCACAACTAGGGCGCGAGCAGGGTGCACGTAGGATGCACCTAGCGCACAACTAGGGTGCAACTTGGGCGCAATAAGGACGTAGCTAGTGCCCTACTGAGGCGTAACTAGGGTGCAACTAGGGCGCAAGTAGGACACAAGTAGGGTGCAAGTAGGGTGCAACTAGGTTGCAAGTAGGGCGCAATTTGGATGTAACTAGGCCGCAACTAGGATGCAACTAGGACGTAGGTAGTACCCAACTCAGTGCAACTAGGGCACAAGTAGGACGTAACTAGGACGCAACTAGGGTGCAAGTAGGACACAACTTGCAACTAGGCCGCAACCAGGGTGCAATTAGGGCTCAACTAGGGCGCAAGTAGGATGCAAGTAGGGCCCAAGTAGGGCACGACTAGCGTACAACTAGGGTGTAACTAAGGTGCAAGGAGGGTGCAAGTAGGGAACAAGTAGGGCGCAACTAGGGTGGAAAGAGGGCACAACTTAGGCGCAAGTAGGGAACAAGTAGGGCACAAATAGGGCACAAGTAGGGTGCAACTAGGGCACGACCAGGGTGCAACTAGGGCGTAAACCAGTGCGTAGCTTGTGCCCAAGTGAGGCGCGACGAGGGCGCAACTAGGGCTAAAGTTGGGTGCAAGTAGGGCGCAAGTAGAGTACAACTACGACGCAACTAGGGCGCATCTAGGGCATAGGTAGTGTCCAACTGAGGCGCAACTAGGGCGTAACTAGGGCGCACCCAGGGTGCAACTAGGGCAAAGTAAGGCGTAAGTAGGATGCAACTATAACGCAACCAGGTCGCAGCTAGGGCGCAACTAAGGCGCACCTGGGTCATAACTATGACGTAGCTAGTACCCAACATATGCACAACTAGGGCGCAACAAGGGCGCAACTAGGATGCAAGTAGGGCGCAACTACGACGCAACTAGGGTGTGACTAGGACGCAAATAGGGCGTAGCTAGTGTCCAGCTGAGGAGCAACTAGGGCGCAAGTTGGGCGCAAGTAGGGCGCAACTAGGACGTAACTAGGGCGCAACTAGGGCATAGCTAATGCCCAACTGAGGCACAATTAGGACGGAACTAGGGCACAATTCGGGCGCACGTAGGGCGCAAATAGGGACCAACTAGGGTGCAAGTAGGGCGTAAGTAGGGCGCATGTAGGACACAACTAGGGCGCAACTAGGGCGCAACTAGGGTGCAACCAGGACGTACGTAGTGTCCAACTGAGGCGCAACAACAGCGCAACTAGGGCGCAAGTAGGGGGCAATTAAGGCGCAACTAGGGTGCAAGTAGGGCACAACAAGGATGCAACTAGGGCTCTATTAGGGTGCACGTAGGGCGCAAATAGGACGCAAGTAGGCCGCAACTAGGACGCAACTAGGGTGCAACTAGGGCGCAACTAGGCCAAATGAAGTGCCCAACTGAGGCACAACTAGGGCGCAACTAGGTCGCATTTAGGGCGCAACTAGGTCGCAACCAGGGTACAAATAGGGCGCTAGTAGGGCACTATGAGGGCGCAACTAGGGGTAAACTAGGGTACAACTAGGGTGCAAATACGGTGCAAATAGGACACAACTAGGACGTAGGTAGTGCCCAACTAAGGCGCAACTAGGGTGCAACTAGAGAGCAAGTAGGGTGCAACTAGAGTGCAAGTAGGGCACAACTATAGCGCAATTTGGGCGCAACTAGGCTATAACTAGGGTGTAACTAGGACGCAAGTAAGGCGTAACTAGGGTGTAACTAGGACGCAACTAGGGCGCAAGTAGGACGGAACTAGGGTACAACTCGGGCGCATCTAGGGCACAAGTAGGGCGCAACTAGGGTGCAAGCAAGGCACAACTGGGGCGTAAGTAGGGCGCAAGATGGTCCCAACTAGGACGCAACTAGGACGCAACTATGTTGTAGCTAGTGTCCAATGGAGGCACCTTTAGGGCGCAAGTCGGGCGCAACTAAGACGCAAGCAGGGCGCAACTAAGGTACAATCAGGGCGTAACTAGGACGCAACGAGGACGTAGCTAGTGCCCAACTAAGGCACAACTAGGGCGCAACTAGGGAGCAAGTAGGGTGCAACTAGGGTGCAAGTAGGGCACAACTAGGGTGTAATTTGGACGCAACTAGGCTACAAATAGGGCGCAACTAGGGCGCAACTAAGGCGCAACCAGGGCGCAACTAGGGTGCAACTAGGCGTAACTAGGGCGTAGCTAGTGTCCAGCTCAGGCATGACTATGGCATAACTAGAGCGCAACTAGGGCGCAAGGAGGACAAAACTATGTCGCAACTAGGGCACAAATAGGTTGCAACTTGTTTGTAGCTAGTGCCCAATTGAGGAGCAAATAGGGAAAAACTAGAGCACAAATAGGGCGCAAGTAGGGCATAAGTAGGGTGCAACTAGGGCACACGTAGGGCGCAACTAGGACGTAAGTAGGGCGGAAGTAGGGAGCAACTAGGACGCAACTAGGGAGCAACCAGGGCGTAGCTAGTGCCCAACTGAGGCGCAACTAGAGCGCAAGTTGGGCACAATTAAAGCACAAGTAGGGTGCAACTAGGGCGCAACTAGGGCACAACCAGGGTGTAACTAGGGCGCAACTAGGGCCTAAGCAAAATGCACGTAGGCTGCAAGTACGGCGCAGGTAGGGCGCATTTATGGCGCAAGCAGGGTGCAACCAGGGGACAACTAGGGCACAACTAGGGCACAACTTGGACGCAACTAGGGCGCACCTAGGACGCAACTAGGGCACGATTAGGAAGCAAGTAGGGTGCAGCTAAGGTATGATTGGGTCCAACTAGGGTGTAACTACGGCACAACTAGGGCGTAGCTTGTGCCCAACTGAGGCGCAACAAGGGCGCAACTAGGTCACAACTAGGGTGCAAGTAGGGCGCAATAACGGCGCAACTAGGGCACAACTAGGACGCAACTAGGCTGCAACTAGGGCGCAGCTAGTGTCCAACTGAGGTACGACTAGGGTGCAACAACTGCACAAGTAGGGCGCAAGTAGGGTGCAAGTAGGGTGCAACTAGGGCGCAACTAGGTTGCAACTAGGACATAAGTAGGGAGCAAGAAGTGTGAAGCTAGGGCGTAACAACGGCACAACTAGGGTGCAAGTTGGGTGCATGGAGGGTTCAACTATGGGTGCAACTAGGGCGCAACTATGGGGTAAGTAGGGTGCAGGTTGGACGCACCTAGGGCGCAACTAGGGCGCAACTGGGGCGTAACTAGTGCCCAACCCAGGCGCAACTAGGACGCAACTAAAGTGCAAGTAGGGTACAAGTAGGGCGCACAAAGGGTGGAGCTAGGGTGCGAGTACAACGTGTGTAGGATGCAACTAGGGTGCAAAAAGGGCGCAACTAGGGCGTATCTAGTGCCCAACTGAGGCGCAGCAAGGGTGCAACAGAGGCGCAAGTATGGGACAACTAGGACGAAAGTAGGGTACAACTAGGGCACAACTAGGGCGTAACTAGGGCGCAACTAGGACACAACTAGGGTGCAAGTAGGGCGCAAGTAGGGTGCAAGTAAGGCGCATTTAGGGTGCAAGAAGGGCACAAGTAGGGTACAACTAGAGCATAATTAGGGGGCAACTAGGGCGCAACTAGGGGGCAAAAAAGGCGTAGCTAGTGCCAAACAGAGGTACAACTAGGGTGCAACTAGAACGCAAGTAGGATGCAAGTAGGATGTAGCTATGGTGCAACTAGGGTACAAGTAGGTCACAACTAGGGTGTAAGTAGGGCGCCAGTTGGGTGCAACTAGGGCGTAACTATGACTCGGCTAGGGCGCAAGTAGGGCGCATGCAGGGTGCAACTCTGGGTGCAACTTTGGCTCAACTAGGGGGCAAGTAGGTGGCAAGTAGGGCGTTTCTAGTGCACAACTAGGGCGTAACAATGGCGCAACTAGGACGTAACTAGTTCCCAACTAAGGCACAACTAAGGCGCAACTAGGGTGCAACTAGGGTGCACGTCGGACGCAAGTAGGGCGCAAGTATGGCAAAAACAGGGCACAAGTAAGGCACAAGAAGGGCACAACTAGGTCGTAAGTAGGGCGTAAGTAGGGCGCATGTATGGTGCAACTAGGGTGCAACTAGGACACAACTAGGGGGCAAATAGGGAGCAAGTAGGGTGCAACTAGTGTGCAACTAGGGCACAACTAAAGAGCAACTAGGGCGTAATTATGGCGCAAGTCAGACGCGAGTAGGACACAACGAGGGTGCAAGTAGGTCTCAAATAGGGTTAAAGTAGGGTGCATTTAGGGTGCAACTAGGCCGCAAGTAGGGCGCAAGTATGGCGCAAGTAGGGTGTAATTAGGGCGCAACTAGGGCGCAAGTAGAGAACAAGTATGACACAAATAGGGTACAGCCAGGGTGCAACTAGGGCGCACCTAGGGCGCAAGAAGGATGCAACTAGGGCACAGCTCGGTATAGCTAGTTCCCAATTGAGGCACAATTAGGGCACAACTAGGGCGCAAGTCAGGCACAAGAAGGGTGCAAGTAGGATGCAACTAGGGCGCAAGTAGGGCGCAAGTGGGACACAACTAGGGTGTAACTATGATGCAACTAGGGCGCAACTAGGGCGTAGCTAGTGCCCAACTGAGGCACAACTAGGGTGCAACTAGGGCACAAGTAGGGCGCAACTAGGGTGGAACCAGGGCACAAGTAGGACGCAAGTAGGGCGCAACTAGGGCGCAACTAGGGCTCGACTAGGGTGCAAGTAGGGCGCAATTAGGGTGCAAGTGGGGCGCAACTAGGTTGTAACTAAGGTGCAACTAGGGCGCAAGTAGGGCGCAAGTAGGGCACAATTAGGACGGAAGTAGGGCGCACCTAGGGTGCAACTAGGGTGCAACTAGGGCGCAACTAGGGCGTAACTAGTGCCCAACTGAGGCACAAAGTAGGGTGCAAATCAGGCGCAATAAGGGCGTACCTAGGGCGCAAGAAGGGCACATGTAGGGCGCAACAAGGGTGCAACTAGGGCACAACTAGGGCGTAGTTAGAGCCCAACTGAGGCGCAGCTGGGGTGCAACTTAGTCACAACTGGGATGCAACTAAGGCACAACTAGGGTCCAACTAGGGTGCAGCTAGGGCACAACTAGGGCGCAAGTATGACGCAAGTAGGATGCAAGTATGGCCCAACTAGTCCACAAGTAGGGCGCAAGAAGGACTTAAGTAGGGCGCAACTAGGGCGCGACCAGGGCGTAGCTAGTGTCCAACTAAGGTGCAAGTAACGCGCAACTAGGGCACAACTAGGGCGCAACTATGGTGCAACCAGGGTGTAAGTAGGGCGCAAGTAGAGCGCAACAAGGGTGCAACTAGGGCTCAAATAGGGCTCAAATAGGACAGAAGGAGGTTGCAATTAGGGCGCAAGTAGGACGCAAGTAGGGTGCAAGAATGATGCAACTAGGGTGCAACTAGGGTGCAAATAGGGTACTACTAGGGCACAACTAGGGCGTATCTTGTGCCCAATTGAGGCGTAACTATGGCGAAACTAGGACACAAGTATGGCGCAAGTAGGGCACAACCACTCGCAACCACTCGCAACCACTTGCAACCACTCACAACAACTCGCAACCACTCGCAACCGCTTGCCACCACTTGCAACCACTCGCAACCATACACAACCACTTGTACCCACTCATAGCAACTCGCAACCACAAAAAACCACTCCCAACCTCTCACAACCACTTGAAACCACTCCCAACCACACGCAACCACTCGGAACCACTCACAACAACTCGCAACCACTTGCAAGCACTCGTGACTACTCGCAACCACTTCCAACCACTCGCAACTACTCGCAACCACTCGCAACCACTCGGAGCCGCTCGTAACCACTCGCAACCACTCGGAACCATTTCCAACCACTCGTAACCACTTACAACCACTTGCAAGCACTCACAACTTTTCACAACCACTCGCAACTACTTGCAACAACTCCCAACCACTCGCAACCACTTGCAACCACTTGCAACCACTCGGAACCACTCATTATCACATGTAACCACTCGCAACCACTCGTAACCACTCGCAACCACCCGCAACAACTCGCAACCACTCCTAACCACTCACAACCACTCGTAACAACTCGCAGCCACTTGCATCCACTCGCAAGCACTCAAGGCTACTCGCAACCACTTCCTATCACTCGCAACCAGTCCCAACGACTGGCAACCACTCGCAGCCACTCGCGGCGCCTCATGACCACTCACGAAGACTCGCAACCACTTGCAACCTCTCGTACCCACTCGCAACCACTCACAACCACTTGTAGCCATTCGCAACCACTCACAACCACTCGCAACCACTTGCAACCACTCACAACATCTCTCAACCACTCACAACCACTCACAACCACTCGCAACCACTCGTAACCACTCGCATCCACTTGCAACCACTCCCAATCACTTGCAACCACTTGTAACCACTCAAAACAACTTGCAACCCCTCGCATCTACTCGCAACAACTCGCAACCACTTGCAACCACTCGCAATCATGCGCAACCACTCGCAACCACTCACAACAACTGGAAACCACATGCAACCACTCACAACCACTCACAACCACTCTCAACCACTCGCAACCAATTACAACCACTGGCAACCACTCGTAACCACTCGCAACCACTCATAACCACTCGCAACCACTCCCAACCACTTGCAACCACTTGCAACTACTTGCAACCACTCACAACCACTCGCAACGACTCGCTTCCACTCGCAACCACTTGCAACCACTTGCAACCAATCGCAACCACTCTCAACCACTCGCAGTCACTTGCAACAATTCACAACCACTTGCTGCCACTCGCAACCACTTGCAACCACTCGCAACAACTCGCAACCACTCACAACCACTCGCAACCACTTGCAAACAGTCGCAACCACTCACAACCACTCACAACCACTTGCAAGCACTGGCAACCACTCCCAACCACTCACAACCACTCACAACCACATGCAATCACTCACAACCACTCGAACCAATCGAAACCACTCGCAACCACTCACAACCACTTGCAACCACTTGTAACCACTTACAACCACTCACAACCACTCGCAACCACTCGCACCCACTTGCAATGACTTGCAACCACTTGCAATCACTTGCAAGCACTTGCAACCACTTGTAACCACTCGCAAACACTTGCAACCACTCACATCCACTCGCATCCACTCACAACCACTCGCAACCAATTGCAACCACTCGTAACCACTCGCAACCAGTTGCAACAACTTGCAACCACTCACAACCACTTGCAACTTGTGACAACCACTCGCAACCACGTGCAACTACTAGCAACCACTTGTAACCACTAGCAACCACTCGCAACCACTCATAACCAGTCGCAACCACTTGCACTTACTTGTAACCACTCGCAATCACTCGCAACCACTCTCAACCACTCGCAACCACAAGCAACCTCTCGCAACCACTGGCAACTACTCGCAACCACTCGCAACCACTCGCAACCACTCGCAACCACTTGCAATCAATCACAACCGCTCGCAACCACTCGTAACAACATGTAACAACTTACAACCAATCGGAACCACTCACAACCATTCGCAACCACTTGCAACCACTCGCAACCACTGGCAACCAGTCGCAACTACTCGCAACCAATTGAAACCAATCGCAACCACTCGCAACCACTTGCAACCACTCGCAACCACTCGCAATCATTGGCGATCACTTGCAACCACTCCCAACCACTCCCAACCACTCACAACCACTCGCAACCACTCACAACCACTCGCAACCACTTGCAACCACTCGCAACCACTCCCAACCACTCGCAACCACTGGCAACCACTGGCAACCACTCGGAACCACTCGCAACTACTTGTAACAACTCGCAACCACTCGCAACCACTCATAGCCACTCGAAACCACTTGTAAGCACTCCCAACCACTTGCAACCACTTGCAACCACTCGGAACTACTTGCAACCACTCGCAACGAGTCACATCTACTCACAACAAACTGAAACCATGCGCAACCACTCACAACCACTCGCAACCAATTGCAACCAATCGCATCAACTCGCAATCACTCACAACCACTCGCAACCACTCGCAACCACTCACAACCACTCACAACCACTGGAAACCACTCGCTCTTGCAGCCACTTGGAACCACTCACAGCCACTAGCAACCTCTCGCAACCACTTGCAATCACTCGTAACCACTCGCAACCACTCGCAACCACTCACAACCACTCGCAGCCACTCCCAACCACTTGCCACCACTTGCAACCACTCACAACAAAACGCAACCACTTGCACCCACTCGCAACCACTCGCAAGCACACAAAATCACTCCCAGCCTCTCACAACCAATTACAACCACTCCCAACCACTTGCAACCACTTGCAACCATTCACAGCCACTCGCAAGCACTCGTGACAACTCGCGACCACTTGCAACCACTCGCAACCACTGGCAACCACTTGTAACCACTCGCAACCACTCGTAACTACTCGCAAGCACTTGCAACCACATGCAATCACTTGCAACCACTCACAACCACTAACAACTCACAACCTCTCGCAACCACTCACAACCACTCGCAACCACTTGCAACCACCAACAACCAATGGCAACCACTGGCAACCACTCACAACCACTCACAACCACTTGCAACCACACAACCACTCAAAGCAATTGTAACATCTCGCAACCTCTCACAACCACTTGCAACCACTGGTAACCACTCACAACCACTTGCAACCACTTGCAACCACTCACAGCCACTTGCAACAACTTACAACTTTTTGCAATCACTTGCAAGCACTTGCAACCACTTGTAGGTCCTTGCAAACACTTGCAACCACTCGCATCCACTTGCATCCACTCACAACAACTCGGCCAGTTGCAACCACTCATAACCACTCGCAACCAATTGCAACAACTTGCAACCACTCACAACCAGCTGCAACCAGTGGCAAGCACTCGCAACCACTGGCAACTACTAGAAACCGCTCGCAACCACTCGCAACCACTTGCAACCACTCGCAACCACTCGCAACTATTTGTAACCACTCGCAACCACACGCAACCACTCGCAACCACTCGCAACCACAAGTAACCACTTGCAACCACTCGCAACTACTCGCACCCACTCGCAACCAGTCGTAACCACCTACAGTCACTCACAACCACTCACAGCCACTTGTAACCACTCGCAACCACTCGTAGCCACTTGTAACAACTCGCAACCACTCGCAACAGCTCACAACCACTCGCAATCACCTGCAACCACACGCAACCACTGGCAACCACTCTCAACTACTCACAACCAATTGAAACCAACCGGAACCACTTGCATTCACTCGTAACCACTCGCAACCACTTGCAACCACACGCAATCACTGGCAAGAATTCGCCACCACTCGCAACCACTCCCAACCTCTCACAACCACTTGCAACCACTTGCAACCACTCGCAAGCACTCGCAACCACTCGCAACTACTCACAACCACTCACAACCACTTGCAACCACTGGGAACCACTCGCAACTTCTCGCAACTACTCGCAACTACTCGCAACCACTCACAACCACTCGCAACCACTTGTAGGCACTCACAACCACTCGCAACCACTCGCAACCAGTCACAACCACTCACAACATATTGTAACCACTCGTAACCAATCACAACCACTCGCATCCACTTGCATCCACTCGCAACAACTCGCAACCACTCGCAACCACTCGCAACAACTTGCAACCACTCACTACCACTCACAACCACTGGCAACCACTCGCTCTTGGAGCCACTTGGAACAACTCACAGCCACTTGCAACCACTCGCAACCACTCGCAATCACTCACAACAACTCGCAATCACTCGCAACCACTCATAACCACTCGCAACCACTGGCAACCATTTGCCACCACTTCCAACCACTCACAAGCATACGAAACCACTCGCACCCACTCACAACCACTCGCAACCACACAAAACCACTCCCAGCCTCTCACAACCACTTGCAACCACTCCCATTCACTCGCAACCACTCGCAGCGACTCGCAACCATTCACAACCACTCGCAAGCACTCGTGACAACGCGCGACCACTTGCAACCACTCGCAACCACTTGCAACCACTCGTAACCACTTGCAACCACTCGTAACAACTCGCAAGCACTTGCAACCACTTGCAATCACTTGCAACCACTCACAACCACTTACAACCTCTCAAAACCACTCGCAACCACTTGCAACCACTCGCAACCACTCACAACCACTCACAACCAAACGCAATCACTCACAACCACTCACAACCACTCACAACCAATTGCAACCACTCACAACAACTGGCAACCACTCGCAACCGCTCGCAACAACTCGCAACCACTCGCAACCACTCACAACGACATATAACCACTGGCAACCACTCGCAATTGCAACCTCTCGGAAGCACTTGAAATCACCTGCAACTACTCGCAACCACTCGCAATCAATTGCAACACTCACAACCAACCGTAACCACTTGCAACCACTTGCAAGCACTTGCAACCACTTGCAAGCACTTGCAACCGCTCGCAACCACTCGTAACCACTCGCAACCACTTGCAACCACTCGCAACCACTTGCAACAACTCACAACCACTCGCAACCACTCGCAACCGCTTGCTACCACTCGCAACCACTCGCAACCATACGCAACCACTCGCACCCACTCACAGCCACTCACAAGCACACAAAACAAATCCCAACCTCTCACAACCACTTGCAACCACTCCCAACCACTCGTAACCACTCGCAACCACTCACAACCACTCACAACAACTTGCAAGCACCCCTGAATACTCGCGACCACTTGCAACCATTCACAACCACTCGCAACCACTCGCAACCACTCGCAACGACTCACAACCACTCACAACCATTCACAACCACTCACAACCACTCACAACCACTCGAACCAATCCTAACCACTCGCAACCACTCACAACCACTTGCAACCACTCACAACCACTTACAACCACTCGCAACCACTCGCAACCACTCGCAACCACTTGCAATCACTTGCAACCAATTGCAAGCACTTGCAAGCACTTCCAACAACTTGTAACCACTCACAAACAATTGTAACCACTCGCAATCACTTGCATCCACTCGCAACCACTCGCAAGCACTCACACCCACTCACAACCACTTGCAACCACTCGCAACCACTTACAACCACTCGCAACCACTTGCAACCACTTGCAACCACTCGCAACCACCCGCAGCCACTCGCAACCACTTGAAACCACTTGTAACCACTTGCAAGCACTCTGAACAACTTGCAACCCCTCGCAACCACTCGCAACCACTCGCAACCACTTGCAACCACTCCCAACGACTCGCAACCACTCGCAACCACACAACCACTCGCAACCACTTGCAACCACTCGTAGCTACTCACAACCAGTGTCAACAACTGGCAACCACTCACAACCACTTGCAACCAGTAGCAACCACTCGCAACAACAGGCAACCACTAGCAGCCACTTTCAACCACTCGTAGCCACTTACAACCACTCAGAACAACTTGCAAGCACTCACAACCACTCACAAGCACTCGCAACAACTCGCAGCTACAAGCAACCACTCGTAACTTCTCCCAACTACTCGCAACCACTCGTAGCTACTCTCAACCACTTGCAATCACTCACATGCACTCGTACCCACTTGTAACCACTTGCAACCACTTGTAACCACTTGTAACAAATTGCAACCACTCGCAACCATTCACAACTACTTGCAACCAACTGGAACCACGTGCAACCAGTGGCAACCACTGGCAACCACTCGCAACCAATTGAAACCAATCGCAACCACTTGCAACCACTCGCAACCACTCGCAAACACTCGCAATCACTGGCAATCACTTGCAACCAATTGCAACCACTCGCAAAAACTCGCAACCACTTGCAACTACTGGCAACCACTCCTAACCACTCGCAACCACTCGCAACCACTCACAAGCACTCGGAACCACTCGGAACCACTCGGAACCACTCGCAACCACTCACAACCACTCGCAACCACTCGCAACCACTTGCAACCACTCGCAACCACTCGCAACCACTCCCAACCACTCACACCCCTCGCAACCACTCACAACCACTTGTAACCAGTCTCAACCACTCGCAACCACCTAGGGTTCCCAAACCATTGTCTCACCGTCTGACCATTTGTGACTCGTGTTATGAGTTGTTATATTGACCACACATAGTGAACTTCTTTGGTCATTGTCAGTGACGTATGCATCCTTTGACTGGTCACTGTGCATGCTAGACACACCGTGCCACTAATTGTTGAAGGTATTTGTACTTGCTACTTGATAACTAGAGTTCCCAACCCATTGTTTCCCCCTCTGACCATTTGTGACTCGTGTTAATGTACATGGTAGCTACACCATGCCACTTTGTATTGAAGGTCCATGTGCTTGCAACTTGTTACCTGGTGTTCCCAAACCATTGTTCCCCCCTCTGACCATTTGTGACTCGTATTATGAGTTGTCAACGTTGACTACACACAGCGGATTTCTCTGGTGAAAGGAAGTACATATGCCTACTTTGGTCGGTCATTATGGATGGTAGCCACACCGTGCTACTACTTATTCATGTTGTTGTACTTGCTAGTTCAGAACTAATACTCCTAAACCATTGTTTCCCCCTTTAACCATTTGTGACTCGCGTTATGGGTTGTGAACACTGACGACCCAAAGTGACATTCGTTGGTCATGGTTAGTGACATATGCCTGGTTTGGTTGGTCATTCTACATGGTAGCCACACCGTGCCACTACTTATTGAAGTTCCCTGTGCTTGCTAGTTGATACCAAGTGTTCCCAAACCATTGTTTCCCCCTATGACCATTTGTGACTCACAATATGAGTTGTTAGCATTGACAGCGGATTCCTTTGGTCAAAGGTTGTACACATGCCTACTTTGATCGGTCGTTATGCATGGTAGCCACATCGTGCTACTACTTATTGAAGGTCATTGTACTTGGTAGTTGAAAACTAAAATTCCAAGCCCATTTTTTCCCCCTCTGACCCTTTGTGACTCGTGTTATGGGTTGGGAACATTGACCACCCATACTGAGTTTATTTGGTCATGATCAGCGACATATGCCTAGTTTGGTTGTTTGGTGTGCATAGTAGCCACAACGTGCCACTACGTATTGAAGTTCTTTGTCCTTTCTAGTCGATACGTAGGGTTTCCACACCATTGTTTCTCCCTCTGACCGTTTGTGACTCCCGTTATGGGTTGTCAATGTTGACCACACATAGTGGACTTTTTTGGTAATAGTCAGTAACGTATGCATCATTTGGTTGGTCACTGTGCACGCTAGCCACACCGTGCCACTACTTGATGAAGGTCGGTGTACTTGATAGTTGATAACTAGTATTCCCAATCCATTGATTCCCCTCTGATAATTCGTGACTCGTCATATGAGGTTTCATCATTGACCACACACTGTGAAATTCTTTTGGTCATGGTCAATGGCACATGCCTACTTTGGTTTGTCAGTGTACATGGTTGCCACGCCGTCTCACAACGTAGTAAAGGTTTTTGTGCTTTCTAGTCCATAGCTAGTGTTCCCTAACCACTGTTACCCCCTCTGACTATGTGTGACTCTTGTTGTGAGTTGTCAACGTTGACCACATGAAGTGGAACTCTTTGACTATGATCAGTGACATATGCATACTTTGGTTGGTCACTGTGCGGGGTAGCCACGATATGCCACTACGTATTGAAGGTCATTGTACTTGCTAATCGATAACTAGTATTCACAAACCATTGTTTCCCCCTCTGACCTTCTGTGACTCGTGTTATGAGTTGTCAAAGTTGACCACACATAGTCACATTCGTTGGTCATGGTCAGTGACACATGCCTACTTTGGTTGGTCATTGTACATGGCAGCCATATCGTGCTACTACGTACTGAAGGTCTTTGTGCTTTCTAGTTGATAGCCAGTGTTCCCAAACCATTGTTACCCCCTATGACTATCTGTGACTCTTGTTGTGAGTTGTCAACGTTAACCACATGAAGTGAAATTCTTTGGTCGTGGTCAGTGGTACATGCATACTTTGGCAGGTCACTATGCATGGTAGCCACAATGTGCCACTACATATTGAGGATCTTTGTACTTGCTAATCGATAACTAGTATTCATAAATCATTGTGTCCCCCTCTGACCATTGGTGACTCGTGTTATGAGTTGTCAAAGTTGACCACACATAGTGACATTCTTTGGTCATGGTTACTGACATAGGCCTACTTTGGTTGGTCATTGTACATGGTAGCCACACCGTGCTACTGCTTATCAAATTTCCATGTGCTTGCTATCTGATACCTACCGTTCCCAAACCATTGTTTCCCCCTCTGACCATTTGTGACTCGTGTTATGAGTTGTCAATGTTGACCACACACAGTGGATTTCTTTGGTCAAAGGGGGTACATTTGCCTACTTTGGTCGGTCATTGTGCATGGTAGCCACACCGTGCTACTACCTTTTGAAGGTTGTTGTACATTCTAGTTGAAAACTAATATTCCGAAACCATTGCTTCCCCCTTTGACCATTTGATACCCGTGTTATGGGTTGTGAACGTTGACCACCCATACTAAAAAACTTTGGTCATGATCTATGACATATGCCTTGTTTGGTTGTTCGGTGTGCATAGTAGGCACACCGTGCCTCTAGGTATTGAAGTTCTTTGTCCATTCTAGTCGATACATAGGGTTACCAGGCCATTGTCTCTCCCTCGGACAATTTGTGACTCGTGTTATGAGTTTTCAATGTTGACCACACATAGTGGAATTCTTTGCTCATAGTCAGTGACATGCATCCTTTGGTTGTTCACTGTGTAGGCTAGCCACACCGTGCCACTACTTGTCAAAGGTCTTTGTACTTGCTAGTTGTTAACTAGTGTCCTCAACCCATTGTTTTTTGGCTCTGGCCATTTGTGACTCGTGCTATGAGTTTTCAACGATGACCACACACTGTGAAATTCTTCTGGTCATGACTAGTGTCATATGCCTACTTTGGTTTGTCACTGTACATGGTTGCCACACTTTGTCATTGTGTACTGAAGGTCGTTGTGCTTTCTAGTTGATAGCGAATATTCCCAAACCATTGTTACCCCCTCTGACTATGTGTGACTCTTGTTGTGAGTTGTCAACGTTCACCACATGAAGTGAAAATCTTTGGTCATGGTCAGTGACATATGCATACTTTGGTCGGTCACTTTGCATGGTAGCCATGCTGTTCCACTACATATTGAAGGTCTTTGTACTTGGTATCAAATAATAAATAGTATTCACAAACCATTGTTTCCCCCTCTGACCATTTGTGATTCATGTTATGAGTTGTCAAAGTTGACCACACACAGTGACATTCTTTGGTCATGGTCAGTGACACATGCCTACTTTGGTTGGTCATTGTACATCGTAGCCACACTGTGCCACTACTTATTGGAGGTCCCTGTGCTTGCTAGTTGGCACCTGATATTCCAAACCCATTGTTTCCCCCTCTGACCATTTGTGACTCGTATTATGAGTTGTCAACGTTGACCACACACATCGGATTTCTTTGCTCAAAGGCACTACACATGCCTATTTTGGTCGGTCATTGTGCATGGTAGCCACACCGTGCTACTACTTATTCAAGGTCGTTGTACTTGTTAGTTGAAATATAATACTCTGAAACCATTGTTTCCCCCTCTGACCATTTGTGACTCGTGTTATGGGTTGTGAACGTTGACCACCCATACTGAAATTCTTTGGTCATGGTCAGTGACATATGCCTAGTTTAATTGTTCAGTGTGCATAGTAGCCACACCGTGCCCCTACGTGTTGAAGTTCTTTGTCCTTTCTTGTCAATATATGTGGTTCCCAAACCATTGTCTCTCCCCCTGGCCATTTGTGACTCCTGTTATGAGCTGTAAATGTTGACCATACATAGTGGACTTCTTTGGTCATAACCAGTAACGTATGCATCCTTTGGTTGGTCACTGTGCACGCTAGCCACACCGTGCCACTACTTGTTGAAGTTCGTTGTACTTTCTAGTTAATATCTAGTATTTCCAACCCATTGTTTCCCACTATGACCATTTTTGACTCATGTTGTGAGTTCTCAACGTTGACCACACACTATGAAATTCTTTTGGTCATGTTTAGTGGCATATGCCTACTTTTGTTTGTCATTGTACATGGTTGCCTCACCGTATCACTACGTACTGAAGGTCTTTGTGCTTTCTAGTTGATAGCCTGTGTTCCCAAACCATTGTTACCCCCTCCGGCTATCTAAGACTGTTGTTGCGAGTTGTCAACCTTGACCACATGAAGTGAAATTCTCTGGTCATGATCAGTGACATATACATACTTTGGTTGGTCACCGTGCATGGTAACCACACTGTGCCACTACACATTGAAGGTCTTTGTACTTGCTAAATAATAACTAGTATTCACAAACCATTGTTTCCCCATCTGACCATTTGTGGATTGTGTTACGAATTGTCAAAGTTGACCACACATAGTGACATTCTTTGGTCATGGTCAGTGAAACATGCCTACTTTGGTTGGTCATTGTACATGGTAGCCACACCGTGCCACTACTTATTGAAGATCCATCTGCTTAACTGTTGTACTTCATGTTCCCAAACTATTGTTTTCCCCTCTGACCATTTGTTACTCATATTATCAGTTGTCAACGTTGACCACACACAACAGATTTCTTTGGTCAAAGGTAGTACATATGCCTACTTTGGTCGGTCATTGTGCATGGTAGCCACATCGTGCTACTATTTTTTCAATCTCCTTGTACTTGCTAGTTGTAAACTAATATTCCAAAAGCATTGTTTCCCCCTCTGACCATTTGTGACTCGTGTTATGCATTGTGAACATTGACCACCCATACCTAAATTCTTTGATCATGGTCAGTGACATATGCCAAGTTTGGTTGTTCCGTGTGCATGGTAGCCACACCATGCCACTGCGCATTGAAGTTCTTTGTCCTTTCTAGTCGATACATGGGGTTCCCAAACCATTGTCTCTCCCTCTGACCATTTTTCACTTGTGTTATGAGTTGTCAATGTTGACCACACATAATGGACTTCTTGGTCATAGTCAGAAACGTATGCATCCTTTGGTTGGTCACTGTGCACGCTAGCCACACCGTGAGACTACGTGTTGAAGGTGTTTGTAATTGCTAGTTGATGACTAGTGTTCCCAGCCCATTGTTTCCCCCTCTGACCATTTGTGACTCGTGTTATGAGTTTTCAACGTTGACCACACACTGTGAAATTCTTGAAGTCATGGTTAGTGGCATATGCCTACTTTGGTCTGTCACTGTACATGGTTGCCACGTTGTGTCACTACGTAATGAAGGTCTTTGTGCTTTCTAGTTGATGTCAAGTGTTTCCAAACCATTGTTACGCCCTCCGACTATCTGTGACTCTTGTTTTGAGTTGTCAATGTCGACCACATGAAGTGAAGTACTCTGGTCATAATTGGTGACATCTGCATACTTTGGTGGATCACTGTGCATGGTAGCCACACCGTGCAACTACATACTGAAGGTCTTTGTACTTGCTAATCAGTAAAAAGTGTTTTCAAACAATTGTGTTACCCTTTGAGCATTTGTGAATGGTGCTATGAGTTGTCAAAGTTGACCGCACATGGTGACATTTTTTGGTCATGGTCACTGACACATGCCTACTTTGGTTGGTCATTGTACATAGGAGCCACACCGTGCTACTATTTATTGAAGGTCCTTGTGCTTGCTAGTTGATACCTGGTGTTCCCAAACCATTGTTTTCCCCTCTCACTATTTGTGACTCGTATTATGAGTTGTCAATGTTGACCACACACGTCAGATTTATGTGGTCAAAGGCAGTACATGTGCATACTTTGGACAGTCACTGTGCATAGTAGCCACACCGTGCTACTACTTATTAGAGGTCATTGTACTTGCTAGTTGAAAACTAATTTCCCAAAACCATTGTTTTGCTTCTGACCATTTGTGACTCGTGTAATGGGTTGTGAACGTAGACCACCCATATTGAAATTCTTTGGTCATGGTCAGTGACATATGCATAGTTTGGTTTTTCGGTGTGCATAGTAGCCACCTCGTGCCAGTACGTATTGAAGTTATTTGTCCTTTCTAGACGATACGTAGGGTCCCCAAACCATTGTCTATCCCTTTGACCATTTGCGACTCGTGTTATGATTTTTCAATGTTGAACACACATAGTGCATTTTGTTGGTCATATTCAGTGACGTATGCATCCTTTGGTTCGTCACTGTGCATGCCAGCAACACTGTGCCACTACTTGTTGAAGGTCTTTCTACTTTCTAGCTGATGTCTAGTGTTCCCAACCCGTTTTTGCCTACTCTGACCATTTGTGACTCGTGTTATGAGTTTTCAACGTTGACCACACACTCTGAAATTCTTCTCGTAATGGTTAGTGGCGTATGCCTACTTCGATTTGTCACTGTACATGGTTACCACGCCGTGTCACTACGTACTGAAGGTCTTTATGTTATCTCGTTGATATCCCTTGTTCCCAAACCATTGTTACCCCGTCTGCCTATCTTTGAATCTTGCTATGAGTTGTCAACGTTGACCACATGAAGTGAAATTCTTTGGTCATGATCACTGACATATGCATACTTTGGTTGGTCACTGTGCATGGTAGCCACACTCTGCAACAACATATTGAAGGTCTTTGTACTTGCTAGCCAATAACTAGTATTCACAAAGCATTGTTTCCCCCTCTGACCATTTGTGACTCGTGTTATGAGTTGTCAAAGCTGACCACACATAGTGACATTTGTTGTTCATGGTCAGTGACACATGCCTACTTCGGTTGGTCATTGTACATGGTAGCCACATCGTGCTACTACGTACTGAAGGTGTTTGTGCTTTCTAGTTGATAGCCAGTATTCGCAAACCATTGTTACCCCCTCAGACTATCTGTGACTCTTGTTGTGAGTTGTCAACGTTGCCCACATGAAGTGACATTCTTTGGTCATGGTCAGTGGCATATGCATACTTTGGCTGGTCACTGTGCATGGTAGCCACAATGTGCCGCTACATATTGAAGGTCTTTGTACTTGCTAATCGATAACTAGTATTCATAAATCGTTGTGTTCCCCTATGACCATTGGTGACTTGTGTTATGAGTTGTCAAAGTTGACCACACATAGTGATATTCTTTGGTCATTGTCAGTGACACAACCCTACTTTGGCTGGTCATTGCACATGGTAGCCACACTGTGCCACTACTTATCCAAATTCCATGTGCTTGCTATTTGATACTTGGTGTTCCCAACCCATTGTTTCCCCCTCTGACCATTTGTGACTCGTATTATGAGTTGTCAACGTTGATCACACACAGTGGATGTCTTTGGTCAAAGGGAGTACATTTGCCTACTTTGGTCGGTCATTGTGCATGGTAGCCACACTGTGCTACTGCTTTTTGAAGGTTGTTGTACTTGGTAGTTGAAAACTAATATTCCGAAACCATTGTTTCCCCCTTTGACCATTTGATACCCGTGTTATGGGTTGTGATCGTTGACCACCCATACTTAAAATCTTTGGTTATGATCAGTGACATATGCCTTGTTTGGTTGTTTGGTATGCATAGTAGGCACACCGTGCCTCTACGTATTGAAGTCGATGCATAGGGTTCCCAAACCATTGTCTCTCACTCTGACTATCTGTGACTCGTGTTATGAGTTTTCAATGTTGACCACACATAGTGGAATTTTTTTGTTCATAGTCAGTGACGTATGCATCCTTTGGTTGATTACTGTGTACGCTAGCCGAACAGTACCACTACTTGATGAAGGTCTTTGTACTTGCTAGTTGTTAAATAGTGTTCCCAAACCATTGTTTCTGCCTCTGGCCATTTGTGACTCGTGCTATGAGTTTTCAACAATGACCACACACTGTGAAATTCTTCTAGACATGGTTAGTGTCATATGCCTACTTTGGTTTGTCAGTGTACATGGTTGCCACACCATGTCATTGCGTACTGAAGGTCTTTGTGCTTTCTAGCTGATAGGGAGTGTGACCAACCCATTGATACCCCCTCTGACTATCTATGACTCTTGTTGTGAGTTGTCCGCTTTGACCACATGAAGTGAAAATCTTTGGTCATGGTCAGTGACATATGCATACTTTGGTTAGTCACTGTGCATGGTAGCCAAACTGTGCCACTACATATTGAAGGTCTTTGTAATTGTTAATCAATAACTAGTATTCACAAACCATTGTGTCCCCCTCTGACCATTTGTGAAGCGTGTTATGAGTTGTCAAAGTTGACCACACATAGTGACATTCTTTGGTCATGGTCAGTGGCACATTCCTACTTCAATTGGTCATTGTAAGTGGTAGCCACACTGTGCCACTACTTATTGGAGATCCTTGTGCTTGCTAGTTGGCACCTGGTATTCCAAACCCATTGTTTCCCCCTCTGACCATTTGTGACTCGTATTATGAGTTGTCAACGTTGACCACACACAGAGGATTTCTTTGGTCAAAGGCACTACATATGCCTGCTTTGGTTGGTCATTGTGCATGGTAGCCACACCGTGCTACTACTTATTGAAGGTCTTTGTACTTGGTAGTTGAAAGACAATACTCCAAAACCATTGCTTCCCCCCCCCCCCTGACCATTTTTGACTCGTGTTATGGGATGTGAACGTTGATCACCCATTCTTTGGTCATGGTCAGTGACATATGCCTAGTTTGGTTGTTCAGTGTGCATAGTAGCCACACCGTGCCACTACATATTGAATTTCTTTGTCCTTTCTAGTTGATACATATGGTTCCCAAACCATTGTCTCTCCCTCTGACCATTTGTTACTCGTGTTGTGATATGTCAATGTTGACTACACATAGTGGACTTCTTTGGTCATAGTCAGTAACGTATGCATCCTTTGGTTGGTCACTGTGCATGCTAGCCACACCGTGCCACTACTTGTTGAAGGTCTTTGTAATTTCTAGTTGATATCTAGTATTTCCCACCTATTGATTCCCCCTCTGACCATTTTTAAATCATGTTGTGAGTTTTCAATGTTGACCACACACTGTGAAATTCTTTTGGTCATGGTCAGAGACATATGCCTACTTTGGTTTGACATTGTACATGGTTGCCTCACCGTTTCACTACGTACTGACGGTCTTTGTGCTTTCTAGTTGATAGCAAGTGTTCCCAAACCATTGTGACTCCCTCCAAATATCTAGGACTTGTTGTGAGCTGTCAACCTTGACCACATGAAGTAAACCTCATTGGTCATGATCAGTGACATATGTATACTTTGGTTGGTCACCGTGCATGGTAGCCACACTGTGCCACTACAGATTGAAGGTCTTTGTACTTCCTAAACAATAACTAGTATTCACAAACCATTGTTTCCCCATCTGACCATTTGTGGCTTGTGTTATGAGTTGTCAAAGTTGAACACACATAGTAACATTCTTTGGTCATGGAGAGTGACACATGCCTACTTTGGTTGGTCATTGTACATGGTAGCCACACCATGCCAATACTTATGGAAGGTCCATGTGCTTAATAGTTGTACTTCATGTTCCCAAGCAATTGTTTTCCCCTGTGACCATTTGTTACTCGTATTATGAGCTGTCAACGTTGACCACACACAACGGATTTCTTTGGTCAAAGGCAGTACATATGCCTACTTTGGTCAGTCATTGTGCATGGTAACCACATCGTACTGCAACTTATTCAATGTCGTTGTACTTGCAAGTTGCAACCAAACATTCTGAAACCATTGTTTGCCCATCTCAGCATTTGTGTCTCGTGTTATGGGTTGTGAACGTTGACCACCCATAATGAAATTCTTTGACCATGGTCAGTGACATATACCAAGTTTGGTTGTTCTGTGTGCATTGTAGCCACACTCTGCCACTACGTATTGAAGTTCTTTGTCCTTTCTAGTCGATACATGGGGTTCCCAAACCATTGTCTCTCCCTCTGACCATTTTCACTCGTGTTATGAGTTGTCAATGTTGACCACACATAATGGACTTCTTTGGTCATAGTCAGTGACATATGCATCCTTTGGTTGGTCACTATGCACGCTAGCCACACCGTGCGACTACTTGTTGAAGGTGTTTCTAATAGCTAGTTGATGACTATTGTTCCCAGCCCATTGTTTCCCCCTCTGACCATTTGTGACTTGTGTTATGAGTATTCAACGTTGACCACACACTGTGAAATTCTTTCAGTCATGGTTAGTGGCATATGCCTACTTTGGTTTGTCACTGTACATGGTTGCCACGTCATGTCAGTACGTACGAAGGTTTTTGTGCTTTCTAGTTGATGGAAAGTGTTTCCAAACCATTGTTACGCCCTCTCACTATCTGTGACTCTTGTTGTCAGTTGTCAATGTTGACCACATGAAGTGAAATACTCTGGTCATAATGAGTGACATATGCATACTTTAGTGGATCACTGTGCATGGTAGCCACACCATGCAACTACATACTGAAGGTCTTTGTACTTGCTAATCAGTAAATTGTACTTACAAACAAATGTTTCACCCTTTGACAATTTGTGAATGTATTATGAATTGTCAAAGTTGACCACACATAGTGACATTCTCTGGTCATGGTCAGTGACACATGCCTACTTTGGTTGGTCATTGTACATGGTAGCCACACCATGCTACTACCTATTGAAGGTCCCTGTGCTTGCTAGTTGATACCTGGTATTCCCAAACCATTGTTTTCCCCTCTGACTATTTGTGACTCGTATTATGAGTTGTCAACGTTGAGCACACACGTCGGATTTCTTTGGTCAAAGGCAGTACATATCCCTACTTTGGTCAGTCACTGTGCATAGTAGCCACACCGTGCTACTACTTACTGGAGGTCATTCTACTTGCTAGTTGAAAACTAATATCCCAAAACCATTGTTTCGCTTCTGACCATTTGTGACTCGTGTTATGAGTTCTGAATGTAGAGTACCCATACAGGAATCCTTTGGTCATGGTCAGTGACATATGCATAGTTTGGTTGTTCGGTGTACATAGTAGCCACATCGTGCCAGTACGTATTGAAGTTTTTTGTCCTTTCTAGTCGATACACAGGGTCTCCAGACCATTGTCTCTCCCTCTGACCATTTGTGACTCGTGTTATGAGTTTTCAATGTTGACCACACATAGTGCACTTTTTTGGTCATAGCCAGTGACGTATGCATCCTTTGGTTGGTCACTGTGCATGCCAACAACACCATGCCACTACTTGTCGAAGGTATTTGTACTTGCTAGTTGATATCTAGTATTTGCTACCCATTGCTTCCCCCTCTGGCCATTTGTGACTCGTGTTATGAGTTTTCAACGTTGACCACACACCTTGAAATTCTTTTCGTAATGGTTAGTGGCGTATGCCTACTTTGGTTTGTCACTGTACATGGTTTCCACGCCGTGTCACTACGTGCTGAAGTTCTTTGTGTTATCTAGTTGATATCCAGTGTTCCCAACCCATTGTTACCCCCTCTGCCTATCTTTGACTCTTGCTATGAGTTGTCAACGTTGACCACATGAAGTGAAATTTTTTGGTCATGATCAGTGACATATGCATACTTTGGTTGGTCACTCTGCATGGTAGCCACACTGTGCAACTACATGTTGAAGGTCTTTGTACTTGCTAGCCAATAACTAGTATTCACAAACCATTGTTTCCCCCTGTGACCATTTGTGACTCGTGTTATGAGTTGTCAAAGTTGACTACACATAGTGACATTCTTTGGTCATATTCAGTGACACATGCCTACTTTGGTTGGTCATTGTACATGGTAGCCACACAGTGCCACTACTTCTTGAAGGTCCCTGTGCCTGCTAGTTGATACCTGGTTTTCCCAACCATTGTTTTCCCCTCTGACCGTTTGTGACTCGTATTATAAGTTGTTAAAGTTGACCACACACAGCGGATTTCTTTGGTCAAAGGCAGTACATATGCCTACTTCGGTCGGTCATTGTGCATGGTAGCCACGCCATGCTACTACTTATAGAAGGTCGTTGTACTTGCTATTTGAATTTTTTTTTCCAAGACCATTGTTTCCCCCTCTAACCATTTGAGACTCGTGTTATTGGTTGTGAATTTTGACCACCCATACTGAAATAGTTTTGTCATGGTAAGTGACATTTGCCTGGTTTGGTTGTTTGGTGTGCATAGTAGCCACACCGTGCCACTACATATTGAAGTTTTTTTTCCTTTCTAGTCGATAGATAGGGTTGCCAAACCATTTTCTCTCCCTCCGACCATGTGTGACTCGTGTTATGAGTTGTCAATGTTGACCACACGTAGTGGACTTCTCTGGTCATACTCAATGACGTATGCATCATTTGGTTGGTCAATGTACAAGCTAGCCACACTTTGCCACTACTTCTTTAAGGTATTTGCACTTGCTAGTTGATAACTAGTGTTCCTAACCCATTGTTCCCCCCTCTGACCATTTGTGACTCATGTTATGAGTTTTCAACGTTGACCACACACTGTGAGATTCTTTTGGTCATGGTTAGTGGCACATGCCTACCTTGCTTTGTCACTGTACATGGTTGCCACGCCATGTCACTATGTATTGAAGGTCTTTGTGCTTTCTAGTTGATATCCATTGTTCCCAAAACACTATTACCCCCTCTGCCTATCTGTGACTCAAGTTGTGAGTCATATAAATTGACCACATGAAGTTGAATTCTTTGGTCATGGTCAGTGACATATGCATACCTTGGTTGGCCACTGTGCATGGTACCATTACACATTAAGGTCTTTGTACTTGCTAGCCGATAACTAGTATTCACAATCAATTGTTTCCCCCTCAAACCATTTGTGACTCGTGTTATGAGTTGTCAAAGTTAACCACACATAGTGACATTCTTTGGTCATGGTCAGTGACACATGCCTACTTTCATTGTACATGGTAGCCACACCGTGCCAGGTCCATGTGCTTGCTAGTTGATACCCGGTGTTCCGAAACCATTATTTCCCCCTCTGACCATTTATGATTCGTATTATGAGTTGTCAACGTTGACCACACACAGTGGATCGCTTCGGTTAAAGGCAATACAGATGCCTACTTTGGCCGGTCACTGTGCATGGTAGCCAGACCGTGCTACTACTTATTGAAGATTGTTGTACTTCCTTGTTGAAAAATAACATTTCAAAACCATTGTTTACCCCTCTGACCATTTGTGACTCGTGTTATGGGTTGTGACCGTTGACCACCCATACTAAAGTTCTTCGGTCAGGGTCAGCTACATGTGCCTAGTTTGGTTGTTCGATGTACATAGTAGCCACATCGTGCCACTACCTATTAAAGTTCTTTGTCCTTTCTAGTCAATACATAGGGTTCCCAACCCATTGTCTCTCCCTCTGACCATTTGTGACTCTTGCTATGATTTGTCAATGTTGACCACACGTAGTGGACTTCTTTGATCATAGTCAGTGACGAATGCATCTTTTAGTTGGTCACTGTTCACGCTAACCACACCGTGCCACTACTTGTTGAAGGTCTGTGTACTTGCTAGTTGAAAACTAGTCTTCCCAACCCATTGTTTCCCCCTCTGGCAATTTGTGACTCGTGTTATGAGTTTTCAACGTTGACCACACACTGTGAAAATCGTTTGGTCATGGTTAGTGGCATATGCCTACTTTGGTTTGTAAATGTACATTGTTGCCACACTGTGTCACTATGTACTAAAGGTCTTTGTGCTTTCTAGTTGATAGCCGGTGTTTCCAAGCCATTGTCATCCCCTTTGAATATGTGTGACTCTTGTTGTGAGTTGTCAGCGTTGACCACATGTAATGCAGTTCTATGGTCATGGTCAGTGACATGTGCATACTTTGGTTGGTCATTGTGCATATTTGCCACAATATGCCACTACATATTGAAGGTCTTTGTACTTGCTAATCGATAACTAGTATTCACAAACCATTGTTTCCCCCCTATGACCATTTGTGACTCGTGGTACGAGCTGTCAACGTTGACCACACATTGTGACATTCTTTGGTCATGGTCAGTGACACATGCCTACTTTGGTTGGTCATTGTACATGGTAGCCACACCTTGCCACTGCTTATTGAAGGTCCCTGGTTTCCTAGTTGATACCTGGTGTTCCCAAACCATTGTTTCCCCCTCTAACTGTTTGTGACTCATATTATGAGTTGTCAATATTGACCACACACAGCCGATTTCTTTGGTCAAAGGCAGTACATATGCCTACTTTGGTCGGACATTGTGCACAGTAGCCACATCATGCTACTACTTATTCGAGGTCGTTGTACTTGCTAGTTGAAAACCAATGTCCTGAAACCATTGTTCGCCCCTCTGACCATTTGTGACTTGTGTTATGGGTTGTGAATGTTGACCACCCATACTGAAATTCTTTGGTCATGGTCAGTGACATATGCCTAGTTTGGTCGTTTGGTATGCATAGTAGCCACACTGTGCCAGTATGTATTGAAGGTCTTTGTCCTTTATAGTCAATACATAGGGTTCCTAAACCATTGTCTCTCCCTCTAACCATCTGTGACTTGTGTTATGAGAAGTCAATGTTGACCACACATAGTGGACTTCTTTGGTCATAGTCAGTGACATATGCATCCTTTGGTTGGTCGCTGTGCATGCTAGCCGTGTTGTGGCACGACTTGTTGAAGGTCTTTGTACTGACTAGTTGATATCTAGTGTTCCCAACTCATTTTTTCCCCCTCTGACCATTTGTGACTCGTGTTATGAGTTTTCAACATTGACCACACACTGTGAAATTCTTTTGGTCATGGTTAGTGGCATATGCCTGTTTTGGTTTGTCACTGTACATGGTTGCCACATCATATCACTACGTACGGAAGGTCTTTGTGCTTTGTATTTGATAGCCATTGTTTCCAAACCATTGTTACCCCCTCTGCCTATCTCTGACTCTTGTTGTGAGTTATCAATGTTGACCACGTGAAGTGAAATTCTTTGGTCATGGTCAGTGACATGCATACTTTGGTTGGTCACTGTGCATGGTAGCCACACTGTGCCACAACATATTTAAGGTCTTTTGACTTGCTAGCCAATAACTAGTATTCACAAACCATTGTTTCCCCCTCTGACCGTTTGTGAATCGTGTTATGAGTTGTCAAAGTTTACCACACTTAGTGACATTCTTTGGTCATGGTCAGTGACACATGCCTACTTTGGTTGGCCATTGTACATGGAAGCCACAACGTGCCACTACTTATTGAAGGTCCATGTGCCTGCTAGTTAATTCCTGGTGTTCCCAACCACTGTTTTCCCCTCTGACCAGTTGAGACTCATGTTATGAGTTGTCAACGTTGACCACACACAGCGGATATCTTTGGTCAAAGGAAATACATATGCCTACTTTGGATGGTCATTGTGCATGGTAGCCACACCGTGCTACGAGTTATTGAAGGTCCTTGTACTTGCTAGTTGAAAACTAATATTCCAAAACCATTGTTTCCCCCTCTTTCCATTTGTGACTCTTGTTATGGATTGTGAACGTTGACCACCCATACTGAAAGACTTTGATCATGGTCAGTAACATATTCCTAGTTTGGTTGTTTGTTGTGCATAGTAGCCACACCGTGCCACTGCGTATTCAATTTCTTTGTCCTTTCTAGTTGATACATAGGGTTCCCAAACCAGTGTCTCTCCCTCTAACCATTTGTGACTTGTGTTATTAGTTGTCAATGTTGACCACACATAGTTGACTTCTTTGCTCATAGTCATTGACGTATGCATTCTTTGGTTGGTCACTGTGCACGCTAGCCACACCGTACCACTATTTGTTGAAGGTCTGTGTACTTGCTAGTTGATAACTAGTGTTCCCAACCCATTGCTTCCCCCTCTGACCCTTTGTGACTCGTGTTATGAGTTTTCAACGCTGACAACACACTGTGAAATTCTTTTGGTCATTGTTAGGAGAATATGCCTACTTTGGTTAATCACTTTACATGGTTGCCACGCCGTGTCACTACGTACTGAAGGTCTTTGTAGTTTCTAGTTGATAGCCATTGTTCCCAAACCATTGTTACCCCGTCTGCCTATCTATGACACTTGTTGTGAGTTATCAACGTTGACCACATGAAGTGAAATTGTTTGGTCATGGTCAGTGACATATGCATACTTCGGCTGGTCACTGTGCATGGTAGCCACATTCTGCCACTGCATATTGAATGTCTTTGTACTTGCTAATTGATAACTAGTATTCACAAACCATTGTTTCCCCCCTCTGACCATTTGTGACTCGTGTTATGAGCTGTCAATGTTGACTACACATAGTGACATAATATGATCATGGTCAGTGACACATGCCTACTTTGGTTGGTCATTGTACTTGGTGGCCACACCTTGCGACTGCTTATTGAATCTCCCTGTGCTTGCTAGTTGATACCTGGAGTTTCCAAACCATTGTTTTCCCCTCTGACTATTTGTGATTGGTATCATGAGTTGTCAAAGTTGACCACACCAAGCGGATTTCTTTGGTCAAAGGCAGTACATGTGCCTGCTTTAGTCGGTCATTGTGCATAGTTGCCTCACCGTGCTACTACTTATTGGAGGTCGTTGTACTTACTAGTTGAAAACTAACATCCCGAGACCATTGTTTCCCCATCTGATCGTTTGTGACTCGTGTTATGCATTGTCAATGTTGACCACACATAGTGGACTTCTTTGGTCATAGTCAGTGACGTACGCATCCTTTGGTTGGTCACTGTGCATGCTAGCCACACCGTGGCACTACTTGTTGGAGGTCTTTGTACTTGCTAGTCGATATCTAGTGTTCCCAGCACATTGTTTCCCCCTCTGACCATTTGTGACTCGTGTTATGAGTTTTCATCGTTGACCACACACTGTCCAATTCTTTTTGTTATGGGTAGTGGCATATGCCTAATTTCGTTTGTCATTGTTCATGGTTACCACACCGTGTCACTACGTACTGAAGGTCTTTGTGCTTTCTAATTGATAACCATTGTTCTGAAACCATTCTTACCCCCTGTGCTTATCTGTGACTCTTGTTGTGAGTTATCAACGTTGACCACATGAAGTGAAATTCTTTGGTCATGGTCAGTGACATATCCATACTTTGGTTTGTCACTGTGCATGGTAGCCACACTATGCCACTACATATTGAAGGTCTTTGCACTTGCTAATTGATAACTGGTATTCACAAAACATTGTTTCCCCCCTCTGACCATTTTTGACTTGTGTTATGAGTTGTGAACGTTGACCACACATAGTGACATTCTTTGATCATTGTCAGCGACACATACCTACTATGGTTGGTCATTTTACATGGTGGCCACACCTTGCCACTCTTTATTGAATGTCCCTGTGCTTGCTAGTTGATACCTAGTTTTCCCAAACCATTGTTTCCCCCTCAGACTTTTTGTGACTCGTATTATGAGTTGTCAAAGTTGATCACACCAAACGGATTTCTCTGGTGAAAGGCAGTACGTATGCCTACTTTGGTCGGTCATTGTGCATAATAGCCACATTGTACTACTACATATTGGAGGTCATTGTACTTGCTAGTTGAAAACTTATATCCCAAAACCATTGTTTCCCCATGTGACCAGTTGTGACTCGTGTTATGAGTTGTCAATGTTGACCACACATAGTGTACTTCTTTGGTCAATCAGTGATGTATGCATCCTTTGGTTGGTCACTGTACATGCTAGCCACACCGTGCCACTACTTCTTGAAGGTCTTTGTACTTGCTAGATGATATCTAGTGTTCCCAGCCCATTGTTTCCCTCTCTAGCCATTTGTGACTCATGTTGTGAGTTTTCAATGTTGACCACACACTGTGAAGTTATCTTGTTCATGGTTAGTGGCATATGCCTGCTTTGGTTTGTCATTGTACATGGTTGCCACGCCGTGTTACTATATACTGGAGGTCTTCGTGCTTTCTAGTTGACAGCCATTGTTCCGAAAACAATTGTTACGCCCTCTGCCTATCTGCGACTCTTGTTGTTATCAGCGTTGACCACATTAAGTGAAATTGTTTGGTCATGGTCAGTGACATATTCATACTCTTGGTTGGTCACTGTGCATGGTAGCCACACTGTGCCACTACATATTGAAGGTCTTTGTACTTGCTAATTGATAACAAGTCTTCACAATCCATTGCCTCCCCCTATGTCCATTTGTGACTCGTGTTATGAGTTGTTAAAGTTGACCACACATAGTGACATTCTTTGGTCATGGTCAGTGACACATGCCTGCTTTGGTTAGACATTGTACATGGTAGCCACGCCGTGCCACTACTTGTTAAAGTTCCCAGTGCTTGCTAGTTGATACCTGGTGTTCCCAGATCATTGTTTCCCCCTCTGACCAGTTGTGACTCGTACTATGAGTTGTTAATGTTGACCACACACAACAGATTTCTTTGGTAAAAGGCAGCACATATGCCTACTTTGGTCGGTCATTGTGCATGGTAGCCACACCGTGCTACTACTTCTTGAAGGTCGTTGTACTTGCTAGTTGAAAACTAATATTCCGCAACCAATGTTTCCCCCTCTGACCATGTGAGACTTGTGTTATGGGTTGTCAACGTTGACCACCCATACTGAAATTATCTGGTCATGGTCAGTGACATATGCCTTGTTTGGTTGTTAGGTGTGCATACTAGCCGCACCGTGCCACTACGTATTGAAGTTCTTTGTCCTTTCTAGTTGATACATAGGGTTCCCAAACCATTGTCTCTGCTTCTGACCATTTGTGACTTTTGTTATGCATTTTCGATGTCGACCACACATAGTGGACTTCTTTGGTCATAGTCAGTGGTCATATGCATCCTTTGGTTGGTCACTGTGCACGCTAGCCACACCGTGCCAATACTTGTTGAGGGTCTTTGTACTTGCTAGTTGATAACTAGTGTTCCCAGCCCATTGTTTTGCCCTTTAAAGATGTGTGACTCGTGTTAGGAGTTTTCACCGTTGACCACACACTGTGAAATTCTTTTGGTCATGGTTAGTGGCATATGCCTACTTTGGTTTGTCACTGTACATGGTTACCACGAAGTTTCACGACCTAGTGAAGGTCTTTGTGCTTTCTAGTTGATAGCCATTGTTCCCAACCCATTGTTACCCCCTCTGACTATCTTTGACTCTTATTGTGAGCTGTCAATGTTGACCACATGAAGTGAAATACTTTGGTCATGGTCAGTGACATATGCATACTTTGGTTAGTCACTGTGCATGGTAGCCACACCGTACCACTTCATATTAAAGGTCTCTGTACTTGGTAATCAATGATAATTATTCACAATCCATTATTTCCCCCCTCTGACCATTTGTGACTCGTGTTATGAGTTGTCAAAGTTAACCACACATAGTGACATTCTTTGGTCATGGTCAGTGACACATGCCTACTTTGGTTGGTCATTGTACATGGTAGCCACACCGTGCCGGGTCCCTATGCTTGCTAGTTGATACCTGGTGTTCCGAAACCATTGTTTCCCCCTCTCACCATTTATGACTCGTATTTTGAGTTGTCACCGTTGACCACACATAGCGGATATCTTTGGTCAAAGGCAGTACATATGCCTACTTTGGCCGGTCATTGTGCATGGTAGCCACACCGTGCAACTACTCATTGAAGGTCGTTGTACTTGCTAGTTCAAAACTAATATTCCAAAACCATTGTCTCCCCCTCTGAACATCTGTGACTCGTGGTATGGGTTGTGAACGTTGACCACCCATATTGAAACTCTCTGGTCATGGTCAGTGACATGTGTGTATTTTGGTTATTCAGTGTACATAATAGCCACACCGTGCCACTACGTGTTGAAGTTCTTTGTCCTTTCTAGTGGATACATAGGGTTCCCAAACCATTGTCTCTCCCTCTTACCATTTTTGACTCGTGTTATGAGCTGTCAACGTTGACCACACATAGTGGACTTCTTTGGTCATAGTCAGTGAGGTATGCATCCATTGGTTAGTGTACACGCTAGCCACAGCCTGCTACTACTTGTTGAAGGTCTTTGTACTTGCTTGTTGATAGCTTGTGTTCCCAACCTATTGTTCCCCCCTCTGACCATTTGTGACTCGTGTTATGAGTTTTAAATGTTGACCACACACTGTAAATTTCTTTATATCATGGTTAGTGGCATATGCCTACTTTGGTTTGTCACTGGATATGGTTGCCCACTGTGTCACTATGTACTGAATGTGTTTGTGCTTTCTAGTTGATAGCCATTGTTCCCAAACCACTGATACCCCCTTTGACTAGTTGTGAATCTTGTTGTGAGTTGTCAACGTTGACCACATGAGATGAAATTCTTTGGTCATGTTCAATAACACATGCATACTTTGGTTGGTCACTGTGGAAAGTAGCCACACTGTGCCACTGCGTATTCTTTGGTCATGTTCAGTAACACATGCATACTTTTGTACTTGCTAATCAATGACTAACTAGTATTCACAAACCATTTTTTTCACCTCTGACAATTTGTGACTCATGTTATGAGTTGTCGAAGTTGACCACACATAGTGAAATTCTTTGGTCATGGTAAGTAACACATGCCTACATTGTTTGGTCATTGTTCATGGTAGTCACACCGTGCCACTAGGTTTTGAAGGTCCCTGTGCTTGCTACTTGATACATGGTGTTCCGAAACGATTGTTTCCCCCTTAAACCATTTGTGACTTGTATCATGCGCTGACAACGTTGACCACAGACAGCCAATTTCTTTGGTCAAAGGCAGTACATATGCCTATGTTGGTTGGTCATTGTGCATGGTAGCCTCAGCGTGCTACGACGCATTGAAGGTCGTTGTACTTGCTAGTTGAAAACTAATATTCCAAAACCATTGTTTTCCCCTTTGAAGATTTGTGACTCGTGTTATGTGTTGTGAACGTTGACCACCCATACTGAAATTCTTTGGTCATGGTCAGTGACATATGCCTATGTTGCTTGCTTGTTTGGTGTGCAAAGTAGCCACACCGTGCCACTACGTATTGAATTTATTTGTGCTTTCTAGTCAATACATAGGGTTCCTAAACCATTGTCGCTCCCTTTGACCATTTGTTACTCGTGTTATGAGTTGTCATTGTTGACCAGACATAGTGGACTTGTTTGGTCATAGTCAGTGAAGTATGCATCCTTTGGTTGGTCACTATGCACGCTAGCCACACCGTGCCACTACTTGTTGAAGGTCATTGTGCTTGTTAGGTCATAACTAGTGCTCCCAATCCATTGTTGTCCCCTCTGACCACTTTTGACTTGTGTTATGACTTTTCAACGTTGACCACACATTATGAAATTCTTTTCGTCATGGTTAGTGGCATATGCCTACTTTGATTTTTCAGTGTACATGGTTGCCTCGCAGTTTCACTACGTACGGAAGGTCTTTGTGCTTTCTACTTGATAGCCTGTATTTTTAAACCATTCTTACCCCCTCTGACTACCTAAGACTCTTGTTGAGTTGTCATTGTTGACCACATGAAGTGAAATTCTTTGGTTATGGTCAGTGACATGTGCATACTTTTAGTTGGTCACTGTGCATGGTAGCCACAGTGAGCCACTACATATTGAAGGTCTTTGTACTTGCTACTTGATAACAAGTCTTCACAATCCATTGCTTCCCCGTATGACCATTTGTGATTGGTGTTATGAGTTGTTAAAGTTGACCACACATAGTGACATTCTTTGGTCATGGTCAGTGACAAATGCCTGCTTTGGTTGGACATTGTACATGGTAGCCACGCCGTGCCACTAGTTATTGAAGGTCCCATTTCTTGCTAGTTGATACCTGGTCTTCCCAAATCATTGTTTCCCCCTCTCACTGGTTGTGACTCGTACTATGAGTTGTTAACGTTGACCACACACAAGGGATTTCTTTGGTCAAAGGCAGCACATATGCCTACTTTGGTCAGTCATTGTGCATGGTAGCCACACCGTGCTACTACTTCTTGAAGGTCGTTGTACTTGCTAGTTGAAAACTAACATTCCGAAACCATTGTTTCCCCCTTTGACCATTTGTGACTCGTGTTATGGGTTGTCAACGTTGACCGCCCATACTGAACCTCTTTGGTCATGGTCAGTGACATATGCCTAGTTTTGTTGTTCAGTGTGCATATTAGCAACACCGTGCCACTACGTATCAAAGTTTTTTGTCCTCTCTAGTCGATACATATCATTCCCAAACCATTGCCTCTCCCTCTGACCATTTGTGACTTGTGTTATGAATTTTTGATGTTGACCACACATAGTGGACTTCTTTGGTTATAGTTAGTAGTCATATGCATCCTTTGGTTGGTCACTGTGCAAGCTAGCCACACCGTGCCACTACTTGTTGAGGGTCTTTGTACTTTTCAGTTGATAACTAGTGTTCCCAGCCCATTGTTTTGCCCTCTGACGATGTGTGACTCGTGTTAGGAGTTTTCACCGTTGACCACACACTCTGAAACTCTTTTGGTCATGGTTAGTGGCATATGCCTACTTTTGTTTGTCACTGTACATGGTTACCACAATGTGTCACTACCTACTGAAGGTCTTTGTGCTTTCTAATTGATAGCCAGTGTTCCCAAACAATTGTTACCCCCTGTGACTATCTCTGACTCTTATTGTGGGCTGTCGACGTTGACCACATAAAGTGAAATTCTTTGGTCAAAATCAGTGATGTATGCATACTTTGGTTGGTCCTTGTGCATGGTAGCCACATTCTGCCACTACATATTGAAGGTCCTTGTACTTGGTAATCAATACTAGAATAAAACAACCATTGTTTCCCCATGTGACCATTTGTGACTCGTGTTATGAGCTGTCAAAGTTGAACACACATAGTGACATTCTTTGGTCATGGTCAGTGACACATGCCTACTTTGGCTGGTCATTTTACATGGTAGCCGCAACGTGCCACTACTTATTGAAGCTCCCTGTGCTTGCTAGTTTATACCTGGTGTTCCCAAACCATTGTTTCCCCCTTTGACCATTTTTCACCCGTGTTATGAGTTGTCAACGTTGACGACACATAGCGTATTTGTTTGGTCAAAGGCAGAGCATATGCGTACTTTGGTTGGTCATTGTGCATGGTAGCGACACCATGCTACTACTAATTGCAGGTCGTTGTACTTGCTATTTGAAAATTAATATTCCGAAAGCATTGTTTCCCCATCTGACAATTTGTGACTCGTGTTATGGGTTGTGAACGTTGACCACCCATTCTCAAATTCGTTGGTCATGGTTAGTGACATATGCCTATTTTGGTTGTTCGGTGTGCATAGCAGCCACACTATGCCACTAGTGATTGAAATTCTTTGTCCTTTCTAGTCGATACACAGGGTTCCCAAATCATTGTCTCTCCCTCTGACCATTTCTGACTCGTGTTATGAGTTGTCAATGTTGACCACACATAGTAGACGTTTTTTGTCATAGTTAGTGACATATGCATCCTTTGGTTGGTCACTGTGCACGCTAGCTACACCGTGCCACTACTTGTTGGGAGTCTTTGTACTTGCTAGTTGAAAAATATTCTTCCTAATCCATTGTTTCCCCCTCTGAACATTTGTGACTTGAGTTATGAGTTTTGAATGTTGACCACACACTGTGAAATTCCTTTGGTCATGGTTAGTGGCATATGCCTACTTTGGTTTTTCACAGGACATTGTTACCACGCCATGTCACTACGTACTAAATGTCTTTGTGCTTTCTGGTTGATAGCCAGTGTTTGCAAACCATTGCTACCCCCTCTGACTATCTGTGACTCTTGTTGAGTTGTTAGCGTTGACCACGTGAAGTGAAATTCCTTCGTCATGGTGAGTGACGTATGCATACTTTGGTTGGTCACTGTGCATGGTAGCCACACTGTGCCACTACATATTGAAGGTCCTTGTACTTGCTAATCAATAACAAGTATTTAAAAACCATTGTATCCCACTCTGACCATTTGTGACTCGTGTTATGAGTTGTCAAAGTTGACCACACATAGTGACATTCTTTGGTCATGGTCAGTGACACATGCCTACTTTGGTTGGACATTGTACATGGTAGCCACACTATGCCACTACTTATTGAAGATCCCTCTGCTTGCTAGTTGATACCTGGTGTTCCCAACCCATTATTTCCCCCTCTGACCAGTTGTGGTTCGTATGATGAGTTGTCAACGTTGACCACACACTGCGGATTTCTTTGGTCAAAGAGAGTACATATCCCTTCTTTGGTCGGTCATTGTGCATGGTAGCCACACCATGCTACTACTTATCCAAGTTCATTGTACTTTCTAGTTAAAAACTAATAATACAAAACTATTGTTTCCCCCCATGACCATTTGTTACTCATATTATGGGTTGTGAACGTTGACCGCCCAGACTAAATTTCTTTGGTCATGGTCAGTGACATACGCCTAGTTTAGTTGTTCAGCGTGCATACTAACCACACCGTGCCACTACCTATTGAAGTTCTTTGTCCTTTCTAGTCAATACGTAGGGTTGCCAAACCATTCTTTCTCACTCTGACCATTTGTGACGCGTGTTTTGAGTTTTCAATATTGACCACACATAGTGGACTTCCTTGGCCATACTCAGTGACGTATGCATCCTTTCGTTGGTCACTGTGCACGCAAGCCACAGTGTGCCACTACTTGTTGAGGGTCTTTGTACTTGCTAGTTGATAACTAGTGTTCCGAACCCATTCTTTCCCCCTCTGAACATTTGTGACTAGTGTTATGAGTTTTCAACGTTGACCATACACTCTGAAATTCGTTTGGCCATGGGTAGTTGCATGTGCCTACTTTGGTTCGTCACTATACATGGTTGCCATGCCATGTCACTACGTACTGAAGATCTTTGTGCTTTTTAGTTGATAGCCAGTGTTGCCAAACCATTGTTACCCCCTTTGACTATCTGACTCTTGTTGTGAGTTGTCAACGTTGACTACATGAAGTGAAATTCTTTGTTCATGGTCAGTTACATATGCATGCTTTGGTTGGTCACTGTGCATGGTAGCCACATTTTGCCACTACATATTCAAGGTCCTTGTACTTGCTAATTGATACTAGTATCCACAACCATTGTTTCCCCCTCTGAACATTTGTGACTTGTGTTATGAGCTGTCAAAGTTGACCACATATAGTGACATTCTTTGGTCATGGTCAGTGATACATGCCTACTTTGGTTGGTCATTGTACATGGTAACCACAATGTGCCACTCCTTATTGAAGCTCTCTGTTCTTGCTAGTTGATACCTGGTGTTCCCACACCATTTTTCCCCCTTCTCAACATTTGTGACTCGTATTATGAGTTGTCAACGTTGACCACACACAGTGGATTTCTTTCGTCAAAGGAAGTACACATGCCTACTTTGGTCGGTCATTGTGCATGGTAGCCACACCGTGCTACTACTTAATGAAGGTTGTTGTACGTGCTAGTTGAAAAGTAGTGTTTGGAAACCATTGCTTCCCCCTCTCACCATTTGTGACTGGTGTTATGAGTCATGAACGTTGACCACCAATACTAAAAACCTTTGGTCATGGTCAGTGACATATGCCTAGTTTTGGTTGTTTGGTGTGCATAGAAGCCACATTGTGCAAATACGTATGGAAGTTCTTTGTTCTTTCTAGTAAAAAAATAGGGTTCCCAAACCATTGTCTGTCCCTCAGACCATTTATGACTCGTGTTATGAGTTGTCAATATTGACCACACATAGTGGACTTCTTTGGTCATAGTCAGTGACGTATGCATCCTTTGGTTAGTCACTGTGCACGCTACCCACACCGTGCCACTACTTTTTGAGTGTCTTTGTATTCGCTAGTTGACAACTAGTGTTCCCAACCCATTGTCTCCCCTTGTGAAAATGTGTGACTTGGTTTAGGAGTTTTCAACGTTGACCACACACTGTGAATTTTTTTTTGTCATAGTTAGTGGCATATGTCTACTTTGGTTTGTCAGTGTACATGGTTGCCACGCCGTGTCACTGCGTACTAAATGTCTTTGTGACTCGTGTTATGGGTTGTGAACGTTGACCACCCAGACTGACATTCTTTGGTCATGGTCAGTCACATATGCCTAGTTTGCTTCTTCCGTGTGCATAGTAGCCACATCGTGCCACTACATATTGAAGTTCTTTGTCCTTTCTAGTCGATACACAGGGTTCCCTAACCATTGTCTCTCCCTCTGACCATTTGTGACTCGTGTTATGAGTTCTCAATGTCGACCACACATAGTGGATTTCTTTGGTCATAGTCAGTGACGTATGCATCATTTGGTTGGTCGCTGTGCACGCTAGCCACACCGTGCCACTACTTGTTGAAGGTCTTTGTACCTGCTAGTTGATCACTAGTGTTCCCAACCCATTGTTTCCCCCACTGAACATATGTAACTTGTGTTATGAGTTTTCAACGTTGACCACACACATTGAGATTCTTTTCTTCATGGTTAGTGGCATATGCCCACTTTGGTTTATGACCCTACATGGTTGCCACGCCGTGTCACTACATACTGAATATCTATGTGCTTTCTAGTTGATAGCTAGTGTTCCTAAACCATTGTTACCCCCGCTGACTATTTGTGACTCTTGTTGTGAGTTGTCAATGTTGACCACATGAAGTGAAATTCTTTGGTCATGGTCAGTGACATATGCATACTTTGGTTGGTCGCTGTGCATGATAGCCACATTGTGCCACTACATATTGAAGGTCTTTGTACTTGCTAATTGTTACTAGTATCCACAAGCCATTGTTTCCCCCTCTGACCATTTGTGACTCGTGTTATGAGCTGTCAAAGTTGACCACACATAGTGACATTCTTTGGTCATGGTCAGTGACACATCCCTACTATGGTTGGTCATTGTACATGGTAGTCAAAACATGCCACTCCATATTGAAGCTCCCTGTGCTTGCTAGTTGATACCTGGTGTTCCCAAACCATTGTTTCCCCTTCTGACCATTTATGACTCGTATTATGAGTTGTCAACGTTGACCACACACAGCGAATTTCTTTTGTCAAGGGCAGAGCATATGCCTACTTTGGTCGGTCATTGTGCATGGTAGCCACACCGTGCTACTTCTTACTGAAGGTCGTTGTACTTGCTTAATGAAAAGTAATATACCAAAACCATTGTTTCCCCCTTTTACCATTTGTGACTCGTGTTATGGGTTGTGAACGATGACCACCCATACTGAAATTCGTTGGTAATGGTTAGTGAAATATGCCTCTTTTGGTTGTTTGGTGTGCATAGTAGCCACACTATGCCAGTGCGTGTTGAAATTCTTTTTCCTTTCTACTCAATTCACATGGTTCTCAAAAATTGTCTCTCCCTCTAACCGGTTGTGACTCGTGTTATGAGTTGTCAATGTTGACCACACATAGTGGACTTCTTTGGTCATAGTTAGTGACGTATGCATCCCTTGTTTGGACAAGGTGTACGCTAGCCACAACATGCCACTTCTTGTTGAAGGTCTTTGTACTTGCTAGTTGATAACTAGTGTTCCCAACCCATTGTTTCCGCCTCTGACTATTTGGGACTCGTGCTATGAGTTTACAACGTTGACCACACACTCTGAAATTCGTTTGGTCATGGTTAGTGGCATATGCCTACTTTGGTTTGGCACTGTACATGGTTTCCACGCACTTTCACTACATACTGAAGATCATTGTACTTTCTAGTTTATAGCCAGTATTCCCAAAACATTGGTACCGCCTCTGACTATCTGTGACTCTTGTTGTGAGTTGTCAGTGTTGACCCTATGAAGTGAAATTCTTTGATCATGGTCAGTGACATATGCATACTTCGGTTGGTCACTATGCATGGTAGCCACACTGTGCCACTACATATTGAAGGTCTTTGTACTTGCTAATCAATAACTAGTATTCACAAATAAATGTTTCCCCCGCCGACCATTTGTGACTCGTGTTATGAGTTATCAAAGTTGACCACACATACAGACATTCTTTGGTCATGGTCAGTGACACATGCCCACTTTGGGTGGTCATTGTACATGGTAGCCACACCGTGCCACTACTTATTGAAGGTCCCTGTGCTTGCTAGTTGGTACGTCGTGCTCGCAAACCATTGTTTTCCCCTATGACCATCAGTGACTCGTATAATGAGTTGTCAACGTTGACCACATACAGCGGATTTATTTGGTCAAAGGAAGTACATATGCCTACTTTGGTCGGTCATTGTGCATTGCAGCCACACCGTGCTACTACTTATTGAAGGTCGTTGTACTTGCTAGTTGAAAACTAATATTACAAAACCATTGTTTCCCCCTCTAACCATTTGTGACTCGTGTTATGGGTTGTGAACTTTGACCACCAATACTGAAGTTGTTTAATCATGTTCAGGGACAGATGCCTATTTTGATTGTTTGGTGTGCATAATAGCCACACTTCGCCACTATGTATTGAAGTTCTTTGTCCTTTCTAGTCAACAAATAGGAGTCCCAAATCATTGTCTCTCCCTTTGAGCATTTGTGATTCGTGTTATGAGTTGTCAATGTTGACCACACATAGTGGACTTCTTTGGTCATAGTCAGTGACGTATGCATCGTTTGGTTGGTCACTATGCACGCTAGCAATACCGTGCCACTACATGCTGAAATTCTTTGTACTTGCTAGTTGATAAATAGTGTTCCTAACTCATTGTTCCCCCCTCTGACCATTTGATACTTGTGTTCTTAGCTTTCAACGTTGACCACACACTGTGAAATTCTTTTGGTCATGGTTAGTGGCATATGCCTACTTTGGTTTCTCACTGTACATGGTTGCCACGTCGTGTCACTATGTACAAAGGTTTCTTTGCTTTCTGGTTGATAGCTAGTGTTCCCAAACCATTGTTACCCCCTCTAACTATCTGTGACTCTTGTTGTGAGTTTCCAGCGTTGACCACATGAAGTAAAATTGTTTGGTCATGGTCAGTGACATATGCATACTTTGGCTGGTCACTACGCATGGTAGCCACACTGTGCCATTACATATTGAAGGTCCTTGTACTTGCTAATCGATACTACTATCCACAAACCATTGTTTCCCCCTCTGACCATTTGTGACTCGTGTTATGAGCTCTGAGAGGTGACCTCACATAGTGACTTTCTCTGGTCATGGTCAGTGACACATGCCTACTTTTGTTGGTTGTTGTACATGGTAGCCACAACGTGCTACTCCTTATTGAAGCTCCCTATGCTTGCTAGTTGATACCTAGTGTTCCCAAACCATTGTCTTCCCCTCTGACCACTTGTGACTGGTACTATAAGTTGTCAACGTTGACAACGCACAACGGATTTCTTTGGTCAAAGGCACTACATATGCCTACTTTGGTCCGTAATCTTGCATGGTAGCTACAACGTGCTACTACTCATTGAAGGTCGTTGTACTTGCTAATTGAAAACTAATATTCCGAAACCATTGTTTCCCCCTCTGACAATTTGTGACTCGTGTTATGGGTTGTGAAGGTTGACAACCAACACTGAAATTCGTTGGTCATGGTTAGTGACATTAGGCTATTTTGGTTGTTTGGTGTGCATAGTAGCCACACTATGCCAGTACGTGTTGAAATTCTTTGTCCTTTCTATTCAATACACAAGGTTACCAAACCATTGTCCCTCCCTCTAACCAGTCGTGACTCGTGTTATGAGTTGTCAACGTTGACCACACATAGAAGACTTCTTTGGTCATAGTCAGTGACATATGCATCCTTTGGTTGGACACTGTGCAAGCTAGCCACAACGTGCCACTACTTGTTGAAGGTCTTTGTACTTGCTAGTTGATAACTAGTGTTCCCAACCCATTGCTTCCGAGTTTGACCATTTGGGACTTATGTTATTAGTTTTCAATGCTTACCACACACAGTGAAATCCTTTTGGTCATGGCTAGTGACATATGCCTACTTTGGTTTGTCACTGTACATGGTTTCTGCGCCGTGTCACTGCGTACTGGAGGTCTTTGTGCTTTCTAATTGATAGCCAGTATTCCCAAACCATTGTTACCCCCCTCTAACAATCTGTGACTCTTGTTGTGAGTTGTCAGCGTTGACCACATGAAGTGAAATTCTTTTGTCATGGTCTGTGACATATGCATACTTTGGTTTGTCACTATGCATGGTAGCCACACTGCGCCACTACATATTGAAGGTCTTTTTCTTTGGTCGTGGTCAGTGACACATGCCTACTTTGGTTGGTCATTGTACATGGTAGCTCCACCGTGCCACTACTTATGGAAGGTTCTTGTGCTTGCTAGTTGATACCTAGTATTTTCAAACCATTTTTTCCACCTTTGACCATTTGTGACTCGTATTATGAGTTGTCAACGTTGACCACACACAGATAATTACTTTGGTCAAAGGAAGTACATATGCTTACTTTGGATGGTCATTGTGCATGGTAGCCACACCGTGCTATTACTTATTGAAGGTCGTTGTAATTGCTAGGTGAAAACTAATATTCCGAAACCATTGTTTCCCCCTCTGACCATTTGTGACTTGTGTTATGGGTTGTGAACGTTGACCACCAATACTGAAATTCTTTGGTCATGTTCAGTGACATATGCCTAGTTTGGTTGTTTGGTGTGCATAGTAGCCACACTATGCCACTACGTATTGGAACTCTTTGTCCTTTGTAGTAGATACACAGGGTTCCCAAACCATTGTCTCTCCCTCTAACCATTTGTGACTCGTGTTATGAGTTGTCAATGTCGACCACACATAGTGGTCTTCTTTGGTCATAGTCAGTGACATATGCATCCTTTGGTTGGACACTGTGCACGCTAGCGGGAACATGCCACTAATTGTTGAATTTCTTTGTACTTGCTAGTTGATAACTAGTGTTTCCAACCCATTGTTCCCCCTCTGACATTTGAGGACTCATGTCATGAGTTTTGCAACGTTGACCACAAAGTGTGAAATTTGTTTGGTCATGGTTAGTGGCATATGCCTACTTTGGATTGTCACTGAACATGGATTTGATGCCGTGTCACTACGTACTGAAGGTCATTGTACTTTCTACTTGATAGCTAGTATTCCCAAACCATTGTTACCCCCTCTGAATATCTGTGAATCGTGTTGTGAGTTGTCAGTGTTGACCACCTGAAGTGAAACTCTTTCGCCATGGTCAGTGACATATGCGTACTTTGGTTGGTCACTATGCATGGTAGTTACACTGTGCCACTACATATTGAAGGTCTTTGTACTTGCTAATGGATAACTAGTATTCACAAACCATTGTTTTGCCCCCCCCCCCCTCACCATTTCTGACTCGTGTTATGAGCTGTCAAAAATGACCGCACATAGAGACATTATTCGGTCATGGCCAGTGACACATGCCTACTTTGGTTGGTCATTGTACATGGTAGCCACACCATGCCACTACTTATTGAAGGTCCTTGTGCTTGCTAGTTGATACCTGGTGTTCGTAAACCATTGTTTCCCCTTCTGACCATTTGTGACTCGTATCATGAGTTGTCAACATTGACCACGCACAGCGGATTTCTTTGGTCAAAGGAAGTACATGTGCCTACTTTGGTCGGTCATTATGCATGGTAGCCACACTATGCTACTACTTATTGAGGGTCATTGTACTTGATAGGTCAAAATTAATATTCCGAAACCATTGTTCCCCCCTCTGACCATTTGTGACTCATGTTATGGGTTGTGAGCGTTGACCACCAATGCTGAAGTTATTTGGTCATGTTCAGTGACATATGCCTAGTTTGGTTGTTTGGTGTGCATAGTAGCCACATTGTGCCACTACGTATTGAAGTTCTTTGTCATTTCTAGCCAATAAATATAGTTCCCAAATCATTGTCTATCCCTCTGACCATTCATGACTCGTGTTATGAGTTGTCAATGTTGACCACACAAAGTGGACTTCTTTGGTCAGAGTCAGTGACGTATGCATCCTTTCGTTGGTCACTGTGCATGCTACCCACACCATGCCACTACTTGTTGAAGGTCTTTGTAATTGCTAGTTGACAACGAGTGTTTGCAACCCATTTTTTTCCCATCTGACCATTTGTGACTCGTGTTATTAGCTTTAAACGTAGACCACACACTCTGAAATTCTTTTGGTCATGGTTAGTGGCATATGCCTACTTTGGTTTGTCACTGTACATGGTTGCCACACCGTGTCACTATGTACTGAAGGTATTTCTGCATTCTGGTTGATAGCCAGTATTCCCAAACCATTGTTACCCTATTTGACTATCTGTGACTCTTGTTGTGAGTTGTCAACGTTGACGAAATGAAGTGAAATCCTCTCGTCATGGTCAGTTACATATGCATACTTTGGTTGGTCACTATGCATGGTAGCTACACTGTACCACTACATATTGAAGGTCTTTGTATTTACTAATTGATAACTAGTATTCACAAACAATTGTTTCCCCCTGCGACCATATGTGACTCGTGTTATGAGTTGTCAAAGTTGACCACACATAGTGACGTTCTTTGGTCATGGTCAGTGACACATGCCTACTTTGGTTGGTCATTGTACATGGTGGCCACACCATGCCACTACTTCTTGAAGTTCTCTATGCTTGCTAGTTGATATTTGGTGTTCCCAACCCATTCTTTCCCCCTCTGACCATTTGTGACTCGTATTATGAGCTTTCAACGTTGACCACACTGTGCAGATTTCTTTGGTCAATGGCAGTGCATATGCCTAGTTTGGTCGGTCATTGTGCATGGTAGCCACAACGTGCTACTACTTATTGAAGGTCTTTGTACTTGCTAGTTGAAAACTACTATTCCGGAACCATTGTTTCCCCCTCTAACCATTTGTGACTCGTGTCATGGGTTGTGAACGTTGACCACCCATATTGAATGTCTTTGGTTATGGTCAGTGACATATGCCTAGTCTGGTTGTTCGGTGTTCATAGTAGCCACACCGCGCCACTACGTATTGAAGTTCTTTGTTCTTCCTAGTTGATACATAGGGTTCCCATCCCATTGTCTCTCCCTCTGACCATTTGTGACTCGTGTTATGAGTTGCAAATGTTGACCACACATAGTGGACTTCTTTCGTCATAGTCAGTGACGTTTGCATGCTTTTGTTGGTCATTGTGCACGCTTGCCACACCGTGCCACTACTTGTTGAAGGTCTTTGTACTTGCTAATTGATAGTTATTGTTCCCAACCCATTGTTTCCCCCTCCTAGTGTGTGGTCAATGTTGACCACACACTATGAAATTCCTTTGGTCATGGTTAGTGGCGTATGCCTACTTTGGGTTGTCACTGTACTTTTTTGCCGCGCCGTGTCACTACGTACTCAAGGTCTTTGTTGTTTCTAGTTGATAGCCAGTGTTCCCAAACTACTGGTACCCCCTCTGACTATGTGTGACACTTGTTGTGAGCTGGTAGCGTTGACCACATGAAGTGAAATTCTTTGGTCATGGTCAGTGACATATGCAAACTTTGGTTGGTCACTGTGCATGGTAGCCACACTGTGCCACTACATATTGAAGGTCTTTGTACTTGCTAGTCGATAAATAGTATTCAAACACCATTGCGTCTCCCTCTGACCATTTGTGACTCGTGTTATGAGTTGTCAAAGTTGACCACACATAGTGACATTCTTTGGTCATGGTCAGTGACACATGCCTACTTTGGTTGATCATTGTACATGGTAGTCACATTGTGCCACTACTTATTGAAGGTCGCTGTGCTTTCTAGTTGATACCTGGTGTTCCCAAACCATTGTTTTCTCCTCTAACCATTTGTGAATCGTACTATGAGTTGTCAACATTGACCACACAAAGCGGATTTCTTCGGTCAAAGGCAGTACATATGCCTACTTTTGTCGGTCATTGTGCATGGTAGCCACACCGTGCTACTACTTATTGAAGGTCGTTGTACTTGCTAGGTAAAAACTAATACTCCGAAACCATTGTTTCCCCCCATGACCATTTCTGACGTGCGTTATGGTTTGTGAACGCTGACCACCCATACTCAAATTCTTTGGTCATGGTTGGTGACATATGCCTAGTTTGGTTGTTCGGTGTGCACAGAAGCCACACCGTGCCACTATGTATTGAATTTTTTTGTTGTTTCTAGTCCATAAATAGGGTTCCCAGATCATTGTCTCTCCCTCTGACCATTTCTGATGTGTGTTATGAGTTGCCAATGTTGACCACACATAGTGGAATTCTTCGGTCATAGTCAGTGATGTATGCATCCTTTGGTTGGTCAATGTGCACGCTAGCCACACCGTGCCACTACTTGTTGAATGTCTTTGTCCTTGCTAGTTGATGACTAGAGTTCCCAACCCATTGTTTCCCCCTCTGACTATTTGTGACTCGTGTTCTTAGCTTTCAATGTTGACCACACACTGTGAAATTCTTTTGGTCATGGTTAGTGGCATATGCCTACTTTGGTTTGTGACTGTACATGTTTCCCACGCCATGTCACTACATGCTGAATTTCTTTGTGCTTTCTGGTTGATAGCCAGTGTTCCCAAACCATTGTTACCCCCTCTGACTAGCAGTGACTCTTGTTGTGAGTTGTCTGCGTTGACCACATGAAGTGAAATTCTTTGGTCATGGTATGTGGTACATGCATACTTTGGTTGGTCACCGTGCATGGTAGCCACACTTTGCCACTACATGTTGAAAATCTTTGTATTTGCTAATTGATAAATAGTATTAGAAAACAATTGCTTTCCCCTCTGACCATTTGTGACTTGTGTTACAATTTTTCAAACTTGACCACACATAGTCACATTCTTTGGCCATGGTCAGTGACACATGCCTACATTGGTTGGTCATTGTACATGGTAGCCACACTGTGCCACTACTTATTGAAAGTCCCTGTGTCTGCTAGTTGATACCCGGTGTTCTCAAACCATTGGTTCCCCCTCTCACCATTTGTAACTCGTATTATGAGTTGTCAACGTTGACCACACACACCGGATTTCTTTGGTCAAAGGCAGTACATATGCCTACCTTGGTCGGTCATTGTGCATGGTAGCCACACCGTGCTACTAGTCATTGAAAGTCGTTGTCCTCGCTAGTTGAAAACTAATATTCTGAAACCATTGTTTCCCCCTCTGACCATTTGTGACTCGTGTTATTGGTTGTGAACCTTGACCACCCATAGTGATAGTATTTGGTCATGGTCAGTGACATATGCCTAGTTTGGCTGTTTGGTGTGCATAGTAGCCACACCGTGCCACCATGTAATGATGTTATCTGTCCTTTATAGTCTATACACGGAATTCCTAAAACCATTGTCCCTCCCTCTGACCATGTGTGACTCGTGTTATGAGTTGTCAATGTTGACCACACATAGTCGACTTCTTTGGTCAAAGTTAGTGACATATGCATCCTTTGGTTGGTCATTATACACGCTAGCCACACCGTGCCACTACTTGTTGAAGGTATGTATACTTGCTAGTTTATAACTAGTGTTCCCAACCCATTGTTTCCCCCTCTGACCATTTGTGACTCGTGTTATGGGTTTTCAACGTTGACCACACACAGTAAACTCGTTTGGTCATGCTTTGTGGCATATGCCTACTTTGGCTTGTCACTGTACATGGTTGCCACGCCGTGTCACTACGTATTGAAGGTCTTTGTGCTTCCTATTTGATAGCTAGTGTTCCCAAAAAAATTTACCCCCTCTGAATAACTGTGACTCTCGTTGTGAGTTGTCAACGTTGACCACATGAAGTGATATTCTTTGGTCATGGTCAGTGACATATGCATACTTTGGTTGGTCATTATGCATGGTAACCACGCTGTGCCACTACATAATGAAGGTCTTTGTACTTGCTAGTTCATAACTAGTGTTCACAAACCATTGTTTCCCCCTTTAACCATTTGTGACTCGTGTTGTGAGTTGTCAAAGTTGACCACACATTGTGACATTCTTTGGTCATGGTCAGTTATACATGCCTGCTTTGGTTGGTCATTGTACATGGTAGCCACACCGTGCCAATACCTATTCAAGGTCCTTGTTCTCGCTAGTTGATACCTGGTGTTCTCAAACCACAATTCTCCCTCTGACCATTTGTGACTCGTATTATGAGTTGTCAACGCTGACCACACACAGCGGATTTCTTTGGTCGAAGGCAGTACATATGCCTACTTTGGTCCGTCATTGTGCATGGTAGCCACACCGTGCTACTACTTATTGAAGGTCGTTGTACTTGCTAAGTGAAAACAAATATGCCAAAACCATTGTTTGCCCCTCTGACCATTTGTGACTCGTGTTATGGGTTGTGAACGTTGACCACCCGTATTGAAACTCTTTGGTCATGGTCTGTGACATATGCATAGTTTGGTTGTTCGGTGTCCATAGTAACCATACCGCGCCACTACGTATTGAAGTTCTTTGTCCTTTCTAGTCGCTTCATAGGGTTCCCATTCCGTTGTCTATCCCTCTAGCCATTTGTGACTCGTGTTATGAGTTGTCAACGTTGACCTTACATAGTGGATTTATTTAGTCACAGTAAGTGCCATGTGCATCCTTTGGTTATTCACGCTGTACGCTAGACACACCGTGCCACTACTTGTTGAAGGCATTTGTACTTGCTAGTTGATAACTAGTGTTCGCAACCCATTGTTTCGCCCTCTGACCATTTGTGACTCGTGTTATGAGTTTTCAACGTTGACCACACACTCTGAAATTCGTTTGGTTGTGGTTAGTGGCATATGCCTACTTTGGTTCGTCACTGTGCATGGTTGCCATGCCGTGTCACTGCGGCTTGAAGGTCTTTGTGTTTTCTAGTTGATAGCTAGTGTTCCCAAATCATTGTTACCCCCTCTCACTATCTGTAACTATTGCTGTGAGTTGTCAACGTTGACCACATGATGTGAAATTCTTTGGTCATGGTCAGTGACATGCATGCTTTGGCTGGTCACTGTGCATGGTAGCCACACAGTGTTAGTACATATTGAAGGTCTTTCTACTTTCTAGTTGATAAATAGTATTCACAAACCATTGTTTCCCCGTCTGACCATTTGTGACTCTTGTTATGAGTTCTCAAAGTTGACCACACATAGTGACACTCTTTGGTCATGGTCAATGACATATGCCTACTTTGGTTGGTCATTGTACATGGTAGCCACACCGTGCTACTACTTATTGAAGGTCCTTGTGCTTACAAGTTGATATCTTGTGTTCCCAAACCATTGTTTCCCCCTTTGACCATTTGTGACTTGTACTATGAGTTGTCAAAGTTGACCTTACATAGTGACATTCTTTGGTCATGGTCAGTGACATCTGCTCACTTTGATTGGTCATCGTACATGGTAGCCACACCGTGCCACTACTTATGGAAGGTCATTGTGCTTGCTACTTGATACCTGGTGTTCCCAAACCATCGTTCCCCCCTCTGACCAGTTGTGACTCATATTATGAGTTTCAAATGCTAGCCGCACACAGCGGATTTATTTGGTCAAAGGCAGTAAACATGCCTTCTTTGGTCGGTCATTGTGCATGGTAGCCACACCGTGCTATTGCTTATTGATGGTCGTTGTACTTGCTAGTTAAAAACAAACATTCTAAAACCATTGTTTCCCCCTCTGACCAGTTGTGAATCGTGTTATGGGTTTTGAACGTTGACCACCCATATTGAAATTCTTTGGTCATGGTCAGTGACATATGCCTAGTTTGGTTGTTTTGTGTGCATAGCAGCCACACTTTGCCACTACTTTGTGAATTTCTTTGTCCTTTCTAGTGGATACATAGGGTTCCCAAACCATTGTCTCTCCCTCTGACCATTTGTGAATCGTGTTATGAGTTGTCAACGTTGACCACATACAGCGGATTTCTTTGGTCAAAGGCAGTACACATGCCTAATTTGGTCGGTCATTGTGCATGGTAGCCACAGCGTGCTACTACTTTATGAAGGTCGTTTTACGTGCTAGTTGCAAACTAATATTCCAAAACTATTGTTTCCCCCTCCGACCATTTATGACTCGTGTTATGTGTTCTCAACATAGACCACACAGAGTACAATTCTGTAGTCAGGGTCTATGACATATGCCTAGTTTGGTTGGTCATTGTGCATGGTAGCCACAGCGTACCACTGCATATTGAAGGTCTTTGTACTTGCTATTTGATAACTAGTATTTCCAAACCATTGTTTCTCCCTCTATGACCATCTGTGACTCTTGTTATGGGTTGTTAATGTTGACCACACATAGTGACATTGTATTGGTCATGGATAGACTCCAACGTGTAATGTGGTTTGTCATTTTGCATGGTAGCCACATCGTGCCATGACTGATGGAAGTTTGTTGTACATGGTAGTTGATACCTAGTGTTTCCAAACCATTCTTTCCCCCCCTGACCATTTGTAACTCGTGTTATGAGTTGTTAACATTGACCACACTTACTGAAACTATTTGGTCATGATAAGTGACATATACCTTCTTTGGTTGGTCATTGTGCATGGCACCCACATTGTACCACTACGTATTAATGGTTTTTGTACATGCTAGCTGATACCTAGTCTTCCCAAACCATTTCTCCTCCATCTGACCATTCATGACTTGTTTTATGAGTTTTCCACATCGGCAACACATAGTTAAATTCTCTGGTCATGGTTAGTGACATATGCCTACTTTGGTTGGCCAGTGTGCACAGTAGCCACACCGTGCCTCTACTTTTTGAAGGTCTTTGTACTTCCTAGTCGATACGTAGTGTTCCCAACCCGTTGTTTCCCCTGTGACCAGTTGTGACTCGTATTATGAGCTGTTAACGTTGACCACATACAGTGAAACTCTTGTGGTCATATTCAGTGACGTATGCATACTTTGGTTGGTCCTTTTGCATGGTATCCGTGCCACTACTTATTGAAGGTATTTGTACTTGCTAGTCGATATCTTGTACTCCCAAACCATTGTTTCCCCCTCTGACCATTTATGACTCGTGTTAAGAGTTGTTAAAGTTGACCCATCATGGTGAAAACATTTGGTCATGATCAGTGTTACATGTATGCTTTGGTTGGTCATTCTGCATGGTAGCCACACTATGCCACAACTTATTGAAGATCTTTGTACTTGATAGTTGGTATCTAATAGTCCTAAACCATTGCTTCCCACTCAGACAAATTGTGACCCGTATCATGGGTTATTCGCGTTGACCACACATGGTAAAATTCTTTGGTCATTGTAAGTGGCACATGCCTAATCTGGTTGGTCATTGTGCATGGTAGCCACACCTTGCCACTAGTTATTGAAGGTCTTTGCACTTGCTAGCCAATAACTAGCAAAAGGTTTCTCCCTTGGACACCAGGTCGCTTTTTGTGGATTTGTTGCACGTAGGTGCCTTTACTAAAATACTCCTTCCCACCCCCTAGAGGGATGTTCGCATAATGACACCCCGCCCCCCCCCCTATCCCCCCACGGGTTAGGCTCGAAGGTAGAGTTAAGGTATCACAACACGGCCACCCCCCCCCCCCCCCCCCCCCCCCCAGGTCGCGAGCCTGTTCTAAATCGTGCGTACGAGGATTCGAACCCAGGACCTATTGCTCCAGAATCTAACTCTATAACCACTAAGGGAACTCACATGGTGTCCATATGATGTCCAAATGATGTAGTAGGAGTTCCTATGGGTAGATGACATAAAACAAGGGGGTGTAACATTAAAGGAGTTTTCTCAAAGTTATGAATAGTAACAAAGTTATTTCAATCGTAAGCAATTGACGCAGACGGAATTTCAGATTTTGTAACTTTGAACTTGAGTAACTTCCCAACCGTTTCTCCAACTGACTAGCCGTCAGAAGGAATGTTGATTACACATAGTGGAATTATTTTTATAGAATTTGGTGACACAAGCATACTTTGGTTGGTCATTGTGCATGGTAGCCACACCAGGCCAGTACTTATTGAAGGCCTTTGTACTTGCTAGTCGATACCGAGTATTTCCAAACCATTGTTTCTCCCTCTGACCATTTTTGACTTGTACTATAAGTTGTGAACATTGACCCCACACACGAAACTTTTCTGGTAATGATCGGTGATGTATGCCTTCTTGGGTAGGTCATTGTGCACAGTAGCCAGACTGTTCAAATAAATACGAACCGTCTTTGTACTTGCTAGAAGATACTTAGTGTTTCCAAACCATTGATAACCCCTCTGACCATTTGTCACTCATGTTATGTGTTGTGAACGTTGACCACCCATACTGAAACTCTTTGGTCATGATCAGTGACATATGCCTAGTCTGGTTTTTCGGTGTGCATGGTAGCCACATCGTGCCGCTACATATTGATGTTCTTTGTCCTTTCTAGTCGATACATGGGGTTCCCAAATCATTGTATCTCCCTCTTATTGTTTGTGACTTGTGTTATGAGTTGTCAATGTTGACAACACATAGTGGACTTGTTTGGTTATACTCAGTGACGTATGCATCCTTTGGTTGGTCATTGTGCACGCTAGCCACACAATGCCACTATTTGTTGAATGTCTTTGTACTTGCTAGTTGATAACTAGTGTTCCCAGGCCATCGTTTCCCCCTCTGACCATTTTTGACTCGTGTTATGAGTTTTCAACATTGACCACACAAACCATTGTTTCCCCCCGCCGACCATTTGTGACTCGTGTTATGAGTTGTCAACGTTGACCACACATACAAACATTCTTTGGTCATGGTCAGTGACACATGCCCACTTTGGTTGGTCATTGTACATGGTAGCCACACCGTGCCACTACTTATTGAAGGTCCCTGTGCTTGCTAGTTGGCACCTGGTATTTGCAAACCATTGTTTCCCCCTATGACCATATGTGACTGGTGTAATGAGTTGTCAACGTTGACCACACACAGCGGATGTTTTTGGTCAAAGGAAGTACATATGCCTACTTTGGTCGGTCATTGTGCATTGCAGCCGCACCGTGCTACTACTTATTGAAGGTCGTTGTACTTGCTAGTTGAAAACTAGTATTCGGAAACCATTGTTTCCCCCTATGACCATATGTGACTGGTGTAATGAGTTGTCAACGTTGACCACACACAGCGGATGTTTTTGGTCAAATGAAGTACATATGCCTACTTTGGTCGGTCATTGTGCATTGCAGCCGCACCGTGCTACTACTTATTGAAGGTCGTTGTACTTGCTAGTTGAAAACTAGTATTCGGAAACCATTGTTTCCCCCTCTGACCATTTGTGACACGTGTTATGGGTTGTGAACTTTGACCACCAATAATGAAGTTGTTTAGTGATGCTCAGGGACAGATGCCTAGTTTGATTGTTCGGTGTGCATAATAGCCACACATTGGCACTATGTATTGAAGTTCTTTGTCCTTTCTAGTCGATAAATAGGAGTCCCAAATCATTGTCTCTCCCTCTGAGTATTTGTGATTCACGTTATGAGTTGTCAATGTTGACCACACATAGTGGACTTCTTTGGTCATAGTCAGAGACGTATGCATCCTTTGGTTGGTCACTATGCACGCTAGCCACACCCTGCCACTACATGCTGAAGGTCTTTGTAATTGCTAGTTGATAAACAGTGTTCCCAACCCATTGTTCCCCCCTCTGACCATTTGATACTCGTGTTCTTGCCTTTCAACGTAGACCACACAGTGTGAAATTCTTTTGGTCATGGTTAGTGGCATATGCCTGCTTTGGTTTCTCACTGTACATGGTTGCCATGCCGTGTCACTATGTATGAAGGTTTCTTTGCTTTCTGGTTGATAGCTAGTGTTCCCAAACCATTGTTACCCCCTCTGACTATTTGTGACTCCTGTTGTAAGTTTTCAGCGTTGACCACATGAAATGAAATTGTTTGGTCATGGTCAGTGACATATGCATACTTTGGTTGGTCACAACGCATGGTAGCCACACTGTGCAATAACATATTGAAGGTCCTTGTACTTGCTAATCAATACTACTATCCACAAACCATCGTTTTCCCCTCTGACCATTTGTGACTCACGTTATGATCTTCCAAAGGTGACCACACATAGTGACATTCTTTGGTCATGGTCAGTGACACATGCCTACTTTGGTTGGTCGTTGTACATGGTAGTCACAACGTGCCACTCCTTATTGAAGCTCTCTATGCTTGCTAGTTGATACCTGGTGTTCCCAAACCATTGTTTCCCCCTCTGACCACTTGTGACTGGTACTAAAAGTTGTCAACGTTGACAACACACAGCGGATTTCTTTGGTCAAAGGCAGTACATATGCCTACTTTGGTCGGTCATCGTGCATGGTAGCTACACCGTGCTACTACTCATTGAAAGTCGTTGTACTTGCTAATTGAAAACTAATATTCCAAAACCATTGTTTCCCCCTCTGACTATTTGTGACTTGTGTTATGGGTTGTGAACGTTGACCACCAATACTGAAATTTGTTGGTCATGGTTAGTGACATTAGGCTGTTTTGGTTGTTTGGTGTGCATAGTAGCCACACTATGCCACTACGTGTTGAAATTCTTTGTCCTTTCTATTCGATACACAGGGTTCCCAAACCATTGTCCCTCCGTCTAACCATTTGTGACTCGTGTTATGAGTTGTCAACGTTGACCACACATAGAAGACTTCTTTGGTCATAGTCAGTGACGTATGCATCCTTTGGTTAGACACTGTGCAAGCTAGCCAAAACGTGCCACTACTTGTTGAAGGTCTTTGTACTTGCTAGTTGATAACTAGTCTTCCCAACCCATTGCTTCCCCTTTTGACCATTTCGCTGACTCTGTGCAAGCTAGCCAAAATGTGTGCTCAACACTGACAACTTATAACACGAGTCACAAATGGTTAGAGGGAGAGACAATGGTTTGAGAACCCTGTGTATCTACTACACACAGGGTTGTGGAGTGGTGTATACTTGTTCCGGAGTGGTGCAAACTGATTGCGGAGTGGTGCAAACTGGTTGTGGAGTAGTGCAAACTTGTTGCGGAGTGGTGCAATCTGATTGCGGAGTGGTGTCAACTGGTTGCGGAGTGGTGCGAACTGGTTGCAAAGTGGTGCGAACTGGTTGCGGAGTGGTGCGACCTGGTTGCGGAGTGGAGCGAAGTGGTTGCAAAGTTGTGCGAACTGGCTGCAAAGTGGTGCCAACTGGTTTCGGAGTGGTGGGAACTGGTTGCCGAGTTAAATAAACTGGTTGCTCAGTGGTGCAAACTGGTTGCGGAGTGGGGTGAACTGGTTGCGGAGTGGTGCAAACTGGTTGCAAAGTGGTGCGAACTGGTTGCGGAGTGGTACGAACTGCTTGCGGAGTGGTAAGAACGGGTTGCGGAGTGGTGCGAACTAGTTATGAAGTGATTCCAACTGATTGCAGAGTGGTGCGAACTCGCTGCAGAGTTGTGCGAACTGGTTGCGGAGTGGTGCGAACTGGTTGAGGAGTGGTGCGAACTGGTTGCGGAGTGGTGCGAACTGGTTGGGGAGTGGTTCGAACTGGTTTCAGAGTGGTGCGAACTGGTTGCGGAGTTGTGCGAGCTATTAGCGGTTTGGTGCAAACTGGTTGCGAGTAGTGCAAACTAGTTGTGGAGTGGTGCGAACTGGTTGTGGATTGGTGCGAACTGGTTGCGGAGTGATGCAACTGGTTGGGGAGTGGTGCGAACTGGTTGCGGAGTGGTGTAAACTGGTTGGGGAGTGGTGCAAACAGGTTGCGAAGTGGTGCGAACTGGTTGAGGAGTGGTGCAAACTAGTTGCGGAGTGGTCCGAACTGGTTGCGGAGTTGTGCAAACTGGTTGTGGAGCGGTGCAAACTGGTCGCGGAGTGGTGGGAACTGGTTGCGGAGTGGTGCGAACTGGTTGCGGAGTGGTATGAACTGGTTGCGGAGTGGTGTGAACTGGTTGCGGAGTGGTACGAACTGGTTGCGGAGTTGTGCAAACCGGTTGCAGAGTGGTGCAAACTGGTTGCGGAGTGGTGCAATCTGGTTGCAGAGTGGAACGAACTGGTTGCGGAGTGGTGCAAACTGGTGCGGAGTGGTGCGAACTGGTTGTGGAGTGGTGCGCACTTGTTGCGGAGTGGTGCGCACTGCGTGCGGAGTGGTGCGAACTGGTTGCGGAGTGGTGCGAACTGGTTGTGGAGTGGTACGAACTGGTTGCGGAGTGGTGCGAACTGGTTGCGGAGTAGTGCGAACTGGTTGCGGAATGATGCGAACTGGTTGCTCGTTGGTGAGAACTTGTTGAGGAGTGGTGTGAACTGGTTACGGAGTGGTGCGAACTGGTTGCGGAGTGGTGGGAACTGGTTGCGGAGTGGTGCAAACTGCTTGCGGAGTGTTGCGAACTGGTTGCGGAGTTGTGCGAACTGGTTGCGGAGTGGTGCGAACTGGTTGCGGAGTGGTGCGAACTTGTTGCGGAGTGGTGCGAACTGGTTGCGGAGTGGTGCGAACTGGTTGCAGAGTGGTGCAAACTGGTTGTGGAGTAGTGCGCACTTGTTGCGGAGTGGTGCGCACTGCGTGCGGAGTGGTGCGAACTGCTTGCGGAGTGGTGCGAACTGGTTGCGGAGGGATACGAACTGGTTGCGGAGTGGTGCGAACTGGTTGCGGAGTGGTGCGAACTGGTTGCAAAGTGGTGCGAACTGGTTGCTCAGTGGTGAGAACGTGTTGAGGAGTGGTGCGAACTGATTACGGGGATGTACGAACTGGTTGCGGAGTGGTGGGAACTGGTTGCGGAGTGGTGCAAACTGCTTGCGGAGTGTTGCAAACTGGTTGCGGAGTTGTGCGAACTGGTTGCGGAGTGGTGCGAACTGGTTGTGGAGTGGTGCTAACTGGTTGCGGAGTGGTCCAAACTGGTTCCGGTGTTGTGCGAACTGGTTGCGGAGTGATGCAAACTGGCTGCGGAGTGGTGCGAACTGGTTGCAGAGTGGTACGAGCTGGTTGCGGATTGGTGCGAACTGCTTGCGGAGTGGTGCAAACTGGTTACGGAGTGGTGCGAGCTGGATGCGGATTGGTGCGAGCTGGTTGCGGAGTGGTGCGAACTGGTTGCGGAGTGGTGCGAACTGGTAGCGGAGTGGTGCGAACTGGTTGGAGAGTGGTGCGAACTGGTTGCGGAGTGGTGCGAACTGGTTGCGGAGTGTTATGAACCGGTTGTGGAGTGGTGCGAACTGGTTGCCGAGTGGTGTGAACTGGTTGCCGAGTGGTACGAACTGGTTGCGGAGTGGTGCGAACAGGTTGCGGAGTGGTGCGAACTGGTTGCGGAGTGGTGCGAACTGGTTGCGGAGTGGTGCGAACTGGTTGCGGAGTGGTGTGAACTGGTTGCGGAGTGGTGCGAACTGGTTCCGGAGTGGTGCAAACTGGTTGCGGAGTGGTGCGAACGGGTTGTGGAGTGGTGCGAACTGGTTGCGGAGTGGTATAACTTGGTTGCGGAGTGGTGCGAACTGGTTGCGGAGTGGTGCCAACTGGTTGCGGAGTGGTACGAACTGGTTGCGGAGTGGTGCGAACTGGTTGCGAAGAGGTGCGAACGGGTTGTGGAGTGGTGCGAACTGGTTGCGGAGTGGTATAACTTGGTTGCGGAGTGGTGCGAACTGGTTGCGGAGTGGTGCCAACTGGTTGCGGAGTGGTACGAACTGGTTGCGGAGTGGTGCGAACTGGTTGCGAAGAGGTGCGAACGGGTTGTGGAGTGGTGCGAACTGGTTGCGGAGTGGTATAACTTGGTTGCGGAGTGGTGCGAACTGGTTGCGGAGTGGTGCGAACTGGTTGCGGAGTGGTGTGAACTGGTTGTGGAGTGGTGCGAACTGGTTGCTGAGTGGTGCGAACTGGTTGCCGAGTGGTGCAAACAGGTTGTGGAGTTGTGGGAGTTGGTTATGCGGTGGTGCCAACTGGTTGCGGAGTGGTGCGAACTGGTTTCGGAGTGGTGCAAACTGGTTGCGAAGAGGTGCGAACGGGTTGTGGAGTGGTGCGAACTGGTTGCGGAGAGGTGGGAGCTGGCTGCGGAGTGATGCCAAATGGTTGCGTAGTTGTGCGAACTGGTTGCCAAGTGGTGCAAACTGGTTGCGGAGTGGTGCGAATTGATTGCAGAGGGGTGCGAACTGCTTGCTAAGTGGTGCGAACTGGTTGTGGAGTGGTGAGAACATGTTGCGGTGTGGTGGAAACTGGTTGTGGAGTGGTTTGAACTGGTTCCGGAGTGGTGCGAAGTCTGCGGAGAGGTGCAAACTGGTTGCAGACTGGAGCGAGCTGGTTGCACAGTGGTGCGAACTGGCTGCGAAGTGGTGCAAACTGGTTGCGGAGTGGTGCGCACTGGTTGCGGAGTGGTGCGAACTGGTTGCTGAGTGGTGCGGACTGGCTGTAGAGTTCTGCGAACTGGTTGCGGAGTGGTGCAAACTGGTTGCCGAGTGGTGCAAACTGGTTGCAGAGTGGTGCGAACAGGTTGCGGAGTGGTGCGAACTGGTTGCGGAGTGGTCTGAACTTGTTGCAAAGTGGTGTGAACTGGTTGTGGAGGGGTGCGAACTGGTTGCACAGTGGTGCAATCTGGTTTCGGATTGGTGCGAACTGGTTGCAGGGTGGTCTAATCGTGTTGCGGAGTGGTGCGAGCTGATTGCGGAGTGGTGCGAGCTGATAGCGGAGTGGTGCGAACTGGTTGTTGAGTGGCGTGAACTTGTTGCGGAGTGGTGCGAACTGGTTGCGGAGTGGTGTGAACTAGTTGCGGAGTGGTGCGAACTGGTTGCGAAGTGGTGCAAACTGGTTGCGGAGTGGTGTAAACTGGTTGCCCAGTCGTGCAAACGGGTTGCGGAGTGGTGCGAACTGGTTGCGGAGTGGTGCAAACTGATTATGGATTGGTGCCAAAAGCTTGCGGAGTGGAGCGAACGGGCTGCGGAGTGGTGCGAACTGGTTGCGGAGTGGTGCCAATTGGTTGGGGAGTGGTGCCAACTGGTTGCAGAGTGGTGCGAACTGGTTGCGGAATGGTGCGAACTGGTTACGAAGTGATGCGAACTGGTTGCGGAGTGGTGCGAACTGGCTGCGGAGTGCTCCGAACTGGTTGCGGAGTTGTGCAAACAGGCTGCAGAGCGGTGCAAACTGGTCGCGGAGTGGTGCGAACTGGCTGCGGAGTGCTCCGAACTGGTTCCCGAGTGGTGAAACTGGTTGCGCAGTGGTGCAATCTGGTTGCACAGTGGAGGGAACTGGTTGCGGATTGGTGTAAACTGGTTGTGGAGTGGTGCACTGGTTGCGGAGTGGTGCGAACTGGTTGCGAAGTGGGGCGAACTGGTTGTGGAGTGGTGCGAACTGGCTGCGGAGTAGTGCGAACTGGTTGCGGAGTAGTGCAAACTGGTTGCACAGTGGTGCAAACAGGTTGCTGAGTGGTGCGAAATGGTTGCAGAGTGGTGCAAACTGGTTGCGGAGTGGTACCAACTGGTTGCGGAGTGGTGTGAACTTGTTGCGGAGTGGTGCGAACTGGTTGCAGAGTGGTGCGAACTAGTTGCGGAGTGGTATAAACTGGTTGCGGAGTGGTGCAATCAGGTTGCGGAGTGGAGCGAACTGGTTGTGGATTGGTGTAAACGTGTTGCAGAGTAGTGCAAACTGATTGCGGAGTGGTGCGAACTGGTTGCGGAGTGGTGTGAACTGGTTGCGGATTGGTGCGAACTGGTTGCGAAGTAATGCGAATTGGTTGCGGAGTGGTGCGATATGGTTGTGGAGTGGTGCAAACTGGTTGCGGAGAAGTGGGAGCTGGCTGTGGAGTGATGCCAAATGGTTGCAAAGTGGTTCAAACTGGTTGCAGAGTGGTGCGCATTGGTTGCAGAGGGGTGCGAACTGGTTGCTCAGTGGTGCAAACTGGTTGTGGAGTGGTGCAAACATGTTGCGGAGTGGTGCAAACTGGTTGTGGAGTGGTTTGAACTGGTTCCGGAGTGGTGCGAAGTCTGCAGAGTGGTGGAAACTGGTTGCGGACTGGAGCGAGCTGGTTGCACAGTGGTTGGAACTGGCTGCGAAGTGGTGCCAACTGGTTGCGGAGTGGTGCGCACTGGTTGCGGAGTGGTGCGAACTGGTTGCTGAGTGGTGCGGACTGGCTGTAGAGTGGTACGAACTGGTTGCGGAGTGGTGCAAACTGGTTGCCGAGTGGTGCAAACTGGTTGCAGAGTGGTGCGAACAGGTTGCGGAGTGGTGCGAACTGGTTGCGGAGTGGTCGGAACTTGTTGCGAAGTGGTGTGAACTGGTTGCGGAGGGGTGCGAACTGGTTGCAGAGTGGTGCAATCTGGTTTCGGAGTGGTGCGAACTGGTTGCCGAGTGGTGTTAACGTGATGCGGAGTGGTGCGAGCTAGTTGAGGAGTGGTGCGAACTGGTTGTGGAGTGGTGTGAACTTGTTGCGGAGTGGTGCGAACTGGTTGCGGAGTGGTGTGAACTGGTTGCGGAGAGGTGCGAACTGGTTGCGAACTGGTGCAAACTGGTTGCGGAGTGGTGCAAACTGGTTTCTGAGTCGTGCAAACGGGTTGCGGAGTGGTGCGAACTGGTTGCGGAGTGGTGCAAACTGGTTATGGAGTGGTGCCAACTGGTTGCGGAGTGGAGCGAACTGGCTGCGGAGTGGTGCAAACTGGTTGCGGAGTGGTGCCAACTGGTTGGCGAGTGGTGCCAACTGGTTGCCGAGTGGTGCGAACTGGTTGCGGAGTGGTGCGAACTGGTTGCGGAGTGATACAAATTGGTTGCGGAGTGGTGCAAACTGGCTGCGGAGTGCTCCGAACTGGTTGCGGAGTTGTGCAAACTGGTTGCGGAGCGGTGCAAACTGGTCGCGGAGTGGTGCGAACTTAGTGCGGAGTGGTACGAACTAGTTGCGGAGTGGTGTGAACTGGTTGCGGAGTGGTGCGAACTGGTTGCGTAGTGGTGCAATCTGGTTGCACAGTGGAGCGAACTGGTTGCGGAGTGGTGTAAACTGGTTGCGGAGTGGTGCAAACTGGTTGCGGAGTGGTGGAACTGGTTGCAAAGTGGGACGAACTGGTTGCGGTGTGGTGCGAACTGGCTGCGGAGTAGTGCAATCTGGTTGCCGAGTTGTGAAAACTGGTTGCAGAGTGGCGGAAACAGGTTGCAGAGTGGTGCGAACTGGTTGCAGATTGGTGCAAACTGGTTACGGAGTGCTACGAACTGGTTGCGGAGTGGTGTGAACCTGTTGCGTAGTGGTGCAAACTGCTTGCAGAGTGGTGCAAACTAGTTGCGGAGTGGTGCGAACTGGTTCGGAGTGGTGCAAACTGGTTATGCAGTGGTGCCAACAGGTTGCGGAGTGGAGCGAACTGGCTGCGGAGTGGTGTGAACTGGTTGCGGAGTGGTGCCAACTGGTTGGGGAGTGGTGCCAACTGGTTGCGGAGTGGTGCGAACTGGTTGCGGAGTGGTGCGAACTGGTTACGGAGTGATGCGAACTGGTTTCGGAGTGGTGCGAACGGGCTGCGGAGTCCTCCGAACTGGTTGCGGAGTTGTGCAAACTGGTTGCGGAGCAGTGCAAAACTGGTCGCGAAAGGTGCGAACTGAGTGCGGGGTCGTACGAACTAGTTGCGGAGTGGTGTGAACTGGTTGCGGAGTGGTGAAACTGGTTGCGCAGTGGTGCAATCTGGTTGCAGAGTGGAGCGAACTGGTTGTGGAGTGGTGTGAACTGGTTGTGGAGTGGTGCACTGGTTGCGGAGTGGTGCGAACTGGTTGCGAAGTGGGGCGAACTGGTTGCGGAGTGGTGCAAACTGGTTGTGGAGTGGTGTGAACTGGTTGTGGAGTGGTGCACTGGTTGCGGAGTGGTGCGAACTGGTTGCGAAGTGGGGCGAACTGGTTGCGGAGTGGTGCAAACTGGCTGGGGAGTAGTCGAACTGGTTGCGGAGTTGTGCAAACTGGTTGCAGAATGGTACCAACTGGTTTTGGAGTGGTGTGAACTTGTTGCAGAGTGGTGCGAACTAGTTGCAGAGTGGTGCGAACTAGTTGCGGAGTGGAACGAACTGGTTGCGGAGTGGTGCAATCAGGTTGCGGAGTGGAGCGAACTGGTTGTGGATTGGTGTAAACGTGTTGCAGAGTAGTGCAAACAGATTGCGGAGTGGTGCGAACTGGTTGCGGAGTGGTGTTAACTGGTTGCGGATTGGTGCAAACTGGTTGCGAAGTGATGCGAACTGGTTGCGGAGTGGTGCGATATGGTTGTGGAGTGGTGCGCACTGGTTGCGGAGAGGTGGGAGCTGGCTGCGGAGTGATGCCAAATGGTTGCGGAATTATGCAAACTGGTTGCCAAGTGGTGCGAACTGGTTGCAAAGTGGTGCGAATTGGTTGCAGAGGGGTGCGAACTGGTTGCTCAGTGGTGCGAACTGGTTGTGGAGTGGTGCAAACTTGTTGCGGAGTGGTGCAAACGGGTTGTGGAGTGGTGTGAACTGGTTCCGGAGTGGTGCGAAGTCTGCGGAGTGGTACAAACTGGTTGCGGACTGGAGCGAGCTGCTTGCACAGTAGTTCGAACTGGCTGCGAAGTGGTGCCAACTGGTTGCGGAGTGGTGCGCACTGGTTGCGGAGTGGTGCGAACTGGTTGCTGAGTGGTGCGGACTGGCTGCTGAGTGGTGCTAACTGGTTCCGGAGTGGTGCAAACTGGTTGCCGAGTAGTGCAAACTGGTTGCAGAGTGGTGCGAACAGGTTGCGGAGTGGTGCGAACTGGTTGCGGAGTGGTCTGAACTTGTTGCGAAGTGGTGTGAACTGGTTGCGGAGGGGTGCGAACTGGTTGCAGAGTGGTGCAATCTGGTTTCGGAGTGGTGCGAACTGGTTGCGGAGTGATGTAAACGTGTTGCAGAGTGGTGCGAGCTAGTTGCGGAGTGGTGCGAACTGGTTGCGGAGTGGTGTGAACTGGTTGCGAAGTGGTGCAAACTGGTTGCGGAGTGATGCAAACTGTTTGCCGAGTCGTGCAAATGGGTTGCGGAGTGGTGCGAACTGGTTGCGGAGTGGTGCAAACTGGTTATGGAGTGGTTCCAACTGGTTGAGAGTGGAGCGAACTGGATGGGGAGTGGTGCCAACTGGTTGCGGAGTGGTGCGAACTGGTTGCGGAGTGGTGCGAACTGGTTGCGGAGTGATGCGAATTGGTTGCGGAGTGGTGCGAACTGCCTGCGGAGTGCTCCGAACTGGTAGCGGAGTTGTGCAAAATGGTTGCGGAGCGGTGCAAACTGGTCGTGGTATGGTGCGAACTGAGTGCGGAGTGGTACGAACTAGTTGCGAAGTGGTGTGAACTGCTTGCGGAGTGGTGTGAACTGGTTGCGCAGTGGTGCAATCTGGTTGCAGAGTGGATCGAACTGGTTGCAGAGTGGTGTAAACTGGTTGCGGAGTGGTGCGAACTGGTTGTGGAGTGGTGGCACTGGTTTCAAAGTGGGACGAACTGGTTGCGGTGTGGTGTGAACTGGCTGCGGAGTAGTGCAAACTGGTTGCAGAGTTTTGAAAACTGGTTGCAGAGTGGTTCAAACAGGTTGCAGAGTGGTGCGAACTGGTTGCAGAGTGGTGCAAACTGGTTACGGAGTGGTACGAACTGGTTGCGGAGTGCTGTGAACCTGTTGCGGAGTGGTGCAAACTGGTTGCAGAGTGGTGCGAACTGGTTGCAGAGTGGTGCAAACTGGTTACGGAGTGGTACGAACTGGTTGCGGAGTGCTGTGAACCTGTTGCGGAGTGGTGCAAACTGGTTGCAGAGTGGTGCGAACTAGTTGCGGAGTGGTACGAACTGGTTGCGGAGTGGTGCAATCAGGTTGCAGAGTGGAGCGAATTGGTTGTGGATTGGTGTAACCGTGTTGCAGAGTGGTGCAAACTGATTGCGGAGTGGTGCGAACTGGTTGCGGAGTGGTGCAATCAGGTTGCAGAGTGGAGCGAATTGGTTGTGGATTGGTGTAACCGTGTTGCAGAGTGGTGCAAACTGATTGCGGAGTGGTGCGAACTGGGTGTGCAGTGGTGCAAACTTGTTGCGGAGTGGTGCGAACTGGTTGCTGAGTGGTGCGAACTGGTTTTGGAGTGGTGCGAACTGGTTGCGGAGTGGTGCGAACTGGTTTAGTGTGGTGCGAACTGGTTATGGAGTGGTTCCAACTGGATGCGGAGTGCTGCGAACTGGCTGCGGAGTGGTGCGAACTCGTTGCAGACCGGTGCAAACTGGTCGCGGAGTAGTGCCAACTGGAAGCGGAATGGTACGAACTGGTTGCGGAGTGGTGCGAACTGGCTGCGGAGTGGTGCGAACTCGTTGCAGACCGGTGCAAACTGGTCGCGGAGTAGTGCCAACTGGAAGCGGAATGGTACGAACTGGTTGCGGAGTGGTGTGAACTGGTTGCGGAGTGGTACGAACTGGTTGCGGAGTGGTGCAAACTGGTTGCAGTGTGGTGCAAACTGGTTGCGGAGTGGTGCAATCTGGTTGCTATGAGGAGCGAACTGGTTGCGGAGTGGTGCAAACTGGTTGCAGTGTGGTGCAAACTGGTTGCGGAGTGGTGCAATCTGGTTGCTATGAGGAGCGAACTGGTTGCGGAGTGGTGTAAACTGGTTGCAGAGTGGTGCGAACTGGTTGCAGAGTGGTGGGAACTGGTTGCGGAGTGGTGCGCACTGGTTGCGGAGTGCTGCGAACGCGTTGCGGATTGTTGCGAACAGGCTGCGGAGTGGTGCCAACTGTTTGCAGAGTGGTGCAAACTGGTTGCGGAGCGGTGCAAACTGGTTACGGAGTGGTGTGAACTGGTTGCGGCTTGGTGCGAACTGGTTGCGGAGAGGTACGAACTGGTTGCAGAGTGGTGTGAACTGGTTGCAAAATGGTGCGAACTGGTTGCGGAGTGGTACGTACTGGTTGCAGAGTGGTGCGAACTGGTTGCTGAGTGGTGCAATATGGCTGCGGAGTGGAGCGAACTGGATGCGGATTGGAGTAAACGGGTTGCAGAGTGGTGTGAATTGGTTGCGGAGTGGTGCGAACTTGTTGCAGAGTAGTGAAATCGTGTTTCGGAGTGGTGCAAACTGGTTGCGGACTGGTGCCAACTGGTTTTGCAGTGGTGTGAACTGGTTGCGGAAGGGTGCAAACTGGTTGCGGAGTGGTGCGAACTGGTTGCAGAGTGGTGCGAACAGGTTGCGGAGTGGTTTGAATTGGTTATGGATTGGTGGCAACGGGTTGCAGAGTCGCGCGAATTGGTTGCTGAGTGGTGCGAACTGGTTGCGGAGTGGTGCGAACTTGTTGCAGAGTGGTGCGAATTGGTTGCGGAGTGCTACGAACTTGTTGCGGAGTCGTGCAAACTGGTTGCGGAGTGGTGTGAACTGGTTGCGGAGTGGTGCAAACTTGTTGAGAAGTGGTGCGAACTGGTTGCGGAGTGGTGCGAACTAGTTGCAGAGTGGTGCGAACTGGTTGCGGATTGCTGCGAACTGGTTGCGGAGTGGTGCAAACTGGTTATGGGGTGGTTCCAACTGGTTGCAGAGTGGTGAAAACTGGCTGCGAGGTGGTGCGAACTGGTTGCGGAGTGGTGCGAACTGGTTGGGGAGTGGTGCGAACTGGTTGCAGAGTGGTGCAAACTGGTTGCGGAGTGGATTAAACTCATTGCCGAGTGGTGCAAACTGGTTGCGGAGTGGTGCGAACTAGTTGCGTTTTTGTGCAAACTGGTTGCGAGTAGTGCAAACTGGTTTTGGAGAGGTGCGAACTGGTTGTGGATTGGTGCGAACTGGTTGCGGAGTGATGCGAATTGGCTGCGGAGTGGTGCGAACTGGTTGCGAAGTGGTGCGAACTGGCTGGGGAGTGGTGCAAACTAATTGCGAAGTGGTGCAAACTGGTTGAGGAGTGGTGCGAACTAGTTGCAGAGTGGTGCGAACTGGTTGCGGAGTGGTGTTAACTGGTTGCAGAGTGGTGCCAACTGGTTGCGGAGTGGTGCGATGGTTGCTGAGTGGTGCGAACTGGCTGTGGAGTGGAGCGAACTGGTTGCGCATTGGTGCAAACTGGTTGCGGAGCAGTGCCAACTGGTTGCGGAGTGGTACGAACTGGTTGCGGAGTGGTGTGAACCAGTTGCGGAGTGGTGCGAACTGGTTGCGGAGTGGTGCAAACCGGTTGCGGAGTGGTGCGAACTAAGTGCAAAGTGCTGTAATCTGGTTGCGGAGTGGGGTGAACTGGTTGTGGAGTGGTGTAAAATAATTGCAGAGTGGTGCGAACTGGTTACCGTGTGGTGCAAACTGGTTCCAGAGTGGTGCGAACTTGTTGCGGGGTGGTGCGATCTGGTTGCGGAGTGGTGTGAAAAGGGTTCCGGAGTGGTGCCAGCTGGTTGCAGAGTGCTGCAAACTGGTTCTGGAGTGGTGCAAACTGGTTGCAGGGTGGTACGAACTGGTTGAGGAGTGGTGTGAACTAGTTGCGGAGTGGTGCGAACTGGCTGCGGAGTGGTGCGAACTGGTTGCGGAGTGGTGCAAACTGGTTGCAGAGTGGTGCGAACTTGTTGCGGGGTGGTGCGATCTGGTTGCGGAGTGGTGTGAAAAGGGTTCCGGAGTGGTGCCAGCTGGTTGCAGAGTGCTGCAAACTGGTTCTGGAGTGGTGCAAACTGGTTGCAGGGTGGTACGAACTGGTTGAGGAGTGGTGTGAACTAGTTGCGGAGTGGTGCAAACTGGCTGCGGAGTGGTGCGAACTGGTTGCGGAGTGGTGCGAACTGGTTGCGGAGTGGTGAAATCTGGTTTCGGAATGGAGCGAACTGGTTGCGGAGTGGTGTAAATAGTTGCGGAGTGGTGCGAACTGGTTGCGGAGTGGTGCGAACTGGTTCCAGAGTGATGCGAATTTGTTGCGGGGTGGTGCGAACTGGTTGCAGAGTGGTGTGAAATGGTTGCGGAGTGGTGCCAACTGGTTGCAGTGTGGTGCGAACTGGTTGCGGAGAGGTGCGAACTGGTTGCCGAGTGGTGCGAACTGGTTGCGGAGTGGTGCGAACTGGTTGCGGAGTGGTGCGAACAGGTTGCGGAGTGATGCCAACTGGTTGCAGAGTGGTGCCAACTCGCTGCGGAGGGGTGCAAACTGGTTGCGGAGTGGATTGAACTGACTGCGGAGTGTTGCGAACTGGTTGCGGAGTGGTGCAAACTACTTGCGGAGTGGTGCGAACTGGTTCCAGAGTGATGCGAATTTGTTGCGGGGTGGTGCGAACTGGTTGCAGAGTGATGCGAATTTGTTGCGGGGTGGTGCGAACTGGTTGCAGAGTGATGCGAATTTGTTGCGGGGTGGTGCGAACTGGTTGCAGAGTGATGCGAATTTGTTGCGGGGTGGTGCGAACTGGTTGCAGAGTGATGCGAATTTGTTGCGGGGTGGTGCGAACTGGTTGCAGAGTGATGCGAATTTGTTGCGGGGTGGTGCGAACTGGTTGCAGAGTGATGCGAATTTGTTGCGGGGTGGTGCGAACTGGTTGCAGAGTGATGCGAATTTGTTGCGGGGTGGTGCGAACTGGTTGCAGAGTGATGCGAATTTGTTGCGGGGTGGTGCGAACTGGTTGCAGAGTGATGCGAATTTGTTGCGGGGTGGTGCGAACTGGTTGCAGAGTGATGCGAATTTGTTGCGGGGTGGTGCGAACTGGTTGCAGAGTGGTGCCAACTGGTTGCGGAGTGGTGCGAACTGGCTGCGAGGTGGTGCGAACTGGTTGCGGAGTGGTGCGAACTGGTTGGGGAGTGGTGCGAACTGGTTGCGGAGTGGTGCGAACTGGTTGCGGAGTGGATTGAACTGACTGCGGAGTGTTGCGAACTGGTTGCGGAGTGGTGCGAACTAGTTGCGGTTTTTTGCAAACTGGTTGCGAGTAGTGAAAACTGGTTTTGGAGTGGTGCGAACTGGTTGTGGATTGGTGCGAACAGGTTGCGGAGTGATGCGAACTGGCTGCGGAGTGGTGCGAACTGGTTGCGGAGTGGTGTGAACTGGTTGGGGAGTGGTGCAAACTAGTTGTGAAGTGGTGCAAACTGGTTGAGGAGTGGTGCAAACTAGTTGCAGAGTGGTGCGAACTGGTTCCGGAGTGGTGCAAACTGGTTGCGGAGTGGTGCGAACTGGTTGCGGAGTGGTGCGAACTGGTTGCTGAGTGGTGCGAACTGGCTGTGGATTGGTGCGATCTGGTTGTGGATTGGTGCAAACTGGTTGCGGAGCAGTGCAAACTGGTTGTGGAGTGGTGCAAAGTGGTTGCAGAGTGGTGCGAACTGGTCGCGGAGTGGTACCAACTGATTGTGGAGTGGTGTGAACTAGGTGCGGAGTGGTGCAAACTGGTTGCGGAGTGGTGCAAACCGGTTGCGGAGTGGTGCAATCTGGTTGCCGAGTGGAGCGAACTGGCTGCGGAGTGCTGTAATTTAGTTGCGGAGTGGTGCGAACTGGTTGCGGAGTTGTGCGAACTGGTTCCGGAGTGGTGCGAACTTGTTGCGGGGTGGTGCGAACTGGTTGCGGAGTGATGTGAAGTGGTTGGGGAGTGGTGCCAACTGGTTGCGGAGTGGTGCGAACTGGTTGCAGAGTGGTGTGAACTGGTTGCGGAGTGGTGCGAACGGGTTGCGGAGTGGTGCGAACTGGTTGCGGATTGGTGCGAACAGGTTGCGGCGTAGTGCGAATTGGTTATGGGGTGGTGCCAACTGGATGCAGAGTGGTGCCAACTGGTTGCGGAGTGGTCTGAACTGGTTGCAAGTGGTGCAAACTGGTTGTGGAGTGGTGCGAACAGGTTGCGGAGTAGTGCAAACTGGTCGCAGAATGGTGCAAACTGGTTGCCGAGAGGTGGGAACTGGGTTCAGAGTGATGCCAACTGGTTGCAGAGTGGTGCAAACCGGTTGCGGAGTGGTGCGAACAGGTTGCGGAGTGATGCTAACTGGTTGCGGAGTGGTGTGAACTGGCTGCGGAGTGGTCCAAACTGGTTGCGGAGTTGTGCAAACTGGTTGCGGAGCGGTCGAAACTGGTCACGGAGTGGAGCAAACTGGCTTCGGTGTGGTGCAAACTGGTTGCGGAGTGGTACGAACTGGTTCCGGAGTGGTGTGACTTGGTTGCGGAGTGGTGCAAACTGGTTGTGGAGTGGTGCAAACAGCTTGCAGAGTGGTGCAAACTGGTTGCGGAGTGCTGCAATCTGGTTGCGGAGTGGAGCAAACTGGTTTTGGAGTGGTGTAAACTGGTTGCGGAGTGGTGCGAACTGGTTGCGGAGTGGTGCGAACTGGTTGCGAAGTGTTGCAAACTGGTTGTGGAGTGGTGCGAACTCGTTGCGGAGTGGTGCGAACTGGTTGTGGAGTGGTGCGAATGGGTTGCGGAGTGGTGCAAACTGGTTGCGGAGTGGTGCAAACTACTTGCGGAGTGGTGCGAACTGGTTTCAGAGTGGTGCAAACTGGTTGCGGAGTGGTGCGCACTGGTTGTGGAGTGGTGCGAACTTGTTGCGGATTGGTGCGAACTGGCTGCGGAGTGGTGCCAACTGGTTGTGGAGTGGTGCAAACTGGTTGCGGAGCGGTGCGAATTGGTTACGGAGTGGTGTGAACTGGTTGCGGGGTGGTGCGAATTGGTTGCGGAGAGGTACCAACTGGTTCAGGAGTGGTGTGAACTTGTTGCTGAATGGTGCGAACTGGTTGCGGAGTGGGACGAACTGGTTGCGGAGTGGTGTGAACTGGTCGCGGAGTGGTGCAATATGGCTGCGGAATGGAGCGAACTGGTTGTGGAGTGGTGTAAACTTGTTGCACAGTGGTGCAAACTGATTGCGGAGTGGTGCAAACTGGTTGTGGAGTGGTGCGAACGTGTTGTGGAGTGGTGCAAACTGGTTGTAGAGTGGTGTGAACTGGTTGCAGAGTCGTGCGAACTGGTTACGAAGTAGTGCGAACTGGTTGCGGAGTGGTGCGAACTGGTTGTGGAGTGGTGCAAACTGGTTGCGGAGTGGTGCGAACTGACTGCGGAATGGTGCAAACTGGTTAAGGAGTCTTTCCAACTGGTTGCGGAGTGGTGCGGACTGGCTGCGGAGTGGTGCGAACTGGTTGCGGAGTGGTGCAAACTGGTTGCGGAGTGGTGCAAACTAGTTGCGGAGTGGTGCGAACTGGTTGCGGAGTGGTGCGAACTGGTTGCGGAGTCGTGCGAACTGGTTACGAAGTAGTGCGAACTGGTTGCGGAGTGGTGCGAACTGGTTGTGGAGTGGTGCAAACTGGTTGCGGAGTGGTGCGAACTGACTGCGGAATGGTGCAAACTGGTTAAGGAGTCTTTCCAACTGGTTGCGGAGTGGTGCGGACTGGCTGCGAAGTGGTGCGAACTGGTTGCCGAGTGGTGCGAACTGGTTGGCGAGTGGTGCGAAGTGGTTGCGGAGTGGTGCGAACTGGTTGCGGAGTGGTGCGAACTGACTGCGGAGTGGTGCGAACTAGTTACGGAAGGGTGCAAACTAGTTGTGGTTTTGTGCAAACTGGTTGCGAGTAGTGCGAACTGGTTGTGGAGTGGTGCAAACTGGTTGTGGAGTGGTGCGAACTGGCTGCGGAGTTGTGCGAACTGGTTGCGGAGTGGTGCGAATTGGTTGGGGAGTGGTGCAAACTAATTGCAAAGTGGTGCAAATTGGTTGACGAGTGGTGCGAACTAGTTGCAGAGTGGTGCGAACTGGTTGCGGAGTGGTGGGAACTGGTTGCGGAGTGGTGCGAACTGGTTGCAGAGTGGTGCGAACTGGTTGCTGAGTGGTGCAAACTGGTTGCGGAGTGGTGTGAACTGGTTGTGGATTGGTGCAAACTGGTTACGGAGCAGTGCGAACTGGTTGTGGAGTGGTGCGATGTGGTTGCAGATTGGTGCAAACTGGATGCGGAGTGGTACGGACTGGTTGCTGAGTGGTGAGAACTACTTGCGGAGTGGTGCGAACTGGTTGCGGAGTGGTGCGAACTGGTTGCGGAGTGCTGAGAACTGGTTGCGGAGAAGTGCAATCTGGTTGCGGAGTTGTGTAAACTGGTTGTGGAGTGGTGCAAACTGGTTACGGAGTGGTGCGAACTGGTTCCGGTGTGGTGCGAACTTGTTGCGGGGTGGTGCGAACTGGTTGCGGAGTGGTGCAAACTGGTTGCGGAGTGGTGCGAACTGGTTGCGGAGTGGTGCGAACTGGTTGCGAAGCAGTGCGAACTGGTTGCGGAACGGTGCAAACTGGTTGCGGAGCGGTGCAAACTGGTTGCGGAGTGTCTGGGACTGGTTGCAAACTGCTGCGAACTGGTTGCAGAGTGGTGCAAACAGGTTGCTGAGTGATGCGAACTAGTCGCGGAGTGGTACGAGCTGGTTGTGGAGTGGTTCGAACTGGTTGCAGAGTGGTGCGAACTGGCTGTGGAGTGGTGCGAACTGGTTGCGGAGTGGTGCAAACTGGTTGCAGAGTGGTGTAAACTGGTTGCGGAGTGATGCGAACTGGTTTTCGAGTGTTGCAAACTGGTTTGGAGTGGTGCGAACTGGTTGCGGATTGGTGCAAACTGGTTGTGGAGTAGTGCAAACTGGATGCAGAGTGGTCCAAACTGGTTGCGGAGTGGTGCGAACTGGTTGCGAGGTGCTGTGAACTGGTTGCGGAGTGGTGCAACCTGGTTGCGGAGTGGTGCGAACTGGTTGCAGAGTAGTGCGAACTGGTTGCGGAGTGGTGCGAACTGGTTGTAGAGTGGTACGAAATGGTTGCGGAGTGGTGCAAACTCGTTGCGGAGTATTGCAAACTGGTTTCAGAGTGGTGCAAACGGGTTGTGGAGTGGTGCGAACTGGTTGCCGAATGGTGGAAACTGGTTGCGGAGTGGTGCGAACTGGTTGCGGAGTGGTGCGCACTGGTTGCGGAGTGGTGTGAAGTGGTTGCGGAGTGGTGCAAACTGGTTGCGGATTGGTGCAAACTGGTTGCGGAGTGGTGCTATCTGGTTTCGGAGGGGTGCGAACTGGTTGCAGAGAGGTGCGAACTGGTTGCAGAGTGCTGCAAACTGGATGCGGAGTGGTGCAAACTGGTTGCGGAGTGGTACGAACTGGTTGCGGAGTGGTGCGAACTGTTGCGGAGTTGTGGGAACTGGTTGCGGAGAGGTGCGAACTGGTTGCAGAGTGGTGCGAACTGGTTTCGGAGTGGTGCGACTGGTTGTTGAGTGGTGCGAACTGGTTGCGGAGTGGTGCGAACTGCTTGCGGAGTGGTTCGAACTGGTTGCGTAATGGTGCGAACTGGTTGCGGAGTGGTGCAAACAGGTCTCAGAGTGGTACGAAATGGTTGCAGAGTGGTGCGAACTGGCTGCAGAGTGGTGCAAACTGGTTGCAAAGTGGTGTGAACTGGTTGCGGAGTGGTGCCAACTGGTTGCGGAGTGGTGCAAACTGGTTGCTGAGTGGTGCGAACTAAATGCGGAGTGGTGCAAACTGGTTGCTGAGTGGTGCGAACTGGTTGCGGAATGGTGCAAACTGGTTTCAGAGTGGTGCGAACAGGTTGCGGAGTTGTGCAAACTGGTTGTGGAGTGGTGCAAATGGGTTGCAGAGTGGTGCAAATGGGTTGCAGAGTGGTGCGAACTAGTTTTGAAGTGGTGCGAACTGGTTGTGGAGAAGTGCGAACTGGTTGCGGAGTGGTGCAAACTGGTTGCAAAGTGGTGCCAACTGGTTGCGGAGTGGTGCGAACTGGTTGCGGAGTGGTATGAACTGGTTGTGGACTAGTGCAAATTGGTTGCGGAGTGGTGCAAACTGGTTGCGGAGTGGTGCGAACATTTTTCGGAATGCTGCAAACTGGTTGTGGAGTGGTGCGAACTGGTTACGGAGTGGTACAAACTGGTTGCAGAGTGTTGCAAACTGGTTGGGGAGTGGTGCTAACTGGTTGTGGAGTGGTGTGAACTGGTTGCGGAATGGTGGGAACTGGTTGCGGAGTGGTGCGAAGTGGTTTTGGAGTGGTGCGAACTGGTTGCACAGTGGTGTGAACTGGTTGCGGAGTGGTGCGAACTGGTTTCTGAGTGGTGGGAACTGGTTGCGGAGTGGTGCGAACTGGTGCGCAGTGGTGGGAACTGGTTGCGGAGTGGTGCAAACTGGTTGTGGAGTGGTGCGAACTGGTTGCACAGTGGTGTGAACTGGTTGCGGAGTGGTGCGAACTGGTTTCTGAGTGGTGGGAACTGGTTGCGGAGTGGTGCGAACTGGTGCGCAGTGGTGGGAACTGGTTGCGGAGTGGTACGAACTGGTTGCTGAGTGGTGGCAACTGGTTGGGGAGTGGTGGGAACTAGTTGCGGAGTGGTGCAAGCTGGTTGTGGAGTGGTGCGAACTAGTTGCGGAGTGGTGCTGACTGGTTGCGGACTGGTGCGTACTATATACGGAATGGTGCAAACTGGTTCCGGAGTGGTGCGAACTGGTTGTGGAGTGATGCAAACTCGTTGCAGAGTGGTGCGAACAGGTTGCGGAGTGGAGGGAACGCGTTGTGGATTGGTGCGAACTGGTTGCGGAGTGGTGAGAACTGGTTGAGGACTGGTGCCAATTGGTTGCATTGTGGTGCGAACTAGATTTAGAGTGGCGAGAACTGGTCTGGAGTGGTGCAAACGGGTTGCGGAGTGGTGCAAAATGGTTGCGGAGTGGTGCAAACTGGTTGCGGAGTGGTGCGAACTGGTTGCGGAGTGGTGCAAACAGTGTGCGCATTGGTGTGAACTGGTTGCAGAGTGGTGTGAACTGGTTGCGGAGGGGTGCGAATTGGTTTTGGAGTGGTGCGAACTGGTTGTGGAGTGGTGTGAACTGGTTGCTGAGTGGTGCGACCTGGTTGCGGAGTGGTGCGAACTGGTTGCGGAGAGGTGCGAACTGGTTGCGGAGTGCTGCGAACTGGTTGCGGTGTGGTCCGAACTGGTTGCGGAGTGGTGCGGACTGGTTGCGGAGTGGTGCGCACTGGTTGCGGAGTGGTGCGATCTGGTTGTGGAGTGGTGCAAAGTGGTTGCGGAGTGGTGTGAACTGGTAGCGGAGTGGTGCAAGCTGGTTGCGGAGTGGTGCGAACTGGTTGCGGAGGGGTGCGAATTGGTTTTGGAGTGGTGCGAACTGGTTGTGGAGTGGTGTGAACTGGTTGCTGAGTGGTGCGACCTGGTTGCGGAGTGGTGCGAACTGGTTGCGAAGAGGTGCGAACTGGTTGCGGAGTGGTGTGAACTGGTTGCGGAGTGGTGCAAACTGGTTGTGGAGTGGTGGGGACTGGTTGCGGAGTGGTGTGACCTGGTTGCGGAGTGGTGCGAACTGGTTGTGGAGTGGTGCGAACTGGTTGCGGTGTGGTGCGAATCGGTTCCTGAGTGGTGCGAACTAGTTTTGGAGTGGTGCAAAGTGGTTGCGGAGTGGTGTGAACTGGTAGCGGAGTGGTGCAAACTGGTTGTGGAGTGGTGCAAACTGGTTCTGGAGTAATGCGAACTGGTTTTGGAGTGGTTCGAACTGGTTGTGGAGTACTGCGAATTGGTTGCTGAGTGGCGCAAACTGAATGCGGGGTGCTGCAAATTTGTTTCCGAACGGTGCCAACTGGTTGCGGAGTGGTATGAACTGGTTTCGGAGTGTTGCAAACTGGTAACGGAGTGGTGCAAACTGGTTGTGGAGTGGTGCGATCTGGTTGCGGAGTGGAGATAACTGGTTGCAGATTGGTGTGAACTGGTTGTGGAGTGGTGCGATCAGGTTGCGGAGTGGTGCGAACTGGTTGCGGAGTGGTGCGAACTGGTTGCGGAGTAGTGCCAACTGGTTTTGGAGTAGTGCAAACTGGATGCGGAGTGGTGCAAACTGGTTGTGGAGTGGTGCGAACTGGTTTAGAAGTGCTGCAAACGGGTTGCGGAGTGGTGCGAACTGGTTCCGGAGTGGTGCGAACTGGTTGCGGAGTGGTGCGAAGTGGTTGCCGAGTGGTGCGAACTGGTTGCTGAGTGGTGTGAACTGGTTGCGGAGTGGTGCGAACTGGTTGCTGAGTGGTGGGAACTGGTTGCGGAGTGGTGCAAACTGGTGCGCAGTGGTGCAAACTGGTTGCCAAGTGGTGCGAACTGGTTGTTGAATGGTGGGAACTGGTTGTGGAGTGGTGGGAACTGGTGGCGGAGTGGTGCAAACTGGTTGTGGAGTGGTGCGAACTGGTTACGGAGTGGTGCGAACTGGTTGCAGGTCGTATGAACTGGTTTCAGAGTGGTGCGAACTGGTTGCAGAGTGATGCAAACTTGTTGCGGAGTGGTGCCAACTCGTTGCGGAGTGGTGCGAACAAAACGCGGAGTGGTGCAAACTGGTTGCGGAGTGGTGCGAACTGGTTGCGGAGAGATGCAAACTGGTTGCAGAGTGGTGCGAACCGGTTGCGGAGTGGTGGCACGCGTTGCGGAGTCGTGCGAACTGATTGCGGAGTGATGCAAACTGGTTGCGGAGTGCTGCGAATTGGTTGCAGTGTGGTGGGAACTAGATTTAGAGTGGTGCGAAATGGTCCGGAGTGCTGCAAACTGGTTGTGGAGTGGTGCAAACAGGTTGCGGACTGGTGCAAACTGGTTCCGGAGTGATGGGAACTGGTTGGGGAGTGGTGCGAACCGGATGTTGAGTAGTGTGAACTGGCTGCGGAGGGGTGTGAACTGGTTGCGGAGTGGTGCGAACTGGTTGCGGAGAGGTGCGAACTGGTTGCGGAGTGGTGCGAACTTGTTGCGGAGTGGTGCGAACTGGTTGTGGAGTGGAGCGAACTAAATACGGAGTTGTGCAAACTGGTTGCGGAGTTGTGCGAACTGGTTGCGGAATGATGCAAACTGGTTGCAGAGTGGTGCGAACCGGTTGCGGAATGGTGGGACTGCGTTGCGGAGTGGTGCGAACTGGTTGCAGGGTGGTGCAAACTGGTTGCGGAGTGGTGCGAATTGGTTGCAGTGTGGTGCGAACTAGATTTAGACTGGTGCGAACTGGTCCGGAGTGGTGCAAACTGGTTGCAGAGTGGTGCAAAATGGTTGCGGAGTGGTGCAAAATGGTTGTGGAGTGGTGCGAATGGGTTGCGGAGTGGTGCGAACCGGGTGCGGACTGGTGTGAACTGGTTGCAGAGGTGTGCAAACTGGTTGCGGAGACATGTGAACTGGTTGCGGAGTGGTGGGAACTGGTTCGGAGTGGTGCGAACTGGTTGCGGAGTGGTGCAAACTGGTTTTTGAGTGGTGCGAACTTGTTGCGGAGTGGTGCGAACTGGTTGCGGAGTGGTGCGAACTGGTTTCGGAGTGGTGCGATCTGGTTACAGAGTGGTGCGAACTGGTTGCGGAGTGGTGCAAACTGGTTGCAGAGTGGTGAGAACGGGTTGCAGAGTCGTGCCGACTGGGTGCGCAGTGGTGCGAACTGGTTGTGGAGTGGTGCGAATTGGTTGCGGTGTGGTGTGAATCGGTTCCTGATTGGTGCGAACTAGTTTTGGAGTGGTGCAAAGTGGTTACGGAGTGGTGCGAACTGGTGCAGAGTGGTGCAAACTGGTTGTGGAGTGGTGCAAACTGGTTGTGGAGTAACGCGAACTGGTTTCGGAGTGGTTCGAACTGGTTGTGGAGTAGTGCGAACTGGTTGTTGAGTGGTGCAAACTGGATGCGGAGCGGTGCGAACTGGTTGCGGGGTGCTGCAAATTTGTTTCCGAACGGTGCCAACTGGTTGCGGAGTAGTATGAACTGGTTTCGAAGTATTGCAAACTGGTAGCGGAGTGGTTCAAACTGGTTGTGGAGTGGCGCGAACTGGTTGCGGAGTGGAGCGAACTGGTTGCAGATTGGTGTGAACTGATTGTGGAGTGGTGCGATCAGGTTGCAGAGTGGTGCGAACTTGTTGGGAGTGGTACACACTGGTTGCGGAGTGGTGCAAACTGGTTGCGGAGTGGTGCGAACTGGTTGCAGAGTGGTGCGAACTGGTTGCGTAGTGGTGCGAACATGTTGCTGAGTGGTGGGAACTGGTTGCGGAGTGGTGTGAACTGGTTGTGGAAGAGTGCGAACTGGTTGCGGAGTGGTGCGAACTGGTTGCAGGGTGGTGCGAACTAATGCAGAGTGGTGCAAACTGGCTGCAGAGTGGTGTCCACTGGTTGCGGAGTGGTGCAAACTGGTTGTAGAGTGGTGCGAACCGTTTGTTGAGTGGTGTGGACTGGTTGCGGAGTGGTGCAAACTGGTTGCGGAGTGGTGCAAACTAGTGTTGGAGGGGTGCGAACTGGTTGCAGAGTGGTGCAAACTGGAAGCGGAGTGGTGCGAACTGGTTGCAGAGTGCTGCGAACTGGTTGTGCAGTGGTGGGAACCGGTTGCGGAGTGGTGCGAACTGGTTGCGGAGTGGTGCGAACTGGTTGCTGAGTGGTGCGGACTGGTTGCGGAGTGGTACGATCTGGTTGCGCTGTGTTGCGAACTGGCTGCGGAGTGGTGCAAACTGGTTGCGGAGTGGTGCGAACTGGTTGCGGAGTGGTGCGAACTGGTCAAGGAGTGGTCCGAACTGGTTGCGGAGGGGTACGAACTACATGCAGAGTGGTGCAAACTGGTTGCAGAGTGGTGCGAACTGGTTGCTGAGTGATGCGAACCGGTTGCGGAGTTGCGGACTGGTTGCGGAGTGGTGCGACCTGGTTGCGGAGTGGTGTGAACTGGTTGCGGACTGGTGCGAATGGGCTGCAGAGTGTTGATACCAGTTTTAGAGTGGTGCGAACTGGTTGTGGAGTGGTGCGAACTGGTTGCCAAGTGGTGCAGACTGGTTATGGAGTGGTGCAAACTGGTTGGGGAGTGGTGCAAACTGGTTGCGGAGTAGTGCCAACTGGTTGTGGAGTAGTGCAAACTGGATGCGGAGTGGTGCAAACTGGTTGCGGAGTGGTGTGAACTGGTTGTTGAGTGGTGGGAACTGGTTGCGGAGTGGTGCGAACTAGTTGCGGAGTGGTGCAAACTGGTTGTGGAGTGGTGGGAACTGGTTACGAAGTGGTGCGGACTGGTTGCGAGTGGTACGAACTTGTTGCGGAGTGGTGCGAACTGGTTGCAGAGTGATGCAAACTGGTTAAAGAGTGGTGCGAACCGGTTGCAGAGTGGTGGGAACGCGTTGCGGAGTGGTGTGAACTGGTTGTGGAATGGTGCGAACTGGTTGCGCAGTGGTGCAAATTGGTTGCAGTGCGGTGCTAACTAAATTTAGAGTGGTGCGAACTGGTATGGAGTGGTGCAAACTGGTTGCAGAGTGGTGCGAACTGGTTGAGGAGTGGTGCGAACTGGTTGAGGAGTGGTGCGAACTTGTTGTGGAGTGGTGCGAACTGGCTGCAGAGCGGTGCAAACTGAAACCGGAGTGGTGCAAACTGGTTGTGGAGTGGTGCGAACTGGTTGCGGAGTGCTGCAAACTGGTTCTGGCATGGTGGGAACCGGTTGCGGAGTGGTCCGAACTGGTTGCAGAGTGGTGCAAACTGGTTGCTGAGTGGTGCGAACTGGTTGCGGAGTGGTCAAACTGGTTGCGCTGTGTTGCGAACTGGCTGCGGAGTGGAGCAAACTGGTTGTGGAGTGGTGCAAACTGGTTGCGGACTGGTGCAGACTAGTTGCGAAGTGGTGCGAACTGGTTGCGGACTGGTGCGAACTGGTTGCGGAGTGGTGCGAACTGGTTATGGAGTAGTGTGAACTGGCTGCAGAGTGGTGCAAATTGGTTGCGGAGTGGTGCGAATTGGTTTAAAAGTGCTGCAAACTGGTTGCGGAGTGGTGTGAACTGGTTGCGTAGTGGTGCGAACTGGTTGCGGAGTGGTGCGAAGTGGTTGCGGAGTGGTGCGAACTTGTTGCGGAGTGGTCTCAACTGGTTGCTGAGTGGTGCGAAATGGTTGCTGATGGTGGGAACTGGTTGCGGAGTGGTTCCAACTGGTGCGCAGTGGTTCAAACTTGTTGTTGAGTGGTGCGAATGGGCTGCAGAGTGGTGCGAACTAGTTTTGGAGTGGTGCAAACTGGTTGTGGAGTGGTGCGAACTGGTTGCGGTGTGGTGCGAACTGGCTGCAGAGTGGTGCAAACTGGAAGAAAAGTGGTGCAAACTGGTTGCAGAGTGGTGCGAACTAGTTTTGGAGTGGTGCAAACTGGTTGTGGAGTGGTGCGAACTGGTTGCGGTGTGGTGCGAACTGGCTGCAGAGTGGTGCAAACTGGAAGAAAAGTGGTGCAAACTGGTTGCGCAGTGGTGTGAACTGGTTGCGGAGTGCTGCAAACTCGTTTTGGAGTGGTGGGAACCGGTTGCGGAGTGGTGCGAACTGGTTGTGGAGTGGTGCGAACTGGTTGCTGAGTGGTGCGAACTGGTTGCGGAGTGGTACGAACTGGTTGCACTGTGTTGCGAACTGGCTGCGGAGTGGTGCGAACTGGTTGCGGACTGGTGCAAACTGGTTGCGGAGTGGTGCAAACTGGTTGCGGAGTGGTGGGAACTGGTTGCGGAGTGGTGCGAACTGAATGCAGAGTGGTGCAAACTGGTTACGGAGCACTGCGAACTGGTTGCCGAGTGGTGCAAACCAATTGTGGAGTTGCGGACTGGTTGCGGAGTGGTGCGAACTGGTTGCGCAGTGGTGTGAACTGGTTGCGGACTGGTGCACACTGGTTGCATAGTGGTGCGAACTAGTTGCGGAGTGGTGCGAACTGGTTGCGGAGTGGTGCGAACTGGTTATGGAGTCGTGCGAACTGGCTGCCTAGTGGTGCAAACTGGTTGCGGAGTGGTGCGCACTGGTTTAGAAGTGCTGCAAACTGGTTACGGAGTAATGCGAACTGGTTGCGGAGTGGTGCCAAGTGGTTGCGGAGTGGTGCAAACTGGTTGCGGAGTGATGCGAACAGGTGCGCAGTGGTGCGAACTGGTTGCAGAGTGGTGCAAACTGATTGCTGAGTCGTGGGAGCTGGTTGCGGAGTGGTGGGAACATGTTGCAGAGTGGTGCAAACTGGTTGTGGAGTGGTGCAAACTGGCTATGGAGTAGTGCGAACTCGTTGCGAGTGGTACGAACTAGTTGCGGAGTGGTGCGAACTGCTTGTGGAGTGCTGCGAACTTGTTGCAGAGTGGTGCGAACCAATTGGGGAGTGGTCGGAATGCGTTGCGGAGTGGTGCGAACTGGTTGCGGAGTGGTGCGAAAGGGTTGCGGAGTGGTGCAAATTGGTTGCAGTGTTGTGCGAACTAGATTTAGAGTGGTGCGAACTGGTCCGGAGTGGTTGAAACTGGTTGCGGGGTGGTGCAAACTGGTTGCGGAGTGGTGCAAACTGGTTGAGGAGTGGTGCGAAATGGCTGCGGAGTGGTGCGAACCGGGTGCGGAGTGGTGTGAACTGGTTGCGAGTGGTGTGAACTGGTTGTGGAGTGGTGCGACCTGGTTGTAGAGAGGTGCAAACTGGTTGCGGAGTGGTGGGTACTGGTTTCGGAGTGGTGCGAACTTGTTGAGGTGTGGTGCGAACTGGTTGCGGAGTGGTGCGAACTGGTTGCTGAGAGATGCGAACTGGTTGTGGACTCGTGCGAACTGGTTACGGAGTCGTGAGAACTGGTTTCGGAGTGGTGATAACTGGTTGCGGAGTGGTGCCAACTGGTTGCGGAGTGGTGCGAACTGGTTGTGGAAACGTGTGAACTGGTTGCTGAGTGGTACGACCTGGTTGCGGAGTGGTGGGAACAGGTTGCGGAGTGGTGCGAACTGGTTGCGGAGTTGTGTGAACTGGTTTCCGAGTGGTGCAAACTGGTTGTGGAGTGGTGCGAACTGGTTGCGGAGTGGTGTGAACTGGATGCGGAGTGGTGCGAACTGGTTGGCCAGTGGTGCGAACTGGTTAAGGAGTTGTGCGAACTGGTTCCGAAGTGGTGCAAACTAGATGCGGAGGGGTGCAAACAAAATGGGGAGTGGTGCAAACTGGTTGCGGAGTGGTGCGAACTGGTTGCGGAGTGGTGCAAACTGGTTGCAGAGTGGTGCGAACCGGTTGCGGAGTGCTGCGAACTGGTTGCGGAGTGGTGCGAACTGGATGCGGAGTGGTGCGAACTGGTTGGCCAGTGGTGCGAACTGGTTAAGGAGTTGTGCGAACTGGTTCCGAAGTGGTGCAAACTAGATGCGGAGGGGTGCAAACAAAATGGGGAGTGGTGCAAACTGGTTGCGGAGTGGTGCGAACTGGTTGCGGAGTGGTGCAAACTGGTTGCAGAGTGGTGCGAACCGGTTGCGGAGTGCTGCGGACTGGTTGCGGAGTGGTGCGAACTGGTTGTGGAGTGGTGCGAACTGGTTGTGGAGTGGTGCGAATCGGTTCCTGAGTGGTGCGAACTAGTTTTGGAGTGGTGCGAAGTGGTTGCGGAGTGGTGCGAACTGGTAGCGGAGTGGTGCATACTGGTTGTGGAGTGGTGCGAACTGGTGCGGAGTGGTGTGAACTCGTTGCGGAGTGGTGCGAACTGGTTGTGGAGAAGTGGGAACTGGTTGCGGAGTGGTGCAAACTGGTTTTGAAGTGGTGCGAACTGGTTGCGGGGAACTGCAAACTGGTTTCGGAACTGTGCGAACTGGTTGCGGAGTGGTATGAACTGGTTGCAGAGTGTTGCAAACTGGTTGCGGAGTGGTGCAAACTGGTTGCGGAATGGTGGGAAGTGGTTCTGGAGTGGTGCAAACTGGTTGCGGAATGGTGGGAGCTGTTTGCGGAGTGGTCCGAACTGGTTGCCGAGTGCAGCAAACGGGTTGCGGAGTGTTGCGAACTGGTGGGGAGTGGTACGAACTGGTTGCGGAGTGGTGCGAACTGGTTGCGGAGTGGTGCGAACTGGTTGCAAAGTGGTGCGAACTGGTAGCGGAGTGGTGCAAACATGTTGCTAAGTGGTGGCAACTGGTTGCGGAGTGGTGCGAACTGGTTGCGGAGCGGTGCGAACGTGTTGCAGAGTGGTGCGAACTGGTTGCAGGGTGGTGCGAACTAAATGCGGAGTGGTGCAAACTGGTTGGGGAGTGGTGCGAACTGGTTGCGGAGTGGTGCAAACTGGTTGCAAAGTGGTGCAAATTGTTTGCGGAGTGGTGTGGACTGGTTGCGGAGTGGTGCGAACTGGTTGCGGAGCGGTGCGAACGTGTTGCAGAGTGGTGCGAACTGGTTGCAGGGTGGTGCGAACTAAATGCGGAGTGGTGCAAACTGGTTGGGGAGTGGTGCGAACTGGCTGCGGAGTGGTGCAAACTGGTTGCAAAGTGGTGCAAATTGTTTGCGGAGTGGTGTGGACTGGTTGCGGAGTGGTGCGAACTGGTTGCGGAGCGGTGCGAACGTGTTGCAGAGTGGTGCGAACTGGTTGCAGGGTGGTGCGAACTAAATGCGGAGTGGTGCAAACTGGTTGGGGAGTGGTGCGAACTGGCTGCGGAGTGGTGCAAACTGGTTGCAAAGTGGTGCAAATTGTTTGCGGAGTGGTGTGGACTGGTTGCGGAGTGGTGCGAACTGGTTGCGGAGCGGTGCGAACGTGTTGCAGAGTGGTGCGAACTGGTTGCAGGGTGGTGCGAACTAAATGCGGAGTGGTGCAAACTGGTTGGGGAGTGGTGCGAACTGGCTGCGGAGTGGTGCAAACTGGTTGCAAAGTGGTGCAAATTGTTTGCGGAGTGGTGTGGACTGGTTGCGGAGTGGTGCGAACTGGTTGCGGAGCGGTGCGAACGTGTTGCAGAGTGGTGCGAACTGGTTGCAGGGTGGTGCGAACTAAATGCGGAGTGGTGCAAACTGGTTGGGGAGTGGTGCGAACTGGCTGCGGAGTGGTGCAAACTGGTTGCAAAGTGGTGCAAATTGTTTGCGGAGTGGTGTGGACTGGTTGCGGAGTGGTGCGAACTGGTTGCGGAGCGGTGCGAACGTGTTGCAGAGTGGTGCGAACTGGTTGCAGGGTGGTGCGAACTAAATGCGGAGTGGTGCAAACTGGTTGGGGAGTGGTGCGAACTGGCTGCGGAGTGGTGCAAACTGGTTGCAAAGTGGTGCAAATTGTTTGCGGAGTGGTGTGGACTGGTTGCGGAGTGGTGCGAACTGGTTGCGGAGAGGTGGGAGCTGGTTGCGGAGTGGTGCGAACTGGTTGCCGAGTAAGCAAACTGGTTGCGGAGTGGTGTGAACTGGTTGCGGAGTGGTGCGAACTGGTCGCCGAGTGGTGCAAACGATTGCAAAGTGGTGTGAACTGGTTGGGGAGTGGTGCGAACTGGTTGCAGATTGGTGCGAACTGGTTGTGGAAGGGTGGGAGCTGGTTGCGGAGTGGTGCGAACTGGTTGCGGAGTGGTGCAAACTGGTTGCGGAGTGGTGCAAACTTGTTGCAGAGTGGTGCAAACTGGTTGCAGAGTGGTGCAAACTGGTTGCGAAGTTGTGCAAACTGGTTGCGGAGTGGTGCAAACCTGTTGCAGAGTGGTGCGAACTGGTTGCGGAGTGGTGCAATCTGGTTGCGGACTGGTGCAAACTGGTTGCGGAGTAGTGCGAACTTGTTGCGGAGTGGTACGAACTGGTTGCGGAATGGTGCGAACTGGTTGTGGAGTGGTGCGAACTGGTTGTGGAGTGCTGCGAACTGATTGCGGAGTGGTGCGAACTGGTTGCCGAGTGGTTCAACTGGTTGCAGAGTGGTGGGAACTAAATGCCGAGTGGTACAAACTGGTTGCGGAGTGGTGCAAACTAGTTGCGGAGTGGTGCAAACTGGTTGCAGAGTGGTGCGAACCGGTTGTGGAGTGGTGCGGACTGGTTGCGGAGTGGTGTGAACTGGTTGCGCAGTGGTGTGAACTGGTTGCGGATTGGTGCGAATTGGTTGCAGAGTGGTGCGAACTGGTTTTGGAGTGGTTCGAACTGGTTGGAGAGTGGTGCGAACTGGTTGCGGAGTGGTGCAAACTAGCTGCGCAGTCGTGCCAACTGGTTGGAAAGTGGTGCCAACGGGTTGCGGAGTGGTGCGAACTGGTTGAGGAGTAGTGCGAACTGGTTGTGGAGTGGTGCAAACTGGTTGCGGAGTGGTACGAACTGGTTGCGGAGTGGTGTGAACTGGTTGCGGAGTGGTCCGAACTGGTTGCGGAGTGGTGTGAACTGGTTACGGGGTGGTGCAAACTGGTTGCGGAGTGGTGCAAACTGGTTGTGGAGTGGTGGGAACTGGTTGCGGAGTGGTGCGAACTGGTTGCGCTGTGGTGCCAACTGGTGGCCAAGTCGTGCGAGCTGGTTGTGGAGTGGTTCGAACTGGTTGCAGACTGGTGCAAACTGGTTCCGGACTGGTGCGAACGGGTTGCTTAGTGGTGCGAACTGGTTGAGGAGTGGTGCGAACTGAATGTGGAGTGGTACGAACTGATTGCGGAGTGGTGCAAACTGGTCACGGAGTGGTGCAAACTGGTTGCAGAGTGGTGCGAACTGGTTGCGGAGTGGTGCGGACTGGTTGCGGAGTGGTGGGAACTGGTAGCGGAGTTGTGCCAACTGGTTGCGAAGTGGTTAGAGTTGGTCACTGAGTGGTGCTAACTGGTTGTGGAGTGGTGCTAACTGGTTGCGGAGTGGTGCATACTGGTTGCAGAGTGGTGCTAACTGGTTGCAGAGTGGTGCTAACTGGTTGTGGAGTGGTGCTAACTGGTTGCGGAGTGGTGCATACTGGTTGCAGAGTGGTGCTAACTGGTTGCAGAGTGGTGGGAACTGGTTGCGGATTGGTGCGAACTGGTTGTGGAGTGGTGTGAACTGGTTGCGCAGTGGTGCAAACTGGTTGTGGAGTAGTGCGAATTGATTCCACAGTGGTGCAAACTGGTTGTAGAGTGGTACGAACTGGTTGCAAAGTGGTGCGAACTGGTTGCCGAGTGGTACGAACTTGTTGGGAAGTTGTGCAAGCTGGTTGCGGGGTGGTGCGAACTGGTTGCTGAGTGGTGCAAACTCGTTGCCGAATGGTAGGAACTGGTTGCGGAATGGTGCGAACAGGTTGCGGAGTGGTGGAAACGGGTTGCGGAGTGGTGCGAACTGGTTGTGGAGTGCTGCAAACTGGTTGCAGAGTGGTGGAAACTGATTGCGGAGTAGTGCGAACTGGTTGTGGAGTGGTACGAACTGGTTGCGGAGTTTTGAAACTGGTTGCGAGTTTTGTGAACTGGTTGTGGAGTGGTGCGAACTGGTTGCAGAATGGTGGAAACTGGTTGTGGAGTGGTGGGAACTGGTTGCAAAGTGGTGCGCACTGGTTGCGGAGTGGTGTGAACTGCCTGCGAAGTGGTGCGAAGTGGTTGCAGAGTGGTGCGAACGGGTTGCAAAGTGTTGCGAACTGGTTGCGGAGTGGTCGGAACTGGTTGCGGAGTGGTGCGAACAGGATGCGGAGTGGTGCCAATTGGTTGCGGAGTGGTGCGAACTGGTCGCGGAGTTGTGCGAACTGGTTGCGGAGTGGTGCAAACTCGTTGCGGAGTGGTGCACACTGGTTGCGGAGTGGTGCGACCTGGTTGCGGGGTGGTGCGAACGGGTTGCAGAGTGGTGCGAACTGGTTGCGGAGTGGTACGAACTGGTTGCAGAGTAGTGTGAACTGGTCGCAGAGTGGTGTGAACTGGTTGCGGAGTGATGCGAACTGGTTGTGGAGTGGTGCGAACTGGTTGTGGAGTAGTTCAAACTGGTTGCAGAGTGTTGCGAACTGCTTGCGCAGTGGTGCAAACTGGTTGCGGAGTGGTGCAAACTGGTTGCGGATTGGTGCAAACTGGTTGCGGACTGGTGCGAACTGGTTGCGGAGTGGTGCAAACTTGTTGCAGAGTAATGCGAACTGGTTGCGGATTGGTGCAAACTGGTTGCGGAATGGTGCAAACTGGTTGCGGAGGAATGCGAACTGGTTGCGGAGTGGTCCGAACTGGTTGCGGAGTGTTGCAAACTGGTTGCGGAGTGGTGTGAACTGATTGCGGAGTGGTCAAAACTGGTTGCGGAGTGGTGCGAACTGGTTGCGGAGTGGTGTGAACTGGATGTGGAGTGGCGCAAACTGGTTGCGGAGTAAAGCGAACGCGTTGCGGAGTGGTGCGAACTGGTTGCGGAGTGGTGCGAACTGGTTGCGGAGTGGTGCGAACTGGTTGCGGAGTGGTGCGAACTGGTTGCGGAG
>SZWC01000199.1:429839-471175 GCA_023375785.1 Penium margaritaceum
CGGAGTGGTGCGAACTGGTTGCGGAGTGGTGCGAACTGGTTGCGGAGTGGAGCGAACTGGTTGCGGAGTGGTGCGAACTGGTTGCAGAGTGGTGCGAACTGGTTGCGGAGTGGTGCAAACTGGTTGCGGTGTGGTGCAAACTTGTTGCAGAGTGGCGTGAATTGGTTTCAGAGTGGTGCAAACTGGTTGCGGAGTGGTGCAAACTTGTTGCGGAGTGGTGCTAACTGGTTGCGGAGTGGTGCAAACTGGTTGCGGACTGGTGCGAACTTGTTGCGGAGTAGTGCGAACTTGTTGCGGAGTGGTACGAACTGGGTGCGGAGTGGTGCGACCTGATTGCGGAGCTGTGTGAACTGGTTGCGGACAGGTGCAAACTGGTTGCGGAGTGGTGCAAACTGGTTGCGGAGTGGTGCAAATTTGTAGCGGAGTGGTGCGAACTGGTTGCAGAGTGGTGCAAACTGGTTGCGGAGTGGTGCGAACTGGTTGTTGAGTGGAGCGAACTCATTGCCGAGTGGTGCGAACTGGTTGCGGAGTGGTGCGAACTGGTTGCAGAGTGGTGCAAACTGGTTGCGGAGTGGTGCCAACTGGGTGCGGAGAAGTGCGAACTGGCTTAGTGGTGCGAACTGGCTGCAGAGTGGTGCGAACTGGTTGTGGAGTTGTGTGACCTTGTTGTGGACTGGTGGGAACTGGTTGCGGAGCTGTTCGAATTCGATGCGGGGTGGTGCAACCTGGTTGCGGAGTGGTGCGAACTCGTTGCGGAGTGGTGCTAACTGGTTGCGGAGTGGTGGGAACTGGTTGTGGAGTGGTGCGAACTGGTTGCGAAGTGGTACAAACTGGTTGCGCAGTGGTGCAAACTGATTGCGGAGTGGTGTGAATTGGTTGAGGAGTGGTGCAAACTGGTTACAGAGTAGTGCGAACTGGTTGCGGAGTGGTGTGAACTGGTTGCTTAGTGGTGTGAACTGGTTGGGGAGTGGTGCAAACTGCTTGCTGAGTGGTGCGAACTGGTTGCGGAGTGGTGCGAACTGGTTGCGCAGTGATGCGAACTGGTTGCGGAGTGGTACGAAATGGTTGCGGAGTAGTGCAGACTGGCTGCAGAGTGGTGCGAACTGCTTGCGAAGTCGTGCGAACTGGTTGCGGAAGGGTGGGAGCTGGTTGCGCAGTGGTGCAAACTCGTTGCGGAATGAGCAACTGGTTGTGGAGTGCTTTAAACTGGTTGGGGAGTGGTGCCAACTGGTTGCGGAGTTGTGAAACTGGTTGCGGAGAGATACGAACTAGTTGCTGAGTGGTGCGAACTGGTTGCGGAGTGGTGCCAACTGGTTGCGGAGTGGTGCGAACTGGTTGCGGAGTGGTGCGAACTGGTTGCGGAGTGGTGCGAACTGGTTGCTGAGTGGTGCGAACTGGTTGCGGAGTGGTGCCAACTGGTTGCGGAGTGGTGCGAACTGGTTGCGGAGTGGTGCGAACTGGTTGCGGAGTGGTGCGAACTGGTTGCGTAGTGGTGCGAACTGGTTGCCGAGTGGTGCGAACTGGTTGCGTAGTGGTGTGAGCTGGTTGCCGAGTGGTGCGAACTGGTTTAGATGTGCTGCAAACTGGTTTCGGAGTGGTGGGAACTGGTTGCGGAGTGGTGCAAACTGGTTGCGGAGTGGTGGAAACTGGTTGTGGAGGAGTGCAAACTGGTTTCGGAGTGGTGCGAACTAAATGCCCGGTGGTACAAACTGGATGCAGAGTGGTGCGAACTGGTTGTGGAGTGGTGCAAACTGGTTGCAGAGTGGTGCGAACCGGTTGCAGAGTCGTACGGACTGGTTGCGGAGTGGTGCGAACTGGTTGCGCAAAGGTGCGAACTGGTTGCGAAGTGGTGCGAATTGGTTGCAGACTGGTGCGAACTAGTTTTGGAGTGGTGCACACTGGTTGCAGAGTGGTGCGAACTGGTTGCGGAGTGGTGCAAACTGGCTGCGCAGTGGTGCGAACTGGTTGCAGAGTAGTGCGAACTTGTTGCGGGGTGGTGCGAACTGGTTGTGGAGTAGTGCGAACTGGTTGCGGAGTGGTGCGAACTGGTTGCGGAGTGGTGCCAACTGGTTGTCGAGTGGTGCGAACTGGTTGTGGAGTAGTGCGAACTGGTTGCGGAGTGGTGCGAACTGGTTGCGGAGTGGTGCCAACTGGTTGTCGAGTGGTGCAAACTGGTTGCCGAGTGGTGCGAACTGGTTGCGGAGTGGTGTGAACTGGTTGCGGAATGGTGCAAACTGGTTGCGGAGTGGTGCCAACCGGTTGCGGTGTGGTGCGAACTGGTTGCGGAGTGGTGCGAACTTGTTGCGGAGTGGTGCGAACTGGTTGCGGAGTGATTCAAACTAAATGCGGAGTGGTGCAAACTCAATGCGGAGTGGTGCGAACTGGTTGCGGAGTAGTGCAAACTGGTTGCAGAGTCATGCGACAGGTTTCGGAATGGTGGGAGCTGATTGCGGAGTGGTTCAAACTCGTTGCCGAGTGAGCAACTGGTTGTAAATTGGTATGAACTGGTTGCGAAGTGGTTCCAACTGGTTGCGGAGTTGTGCAACTGGTTGCGGAGTGGTACGAACTGGTTGAGGAGTGGTGTGAATTGGTTGCGGAGTGGTGCGAACTGGTTGCGGAGTGATGTGAACTGGTTGCGGAGTGGTGCGAACTCGTTGCGGAGTGGTGCAAACTAGTTGTGCAGTGGTGCGAACTGGTTGGGAGTGGTGCGAACTGGTTGCGGAGTGGTGCGAACTGGTTGCCGAGTGGTGCGTACTGGTTTAGAAGTGCTGCAAATTGGTTGCGGAGTGTTGCAAACTGGTTTAGAAGTTGTGCGAACTGGTTACGGAGTGGTGCGAACTGGTTCCGGAATGGTGTGAACTGGTTTCGTAGTGGTGCAAACTGGTTGTGGAGTGGTGCAAATTGGTTGCAGAGTGGTGCGAACCGGTTGCGGAGTGGTGCAGACTGGTTGCGGAGTGGTGCAAACTGGTTGCGCAGTGGTGCGATCTGGTTGCGGATTGGTGCGAATTGGTTGCACAGTGGTGCGAGCTAGTTTTGGAGTGGTGCAAAGTGGTTGCGGTGTAGTGCAAACTGGTTGTGGAGTGGTGCAAACTGGTTGCGGCATAAGCAAACGTGTTGCGGAGTGGTGTGAACTGGTTGCGGAGTGGTGCAAACTGGTTGCGGAGTAGTGCAAACTGGTTGCAGAGTGTTTTGAACTGGTTGCGGAGTGGTGCGAACTGGTTGCGGAGTGGTGCAAACTGGTTGCGGATTGGTGCAACCTGGTTGCGGACTGGTGCAAACTGGTTGCGGAGTGGTGCGAACTTGTTGTAGAGTGATGCAAACTGGTTGCAGATTGGTGTAAACTGGTTGCGGATTGGTGCGAACTGGTTGCGGTGTAGTGCAAACTGGTTGCGGAGTGGTGGAAACTAAATGCGGAGTGGTGCAAAGAAAACACGGAGTGGTGCGAACTGCTTGCGGAGTGGTGCAAACTGGTTGCGCAGTGGTGCGAACTGGATGCGGAGTGGCGCGAACTGGTTGCGGAGTGGTGCGAACGGGTTGCCGAGTGGTGTGAACTGGTTGTGGAGTGGTACGAACTGGTTGCGGATTGGTGCGATCTGGCTGCGGAGTGGTGCGAACTGGTTGCGAAGTGGTGCAAATTGGTTGCGGAGTGGTGCGAACTGGTCGCGGAGTGGTGCGAACTGGTTGCGGAGAGGTGCGAACTGGTTGCGGAGTGGTGCAAACTGGTTGCGAAGTGGTGCAAACTGGTTGCGGAGTGGTGCGCACTGGTCGCGGAGTGGTGCGAACTGGTTGCGGAGTGGTGCAAACTGGTTGCGAAGTGGTGCAAATTGGTTGCGGAGTGGTGGAAACTGGTTGCGGAGTTGTGCAAACTGGTTTCACAGTGGTGCACACTGGTTGCGGAGTGGTGCACACTGGTTGCGGAGTGGTGCAAACTGGTTGCGGAGTGGTGGAAACTAAATGCGGAGTGGTGCAAAGAAAATACGGAGTGGTGCGAACTAGTTGCGGATTGGTGCAAACTGGTTGCAGAGTGGTGTGAACTAGTTGCGGAGTGATGCGAACTGGTTGGGAGTGGTTGGAAATTGTTGCGGAGTGGTGCGAACTGGTTGCGGAGTGGTGCGAACTGGTCGCGGAGTGGTGCGAACTGGTTGCGGAGTGGTGCGAACTGGTTGCGAAGTGGTGCAAACTGGTTGCGGAGTGGTGCGCACTGGTCGCGGAGTGGTGCGAACTGGTTGCGGAGGGGTGCGAACTGGTTGCGGAGGGGTGCGAACTGGTTGCGGAGGGGTGCGAACTGGTTGCGGAGGGGTGCGAACTGGTTGCGGAGGGGTGCGAACTGGTTGCGGAGGGGTGCGAACTGGTTGCGGAGGGGTGCGAACTGGTTGCGGAGGGGTGCGAACTGGTTGCGGAGGGGTGCGAACTGGTTGCGGAGGGGTGCGAACTGGTTGCGGAGGGGTGCGAACTGGTTGCGGAGGGGTGCGAACTGGTTGCGGAGGGGTGCGAACTGGTTGCGGAGGGGTGCGAACTGGTTGCGGAGGGGTGCGAACTGGTTGCGGAGGGGTGCGAACTGGTTGCGGAGGGGTGCGAACTGGTTGCGGAGGGGTGCGAACTGGTTGCGGAGGGGTGCGAACTGGTTGCGGAGGGGTGCGAACTGGTTGCGGAGGGGTGCGAACTGGTTGCGGAGGGGTGCGAACTGGTTGCGGAGGGGTGCGAACTGGTTGCGGAGGGGTGCGAACTGGTTGCGGAGGGGTGCGAACTGGTTGCGGAGGGGTGCGAACTGGTTGCGGAGGGGTGCGAACTGGTTGCGGAGGGGTGCGAACTGGTTGCGGAGGGGTGCGAACTGGTTGCGGAGGGGTGCGAACTGGTTGCGGAGGGGTGCGAACTGGTTGCGGAGGGGTGCGAACTGGTTGCGGAGGGGTGCGAACTGGTTGCGGAGGGGTGCGAACTGGTTGCGGAGGGGTGCGAACTGGTTGCGGAGGGGTGCGAACTGGTTGCGGAGGGGTGCGAACTGGTTGCGGAGTGGTGCAAACTGGTTGCGGAGTGGTGCGAACTGGTTGCGGAGTGGTACGAACTGGTTGCGGAGTGGTGTGAACTGGTCGCGAAGAAGTGCAAATTGGTTGCGGAGTGGTGTGAACTGGTTGCGGACTTGTGTGAACTTGTTGCGGAGTGGTGCACACTGGTTGCGGAGTGGTGCAAACTGGTTCCAGAGGGGTGCGAACAGGCGGCGGAGTGGTACAAAGGGGTTGCGGAGTGGTGCGAACTGGTTGCGGAGTGTTACGAACTGGTTGCGGAGTGGTGCGAACTCGTTGCGGAGTGGTACGACCTGCGGAGTGGTGCAAACTGGCTGCGGAGTGGTGCGAAGTGGTTGCAAAGTGGTGCGAACTGGTTGCGGAAGGGTGGGAGCTGGTTGCGGAGTGGTGCAAACTGGTTGCGGCGTGAGCAAACTGGTTGCGGAGTGGTGTGCACTGGTTGCGGAGTGGTGCGAAGTGGTTGCGGAGTTGTGCCAGCTGGTTGCGGAGTGGTACAAACTGGTTGAGTAGTGGTGTGAACTGGTTTCGGAGTGGTACGAACTGGTTGCGGTTGGTGTAAACTGGTTTTGGAGTAGTGCAAACTGGTTGCGGAGTGGTGCAAACTGGTTGCGGAGTGGTGCGAACTGGTTGTGGAGTGGTGCGAACTGGTTGCGGAGTGGTGCTAACTGGTTGCGGAGTGGTGCGAATTGGTTGCGGAGTGGTGCGAACTGCTTGCGGTGTTGTGCAAACTGGTTGCGGAGTGGTGCAAACTTGTTCCAGAGTGGTGCACACTTGTTGCGGAGTGGTGCAAACTGGTTGCGGAGTGATGGGAACTGGTTGCGGAGTGGTGCGAACTGGTTGCGGAGTGGTGCGAACAGGTTGCCGAGTGGTCCAAACTGGTTGCGGAGTGGTACGAACTGCTTGCGGAGTGGTGTGAACTGGTCGCGGAGAGTTGTGAACTGGTTGCGGATTAGTGCAAACTGGTTGCGGAGTGGTGCAAACTGGCTAAGGAGTATTTCAAACTGGACGCAGGGTGTTGCGAACTGGTTGCAGAGTGGTGCGAACTGGTTGCGGAGTGGTGAAACTGGCTGCGGATTGGTGCAAACTGGTTGCGGACTGGTGCTAACTGGTTGCAGAGTGGTGCGAACTTGTTGCAGAGTGGGTCAAACTGGTTGCGGATTGGTTCAAACTGGTTGCGGAGTGGTGCGAACTGGTTGCGGAGTGGTGCGAACTGGTTGCAGAGCAATGTGAACTGGTTGCGGAGTGGTGCGAACTGGTTGCGGACTTGTGGGAATTGGTTGCGGAGTGGTGCGAACTGGTTGCGGAGTTGTGCGAACTGGTTTCTGAGTGGTGCAAACTGGTTGCAGAGTGGTGCACACTGGTTGCGGAGTGGTACAAACTGGTTGCGGACTGTTGCAAACTGGTTTTGGAGTGGTGCGAACTGGTTGTAGAGGGGTGCGAACTGGTTGCGGAGTGGTGCAAACTGGTTGCAGAGTGGTGCGAACAGGTTGCGGAGTGTTGTGAACTGGTTGCAGAGGGGTGCGAACGCGTTGCGGAGTGGTACGAACTGGTTGCGAGTGGTGCAAACTGGCTGCGGAGTGGTGTGAACTGGTTGCGGAGTGGTGCGAACTGGTTGCGGAAGGTTGGGTGCTGTTTGCGGAGTGGTGCAAACTGGTTGCGGATTGAGCAAACTGGTTGCGGAGTGGTGTGAATTGGTTGCGGAGTGGTAAAAACTGGTTTCAGAGTTGTGGGAGCTGCTTGCGGAGTGGTACAAACTGGTTGCGGAGTGGTGTGAACTGGTTTCCGACTGGTACGAACTGGTTGCGGACTGGTGTGAACTGGTTTCGGAGTGGTGCAAACTGGTTGCGGAGTGGTGCATACCGGTTGCGGAGTGGTGCGAACTGGTTGCGGAGTCGTGCTAACTGGCTGCGGAGTGGTGCAAAGTGGTTGCGGAGTGGTGCAAACTGGTTGCGGAGTGGTGCGAACTGGTTGCGGAGTTGTGCAAACTGGTTGCGGAGTGGTGCAAACTGGTTGCGGAGTGGTGCACACTGGTTGCGGAATGGTGCAAACTAGTTGCGGACTGGTGCGAACTGGTTGCGGAGTGGTGCAAACTGGTTGCGGAGTGGTGCGAACTGGTTGCGGAGTTGTGCAAACTGGTTGCGGAGTGGTGCAAACTGGTTGCGGAGTGGTGCACACTGGTTGCGGAATGGTGCAAACTAGTTGCGGACTGGTGCGAACAGGTTGCGGAGTGGTGGGAACTGGTTGCGGAGTCGTGCGAACTGGTTGCGGAGTGGGGCAAACTGGTTGCGGAGTGGTGTGAACTGGTTGCGGAGTGGTGCAAACTGGTTGCCAAGTGGTGCAAACTGGTTGCGTAGTGGTGCGGAATGGGTTCAGAGTGGTGCGAACTGGTTGCGGAGTGGTGGGAGCTGGTTGCAGAGCGGTGCGAACTGGTTGCAGAGTAGTGCGAACTTGTTGCGGAGTGGTGCAAACTGGTTGCGGAGTGGTGCGAACTGGTTGCGGAGTGGTGCGAACTGGTTGCAGAGTAGTGCGAACTTGTTGCGGAGTGGTGCAAACTGGTTGCGGAGTGGTGCGAACTGGTTGCGGAGTGGTTCGAACTGGTTGCAGAGTGGTCCGAACAGGTTGCGAAGTGGTGCGAACTGGTTGCAGTGTCGTGCGAACTGGTTGTGGAGTGGTGCGAACTGGTTGCGGAGTGGTGCGAACTGATTGCGGAGTGGTGCAAACTGGATGCGGAGTGGTGCAAACTGGTTGCGGAGTGGTGCAAACTGGTTGCGGATCGGTGCGAACTGGTTGCGGAGTTGTGCAAACTGGAGTGGAGGGGTGCAAGCTTGTTACAGAGTGGTGCGAACTGCTTGCGGAGTGGTGCAAACTGGTTGCGGACTGGAGCGAACTGGTTGGGAAGTAGTGCGAACTTCTTGCGGAGTGGTACGAACTGGTTGCGCAGTGGTACGAACTGGTTGCGGAGCTGTGTGAACTGGTTGCGGAGAGGTGCGAACTGGTTGCGGGGTGGTGCAAAGTGCTTGCGGAGTGGTGCGAATTTGTTGCGGAGTGGTGCGAACTGGTTGCAGAGTGGTGCAAACTGGTTGAAGAAAGGTTACATGGTTGCGGGGTGGTGTGAACTGGTTGTGGAGTGGTGCGAACTGGTTGCGGACTGGTGCGAACGGATTGCGGAGTGGTGCCAACTGGTTGCGGAGAGGTGCGAACTGGTTGCGGACTGGTGCAAACGGATTGCGGAGTGGTGCCAACTGGTTGCGGACTGGTGCGAACTGGTTGCAAGGTGGTGCAAACTTGTTGCCGAGTGTTGCAAACTGGGTGCGAAGTGGTGGAGGAGTGGTGCGAACTGGTTGCGGAGAGGTGCGAACTGGTTGCGGAGTTGTGCGAATTGGTTGCGGAGTGGTCCAACCTGGTTGCGGAGTGGTGCGAACTGGTTGCGGAGTGGTGCGAACTGGTTGCAGAGTGGTGGGAACTGGTTATGGAGTGGTGCGAACTGGTTGTGGAGTGGTACGAAATGGTTGCGGAGTGGTGCAAACTGGTTGCGGAGTTGTGTGAACTGGTTGCGGAGTCGTGCGAACTGGTTGCAGAGAGGTGCGAACTGGTTGCGGAGTGGTGCGAACTGGTTGCTTAAAGGTGTGAACTGGTTGCGGAGTGGCGCAAACTGGTTGCGGAGTGCTACGGACTGGTCGCGGAGTGGTGCGAACTGGTTGCGGAGAGATACAAACTGGTTGCGGAGTCGTGCAAACTGGCTGCATAGTGGTGTGAACTGGTTGTGGAGTCGTGCAAACTGGTTGCGGAAGGGTGGGAGCTGGTTGCGGAGTGGTGCAAACTCGTTGCGGAGTGAGCAACTGGTTGTGGAGTGGTATGAACTGGTTGCAGAGTGGTGCCAACTGGTTGCGGAGTTGTGCAACTGGTTGCGGAGTGGTGCGAACTGGTTGCGGAGTGGAGGGAACTGGTTGGGAGTGGTGCGAACTGGTTGCGGAGTGGTGCGAACTGGTTGCGGAGTGGTGCGAACGGGTTGCGGAGTGGTGCGAACTGGTTGCGGAGCGGTGCGAACTGGTTGCGGAGTGGTGCAAACTGGATGCGGAGTGGTGCAAACTGGTTGCGGAGTGGTCAGAACTGGTTGCGGAGTGGTGCGAACTGGTTGCGGAGTGGTGCGAACTGGTGGCCGAGTGGTGCGAACTGGTTGCGGAGTTGTGCGAAGTGGTTGCGGAGTGGTGCGAACTGGTTGCGGAGTGGTGCGAACTGGTTGCGGAGTGGTGCGACCAGATTGCGAAGTGGTGCGTACGGCTTGCCGAGTGGTGCGAACTGCTTGCGAAGTTGTGCGAACTGGTTGCGGAGCGGTGCGAACTGGTTGCGGGGTGGTGCGAACTGGTTGCGGAGTGGTGCGAACTCGTTGCGGAGTGGTGCGAACTGGTTGCGGAGTGGTTCAAACTCGTTGCGGAGTGAGCAACTGGTTGTGGAGTGGTATGAACTGGTTGCGGAGTGGTGCCAACTGGTTGCGGAGTTGTGCAACTGGTTGCGGACTGGTATGAACTGGTTGCTGAGTGGTGCGAACTGGTTGCGGAGTGGTGCGAACTGGTTGCGGAGTGGTCCGAACTGGGTGCGGAGTGGTGCGAACTGGTTGCGGAGTGATGCAAACTGGTTACGGAGTGGTGCGAACTGGTTGGGTATGGTACGAACTGGCTGCGGAGTGGTGCGAGCTGGTTGCCGAGTGGTGCGAACTGGTTTAGATGTGCTGCAAACTGGTGTCGGAGTGGTGGGAACTGGTTGCGCAGTGGTGCAGACTGGTTGCGGAGTGGTGGAAACGGGTTGTGGAAGAGTGCAAACTGGTTTCGGAGTGGTGCGAACTAAATGCCCAGTGGTACAAACTGGTTGCGGAGTGGTGCAAACTGGTTGTGGTGTGGTGGAAACTGGTTGCAGAGTGGTGCGAACCGGTTGCAGATTCGTGCGGACTGGTTGCGGAGTGGTGCGAACTGGTTGCGCAGTGGTGCGAACTCGTTGGGAAGTGGTGCGAATTGGTTGCAGAGTGGTGCGAACTAGTTTTGGAGTGGTGCAAACTGGATGCAGAGTGGTGCGAACTGGTTGCAAAGTGGTGCAAACTGGCTGCGCAGTGGTGCAAACTGGTTGCACAGTGGTGCGAACTTGTTGCGGAGTGGTGCGAACTGGTTGTGGAGTAGTGCGGACTGGTTGCGGAGTGGTGCGAACTGGTTGCGGAGTGGTTCCAACTGGTTGCTGAGTGGTGCGAACTGGTTGCCGAGTGGTGCGAACTGGTTGCGGAGTGGTGCGCACTGGTTGCGGAGTGGTGCAAACTGGTTGCGGACTGGTTCAAACTGGTTGCGGAGTGGTGCGAACTGGTTGGGGAGTGGTGCCAACTGGTTGCGGAGTGGTGCAAACTGGTTGCGGACTGGTTCAAACTGGTTGCGGAGTGGTGCGAACTGGTTGGGGAGTGGTGCCAACTGGTTGCGGAGTGGTGCAAACTGGTTGCGGACTGGTTCAAACTGGTTGCGGAGTGGTGCGAACTGGTTGGGGAGTGGTGCCAACTGGTTGCGGAGTGGTGCAAACTGGTTGCGGACTGGTTCAAACTGGTTGCGGAGTGGTGCGAACTGGTTGGGGAGTGGTGCCAACTGGTTGCGGAGTGGTGCAAACTGGTTGCGGACTGGTTCAAACTGGTTGCGGAGTGGTGCGAACTGGTTGGGGAGTGGTGCCAACTGGTTGCGGAGTGGTGCAAACTGGTTGCGGACTGGTTCAAACTGGTTGCGGAGTGGTGCGAACTGGTTGGGGAGTGGTGCCAACTGGTTGCGGAGTGGTGCAAACTGGTTGCGGACTGGTTCAAACTGGTTGCGGAGTGGTGCGAACTGGTTGGGGAGTGGTGCCAACTGGTTGCGGAGTGGTGCAAACTGGTTGCGGACTGGTTCAAACTGGTTGCGGAGTGGTGCGAACTGGTTGGGGAGTGGTGCCAACTGGTTGCGGAGTGGTGCAAACTGGTTGCGGACTGGTTCAAACTGGTTGCGGAGTGGTGCGAACTGGTTGGGGAGTGGTGCCAACTGGTTGCGGAGTGGTGCAAACTGGTTGCGGACTGGTTCAAACTGGTTGCGGAGTGGTGCGAACTGGTTGGGGAGTGGTGCCAACTGGTTGCGGAGTGGTGCAAACTGGTTGCGGACTGGTTCAAACTGGTTGCGGAGTGGTGCGAACTGGTTGGGGAGTGGTGCCAACTGGTTGCGGAGTGGTGCAAACTGGTTGCGGACTGGTTCAAACTGGTTGCGGAGTGGTGCGAACTGGTTGGGGAGTGGTGCCAACTGGTTGCGGAGTGGTGCAAACTGGTTGCGGACTGGTTCAAACTGGTTGCGGAGTGGTGCGAACTGGTTGGGGAGTGGTGCCAACTGGTTGCGGAGTGGTGCAAACTGGTTGCGGACTGGTTCAAACTGGTTGCGGAGTGGTGCGAACTGGTTGGGGAGTGGTGCCAACTGGTTGCGGAGTGGTGCAAACTGGTTGCGGACTGGTTCAAACTGGTTGCGGAGTGGTGCGAACTGGTTGGGGAGTGGTGCCAACTGGTTGCGGAGTGGTGCAAACTGGTTGCGGACTGGTTCAAACTGGTTGCGGAGTGGTGCGAACTGGTTGGGGAGTGGTGCCAACTGGTTGCGGAGTGGTGCAAACTGGTTGCGGACTGGTTCAAACTGGTTGCGGAGTGGTGCGAACTGGTTGGGGAGTGGTGCCAACTGGTTGCGGAGTGGTGCAAACTGGTTGCGGACTGGTTCAAACTGGTTGCGGAGTGGTGCGAACTGGTTGGGGAGTGGTGCCAACTGGTTGCGGAGTGGTGCAAACTGGTTGCGGACTGGTTCAAACTGGTTGCGGAGTGGTGCGAACTGGTTGGGGAGTGGTGCCAACTGGTTGCGGAGTGGTGCAAACTGGTTGCGGACTGGTTCAAACTGGTTGCGGAGTGGTGCGAACTGGTTGGGGAGTGGTGCCAACTGGTTGCGGAGTGGTGCAAACTGGTTGCGGACTGGTTCAAACTGGTTGCGGAGTGGTGCGAACTGGTTGGGGAGTGGTGCCAACTGGTTGCGGAGTGGTGCAAACTGGTTGCGGACTGGTTCAAACTGGTTGCGGAGTGGTGCGAACTGGTTGGGGAGTGGTGCCAACTGGTTGCGGAGTGGTGCAAACTGGTTGCGGACTGGTTCAAACTGGTTGCGGAGTGGTGCGAACTGGTTGGGGAGTGGTGCCAACTGGTTGCGGAGTGGTGCAAACTGGTTGCGGACTGGTTCAAACTGGTTGCGGAGTGGTGCGAACTGGTTGGGGAGTGGTGCCAACTGGTTGCGGAGTGGTGCAAACTGGTTGCGGACTGGTTCAAACTGGTTGCGGAGTGGTGCGAACTGGTTGGGGAGTGGTGCCAACTGGTTGCGGAGTGGTGCAAACTGGTTGCGGACTGGTTCAAACTGGTTGCGGAGTGGTGCGAACTGGTTGGGGAGTGGTGCCAACTGGTTGCGGAGTGGTGCAAACTGGTTGCGGACTGGTTCAAACTGGTTGCGGAGTGGTGCGAACTGGTTGGGGAGTGGTGCCAACTGGTTGCGGAGTGGTGCAAACTGGTTGCGGACTGGTTCAAACTGGTTGCGGAGTGGTGCGAACTGGTTGGGGAGTGGTGCCAACTGGTTGCGGAGTGGTGCAAACTGGTTGCGGACTGGTTCAAACTGGTTGCGGAGTGGTGCGAACTGGTTGGGGAGTGGTGCCAACTGGTTGCGGAGTGGTGCAAACTGGTTGCGGACTGGTTCAAACTGGTTGCGGAGTGGTGCGAACTGGTTGGGGAGTGGTGCCAACTGGTTGCGGAGTGGTGCAAACTGGTTGCGGACTGGTTCAAACTGGTTGCGGAGTGGTGCGAACTGGTTGGGGAGTGGTGCCAACTGGTTGCGGAGTGGTGCAAACTGGTTGCGGACTGGTTCAAACTGGTTGCGGAGTGGTGCGAACTGGTTGGGGAGTGGTGCCAACTGGTTGCGGAGTGGTGCAAACTGGTTGCGGACTGGTTCAAACTGGTTGCGGAGTGGTGCGAACTGGTTGGGGAGTGGTGCCAACTGGTTGCGGAGTGGTGCAAACTGGTTGCGGACTGGTTCAAACTGGTTGCGGAGTGGTGCGAACTGGTTGGGGAGTGGTGCCAACTGGTTGCGGAGTGGTGCAAACTGGTTGCGGACTGGTTCAAACTGGTTGCGGAGTGGTGCGAACTGGTTGGGGAGTGGTGCCAACTGGTTGCGGAGTGGTGCAAACTGGTTGCGGACTGGTTCAAACTGGTTGCGGAGTGGTGCGAACTGGTTGGGGAGTGGTGCCAACTGGTTGCGGAGTGGTGCAAACTGGTTGCGGACTGGTTCAAACTGGTTGCGGAGTGGTGCGAACTGGTTGGGGAGTGGTGCCAACTGGTTGCGGAGTGGTGCAAACTGGTTGCGGACTGGTTCAAACTGGTTGCGGAGTGGTGCGAACTGGTTGGGGAGTGGTGCCAACTGGTTGCGGAGTGGTGCAAACTGGTTGCGGACTGGTTCAAACTGGTTGCGGAGTGGTGCGAACTGGTTGCGGAGTGGTGCGAACTGGTTGCGGAGTGGTGCGAACTGGTTGCAGAGTGGTCCGAACTGGTTGCGGAGTGGTACGAACTGGTTGCGGAGTGGTGTGAACTGGTCGCGAAGTGGTGCAAATTGGTTGCGGACTGGTGCGAACTGGTTGCGGACAGGTGCAAACTGGTTGCGGAGTGGTGCATACCGGTTGCAGAGTGGTGCACACTGGTTGCGGAGTGGTGCAAACTGGTTGCGGAGTGGTGCGAACTGGTTGCGGAGTGGTGCTAACTGGTTCCGGAGGGGTGCGAACGGGTGGCGGAATGGTGCAAACGGGTTGCGGAGTGGTGCAAACTGGTTGCGGAGTGTTGCGAACTGGTTGTGGAGTGGTGCGAACTCGTTGCGGAGTGGTACGAATAACTGGGAAGTGGTGCAAACTGGCTGCGGAGTGGTGCGAACTGGTTGCGGAGTGGTGCGAACTCGTTGCGGAAGGGTGGGAGCTGGTTGCGGAGTGGTGCAAACTGGTTGCGGCGTGAGAAAACTGGTTGCGGACTGGTGTGCACTGGTTGCGGAGTGGTGTGCACTGGTTGCGGAGTGGTGTAAACTGGTTGCGGAGTTGTGCGAGCTGGTTGCGGAGTGGTACGAACTGGTTGCGTAGTGGTGTGAACTGGTTTCGGAGTGGTACGAACTGGTTGCGGATTGGTGTAAACTGGTTTCGGAGTGGTCCAAACTGGTTGCGGAGTGGTGCAAACTGGTTGCGGAGTGGTGCAAACTGGTTGCGGAGTGGTGCGCACAGGTTGCCTTGTTGTGCGAACTGGTTGCTGAGTGGTGCAAAGTGGTTGCGGAGTGGTGCAAAATGGTTGCGGAGTGGTGCTAACTGGTTGCAGAGTGGTGCGAATTGGTTTCGGACTGGTGCGAACTGGTTGCGGTGTTGTGCGAACTGGTTGCGGAGTGGTGCAAACTGGTTGCGGAGTGGTGCACACTTTGTGCGGAGTGGTGCGAACTGCTTGCGGAGTGGTGGGAACTGGTTGCGGAGTGGTGCGAACTGGTTGCGGAGTGGTGCGAACTGGTTGCGGAGTGGTCCGAACTGGTTGCGGAGTGGTGCAAACTGGTTGCGGAGTAGTGCAAACTGGTTGCAGAGTGTTGCAAACTGGTTGCGGAGTGGTACGAACTGGTTGCGGAGTGGTACGAACTGGTTGCGGAGTGGTACGAACTGGTTGCGGAGTGGTACGAACTGGTTGCGGAGTGGTACGAACTGGTTGCGGAGTGGTACGAACTGGTTGCGGAGTGGTACGAACTGGTTGCGGAGTGGTACGAACTGGTTGCGGAGTGGTACGAACTGGTTGCGGAGTGGTGCGAACTGCTTGCGGAGTGGTGGGAACTGGTTGCGGAGTGGTGCGAACTGGTTGCGGAGTGGTGCGAACTGGTTGCGGAGTGGTCCCAACTGGTTGCGGAGTGGTACGAACTACTTGCGGAGTGGTGTGAACTGGTCACGAAGAGTTGTGAACTGGTTGCGGATTGGTGCAAACAGGTTGCGGAGTGGTGCAAACTGGCTGCGGAGTATTTCAAACTGGTCGCAGAGTGTTGCAAACTGGTTGCGGAGTGGTACGAACTGGTTGCGGAGTGGTGCAAACTGGCTGCAGAGTGGTGTGAACTGGTTGCGGAGTGGTGCGAACTGGTTGCGGAAGGTTGGGTGCTGTTTGCGGAGTGGTGCAAACTGGTTGCGGATTGAGCAAACTGGTTGTGGAGTGGTGTGAACTGGTTGCGGAGTTGTGCGAACTGGTTGCGGAGTTGTGCGAGCTGGTTGTGGAGTGGTACGAACTGGTTGCGGGGTGGTGTGAACTGGTTGCGGAGTGGTGCAAACTGGTTGCCGAGTGGTGCGAACTGGTTGCGGAGTGGGGCCAACTCGTTGCGGCGTGGTGCGAACTGGTTGCGGAGTGGTGCAAACTGGTTGCCAAGTGGTGCAAACTGGTTGTGCAGTGGTGCGGAATGGGTTCAGAGTGGTGCGAACTGGTTGCGGATTGGTGGGAACTGGTTGCAGAGTGGTGCCAACTGGTTGCAGAGTAGTGCGAACTTGTTGCGGAGTGGTGCAAACTGGTTGCGGAGTGGTGCGAACTGGTTGCGGAGTGGTGCGAACTGGTTGCAGAGTGGTCCGAACAGGTTGCGGAATGGTGCGAACTGGTTGCAGAGTGGTGCGAACTGGTTGTGGAGTGGTGCGAACTGGTTGCGGAGTGGTGCGAACTGGTTGCGGAGTGGTGCAAACTGGATGCGTAGTGGTGCAAACTGGTTGCGGATTGATGCAAACTGGTTGAGGAGTGGTGCAAACTGGTTGCGGAGTGGTGCAAATTGGTTGCAGAGTTGTGCAAACTGGTGTGGAGTAGTGCAAACTTGTTGGAGAGTGGTGCGAACTGGTTGCGGAGTGGTGCAAACTGGTTGCGGACTGGAGCAAACTGGTTGGGAAGTAGTGCAGACTTGTTGCGGAGTGGTACGAACTGGTTGCGCAGTGGTACGAACTGGTTGCGGAGCTGTGTGAACTGGTTGCGGAGTTGTGCAAAGTGCTTACGGAGTGGTGCAAATTTGTTGCGGAGTGGTGCGAACTGGTTGCGGATTGGTGCAAACTGGTTGCGGAGAGGGTACATGGTTGCGGGGTGGTGTGAACTGGTTGTGGAATGGAGCGAACTGGTTGTGGAGTGGTGCGAACTGATTGCGGAGTGGTGCCAACTGGTTGCGGACTGGTGCGAACTGGTTGCATGGCGGTGCAAACTGGTTGCCGAGTGGTGCATACTGGGTGCAAAGTGGTGGAGGAGTGGTGCGAACTGGCTGCGGAGAGGTGCGAACTGGTTGCGGAGTTGTGCGAATTGGTTGCGGATAGGTCCAACCTGGTTGCGGAGTGGTGCGAACTGGTTGCGGAGTGGTGCGAACTGGTTGCAGAGTGATGGGAACTGGTTGTGGAGTGGTACGAACTGGTTGCGGAGTGGTACGAAATGGTTGCGGAGTGGTGCAAACTGGTTGCGGAGTAGTGTGAACTGGTTCTGGAGTCGTGCGAACTGGTTGCAGAGTGGTGCGAACTGGTTGCGGATTGGTGTGACCTGGTTGCGTAGTGGTGTGAACTGGTTGCGGAGTGGTGCAAACTGGTTGCGGAGTGCTACGGACTGGTCGCGGAGTGATGCGAACTGGTTGCGGAGTGGTATGAACTGGTTGCGGAGTGGTGCAAACTGGCTGCAGAGTGGTGCGAACTGGTTGCGGAGTCGTGCGAACTGGTTGCAGAAGGGTGGGAGCTGGTTGCGGAGTGGTGCAAACTCGTTGCGGAGTGAGCAACTGGTTGTGAAGTGGTATGAACTGGTTGCGGAGTGGTGCCAACTGGTTGCGGAGTTGTGCAACTGGTTGCGGAGTGGTACGAACTGGTTGCGGAGTGGTGCGAACTGGTTGCAGAGTGCTGCAAACTGGTTGCGGAGTGGTGCGAACTGGTTGCGGAGTGGAGCGAACTGGTTGAGGAGTGGTGCAGGCTGGTTGCAGAGTGGCGCAACCTGGTTGCGGAGTGGTGCGAACTGGTTGGGGAGTGGTGCAGGCTGGTTGCGGAGTGGTGGGAACTGGTTGCGGAGTGGTGCAAACTCGTTGCGGAGTGAGAAACTCGTTGTGGAGTGGTATGAACTGGTTGCGGAGTGGTGCCAACTGGCTGCGGTGTTGTGCAACTGGTTGCCGAGTGGTACGAACTGGCTGCGGAGTGGTGCGAACTGGTTTCGGAGTGGTGAGAACTGGTTGCGGAGTGGTGCGAACTGGTTGCCGAGTGGTGCGAACTGGTTGTGGAGTGGTGCGAAATGGTTGCGGACCGGTGCGAACTGGTTGGGAGTGGTACGAACTGGTTGCGGAGTGGTGCGAACTGGTGGCGGAGTGGTGCGAACCGGTTGCAGAGTGGTGCGAACAGGTTGCGGAGTGGTGCGAACTGCTTGCCGAGTGGTGCGAACTGGTTGCCAAGTTGTGCGAACTGGTTGCGGAGTGGTGCGAACGGGTTGCGGAGGGGTGCGAACTGGTTGCAGAGTGCTGCAAACTGGTTGCGGAGTGGTGCGAACTGGTGGCGGAGTGGTGCGAACCGGTTGCAGAGTGGTGCGAACAGGTTGCGGAGTGGTGCGAACTGCTTGCCGAGTGGTGCGAACTGGTTGCCAAGTTGTGCGAACTGGTTGCGGAGTGGTGCGAACGGGTTGCGGAGGGGTGCGAACTGGTTGCAGAGTGCTGCAAACTGGTTGCGGAGTGGTGCGAACTGGTGGCGGAGTGGTGCGAACCGGTTGCAGAGTGGTGCGAACAGGTTGCGGAGTGGTGCGAACTGCTTGCCGAGTGGTGCGAACTGGTTGCCAAGTTGTGCGAACTGGTTGCGGAGTGGTGCGAACGGGTTGCGGAGGGGTGCGAACTGGTTGCAGAGTGCTGCAAACTGGTTGCGGAGTGGTGCGAACTGGTGGCGGAGTGGTGCGAACCGGTTGCAGAGTGGTGCGAACAGGTTGCGGAGTGGTGCGAACTGCTTGCCGAGTGGTGCGAACTGGTTGCCAAGTTGTGCGAACTGGTTGCGGAGTGGTGCGAACGGGTTGCGGAGGGGTGCGAACTGGTTGCAGAGTGCTGCAAACTGGTTGCGGAGTGGTGCGAACTGGTGGCGGAGTGGTGCGAACCGGTTGCAGAGTGGTGCGAACAGGTTGCGGAGTGGTGCGAACTGCTTGCCGAGTGGTGCGAACTGGTTGCCAAGTTGTGCGAACTGGTTGCGGAGTGGTGCGAACGGGTTGCGGAGGGGTGCGAACTGGTTGCAGAGTGCTGCAAACTGGTTGCGGAGTGGTGCGAACTGGTGGCGGAGTGGTGCGAACCGGTTGCAGAGTGGTGCGAACAGGTTGCGGAGTGGTGCGAACTGCTTGCCGAGTGGTGCGAACTGGTTGCCAAGTTGTGCGAACTGGTTGCGGAGTGGTGCGAACGGGTTGCGGAGGGGTGCGAACTGGTTGCAGAGTGCTGCAAACTGGTTGCGGAGTGGTGCGAACTGGTGGCGGAGTGGTGCGAACCGGTTGCAGAGTGGTGCGAACAGGTTGCGGAGTGGTGCGAACTGCTTGCCGAGTGGTGCGAACTGGTTGCCAAGTTGTGCGAACTGGTTGCGGAGTGGTGCGAACGGGTTGCGGAGGGGTGCGAACTGGTTGCAGAGTGCTGCAAACTGGTTGCGGAGTGGTGCGAACTGGTGGCGGAGTGGTGCGAACCGGTTGCAGAGTGGTGCGAACAGGTTGCGGAGTGGTGCGAACTGCTTGCCGAGTGGTGCGAACTGGTTGCCAAGTTGTGCGAACTGGTTGCGGAGTGGTGCGAACGGGTTGCGGAGGGGTGCGAACTGGTTGCAGAGTGCTGCAAACTGGTTGCGGAGTGGTGCGAACTGGTGGCGGAGTGGTGCGAACCGGTTGCAGAGTGGTGCGAACAGGTTGCGGAGTGGTGCGAACTGCTTGCCGAGTGGTGCGAACTGGTTGCCAAGTTGTGCGAACTGGTTGCGGAGTGGTGCGAACGGGTTGCGGAGGGGTGCGAACTGGTTGCAGAGTGCTGCAAACTGGTTGCGGAGTGGTGCGAACTGGTGGCGGAGTGGTGCGAACCGGTTGCAGAGTGGTGCGAACAGGTTGCGGAGTGGTGCGAACTGCTTGCCGAGTGGTGCGAACTGGTTGCCAAGTTGTGCGAACTGGTTGCGGAGTGGTGCGAACGGGTTGCGGAGGGGTGCGAACTGGTTGCAGAGTGCTGCAAACTGGTTGCGGAGTGGTGCGAACTGGTGGCGGAGTGGTGCGAACCGGTTGCAGAGTGGTGCGAACAGGTTGCGGAGTGGTGCGAACTGCTTGCCGAGTGGTGCGAACTGGTTGCCAAGTTGTGCGAACTGGTTGCGGAGTGGTGCGAACGGGTTGCGGAGGGGTGCGAACTGGTTGCAGAGTGCTGCAAACTGGTTGCGGAGTGGTGCGAACTGGTGGCGGAGTGGTGCGAACCGGTTGCAGAGTGGTGCGAACAGGTTGCGGAGTGGTGCGAACTGCTTGCCGAGTGGTGCGAACTGGTTGCCAAGTTGTGCGAACTGGTTGCGGAGTGGTGCGAACGGGTTGCGGAGGGGTGCGAACTGGTTGCAGAGTGCTGCAAACTGGTTGCGGAGTGGTGCGAACTGGTGGCGGAGTGGTGCGAACCGGTTGCAGAGTGGTGCGAACAGGTTGCGGAGTGGTGCGAACTGCTTGCCGAGTGGTGCGAACTGGTTGCCAAGTTGTGCGAACTGGTTGCGGAGTGGTGCGAACGGGTTGCGGAGGGGTGCGAACTGGTTGCAGAGTGCTGCAAACTGGTTGCGGAGTGGTGCGAACTGGTGGCGGAGTGGTGCGAACCGGTTGCAGAGTGGTGCGAACAGGTTGCGGAGTGGTGCGAACTGCTTGCCGAGTGGTGCGAACTGGTTGCCAAGTTGTGCGAACTGGTTGCGGAGTGGTGCGAACGGGTTGCGGAGGGGTGCGAACTGGTTGCGGAGTGGTGCGAACTGGTTGGGAGTGGTGCGAACTGGTTGCGGAGTGGTGCGAACTGGTTGCCAAGTGGTACGAACTGGTTGCGGAGTTGTGCGAACTGGCTGCGGAGTGGTGCGAACTGGTTGCGGAGTGGTGCGAACTGGTTGGGGAGTGGTGCGAGCAGTTGCGGAGTGGTGCGAAATGCTTGCCGAGTGGTTAAAACTGGTTGCAAACTTGTGTTAACTGGTTGCCGAGTGGTGCGAACTAGTTGCGGAGTGGAACGAACTGGTTGCGGGGTGGTGCGAACTGGTTGCGGATTGGTGCGAACAGGTTGCGGAGATGTGCGAAGTAAATGCGGAGTGGTACGAACTTGTAGCGGAGTGGTGCAAACTGGTCGCGGAGTGGTGCACACTGGTTGGAGAATGGCGCCAACTGGTTGCGGAGTGGTGCCGATTGGTTTCGGATTGGTGCGAACTGGTTGCGGAGTGGTGCGAACTGGATGCAGAGTGGTGCGAGTTGGTTGCAGAGTGGTGGGATCTGGTTGCGGAGTGGTGCAAACTGGTTGCGGAGAGGTGCAGGCTGGTTGGGGAGTTGTGGGAACTGGTTGCGGAGTTGTGCAGCTCGTTGCCGAGTGAACAACTGGTTGTGGAGTGGTGTGAACTGGTTGCGGAGTGGTGCCAACTGGTTGCGGAGCTGTCCAACTGGTTGCGGAGTGGTACGAACTGGTTGCGGAGTGGTGCGAACTGGTTGCTATGTGGTGCAAACTGGTTGCTGAGTGGTGCGAACTTGTTGCGGAGTGGTGCGAACTGGCTGCGGAGTAGTGCGAACTGGTTCCGCAGTGGTGCGAACTGGTTGGGAGTGTTGCGAACAGGTTGCGGAGTGGTGCGAACTGCTTGTATCGTGGTGCGAACTGGTTGCGGAGTTGTGCGGACTGGCGGCGCAGTGGTGCGAACTGGTTGCGGAGTGGTGCGAACTGGTTCCGCAGTGGTGCGAACTGGTTGGGAGTGTTGCGAACAGGTTGCGGAGTGGTGCGAACTGGTTGCCGAGTGGTGCGAACTGGTTGCGGAGTTGTGCGAACTGGTTGCGGAAATTGCGAACTGGTTGCAGAGTGGTGCGAAATGGTTGCGGAGTGGTACGAACAGATTGCGGAGTGGTGCGAACTGCTTGTATCGTGGTGCGAACTGGTTGCGAAGTTGTGCGAACTGGTTGCGAAGTGGTGTGAACTTTTTCCAAAGTGGTGCGAACTGGTTGCGGGGTGGTGCGAACTGGTTGCGGATTGGTGCGAACTGGTTGCGGAGTGATGCGAACTAAATGCGGAGTGGTACGAACTGGTTGCAGAGTGGTGCAAACCGGTCGCGGAGTGGTGCACACTGGTTGCGGAGTGGTGCCAACTGGTTGCGGTGTGGTGCCGACTGGTTGCGGAGTGGTGCGAACTGGTTGCAGAGTGCTGCGGACTGGTTGCGGGGTGGTGCGAACTGGTCGCGGATTGGTGCGAACAGGTTGCAGAGAGGTGCGAACTAAATGCGGAGTGGTACGAACTTGTAGCGGAGTGGTCCAAACTGGTCGCGGAGTGGTGCACACTGGTTGGGGAATGGCGCCAACTGGTCGCGGAGTGGTTCCGATTGGTTGCGGATTGGTGCGAACTGGTTGTGGAGTGGTGCAAACTGGATGCAGAGTGGTGCGAGTTGGTTGCAGAGTGGTGAGACCTGGTTGCGAAGTGGTGCGAACTGGTTGCGGAGTGGTGCAGGCTGGTTGGGGAGTGGTGGCAACTGGTTGCAGAGTGGTACAAACTCGTTGCGGAGTGAACAACTGGTTGTGGAGTTGTATGAACTGGTTGCGGAGTTGTGCCAACTGGTTGCGGAGCTGTCCAACTGGTTGCGGAGTGGTACGAACTGGTTGCGTAGTGGTGCGAACTGGTTGCTATGTGGTGCAAACTGGTTGCTGAGTGGTGCGAACTTGTTGTGGAGTGGTGCGAACTGGCTGCGGAGTAGTGCGAACTGGTTCCGCAGTGGTGCGAACTGGTTGGGAGTGTTGCGAACAGGTTGCGGAGTGGTGCGAACTGGTTGCCGAGTGGTGCGAACTGGTTGCGGAGTTGTGCGAACTGGTTGCGGAAATTGCGAACTGGTTGCAGAGTGGTGCGAACTGGTTGCGGAGTGGTGCGAACTGGTTGCGGAGTGGTGCGAACTGGTTGCGGAGTTGTGCGAACTGGTTGCGGAAATTGCGAACTGGTTGCAGAGTGGTGCGAACTGGTTGCGGAGTGGTGCGAACAGATTGCGGAGTGGTGCGAACTGCTTGCAGAGTGGTGCGAACTGGTTGCGAATTGGTGTGAACTTGTTGCAAAGTGGTGCGAACTGGTTGCGGGTTGGTGCGAACTGGTTGCGGGGTGGTACGAACTAGTTGCGGATTGGTGCGAACTGGTTGCAGAGTGGTGCGAACTCAATGCGGAGTGGTACGAACTGGTTGCGGAGTGGTGCAAACTGGTTGCGGAGTGGTGCACACTTGTTGCGGAGTGGTGCCAACTGGTTGCGGTGTGGTGCCGACTGGTTGCAGATTGGTGCGAACTGGTTGCGGAGTAGTGCGAACTGGATGCAGAGTGGTGCGAGTTGGTTGCACAGTGGTGCGACCTGGTTGCGGAGTGGTGCGAACTCGTTGCAGTGTGGTGCAGGCTGGTTGCGGAGTGGTGGGAACTGGTTGCGGAGCGGTGCAAACTCGATGCGGAGTGAGCAACTGGTTGTAGAGTGGTATGAACTGGTTGCGGAGTGGTGCCAACTGGTTGCGGAGTTGTGCAAACTGGTTGCGGAGTGGTGCGAACTGGTTGCAGATAGGTGCAAACTGGTTGCGGAGTGGTGCGAACTAAATGCACAGTGGTACGAACTGGTTGCGGAGTGGTGCAAACTTGTCGCAGAGTGGTGCACACTGGTTGCGGAGTAGTGCGAACTGGTTGCGGAGTGGTGCCGACTGGTTGTGGATTGGTGCAAACTTGTTGCAGAGTGGTGCGAGTTGGTTGGAGAGTGGTGCGACCTGGTTAAGGAGTTGTGCGAACTGGATGCGGAGTGGTGCAGGCTGGTTGCGGAGTGGTGGGAACTGGTTGCGGAGTGGTGCAAACTTGTTGCAGAGTGAGCAACTCATTGTGGAGTGGTGTGAACTGGTTGTGGAGTGGTGCCAACTGGTTGCGGGGTTGTGCAACTGGTTGCGGAGTGGTATGAACTGGTTGCGGAGTCGTGCGAACTGGCTGCGGAGTGGTGCAAACTGGTTGCGGAGTGGTGCGAACTGGTTGTGGAGTGGTGCAAACTGGTTGCGGAATGGTGCGAACTGGTCGCGGAATGGTGCGAACTGGTTGGGAGTGGTTCGAACTGGTTGCGGAGTGGTGCGACTTGGTTGACAAGTGGTGCGAACTGGTTGCGGAGTTGTGCGAACTGGTTGCGGAGTGGTGTGAACTGGTTGCTGAGTGGTGCGAACTGGTTGCGGAGTTGTGCGAACAGATTGCGGAGTGGTGCGAACTGCTTGCCGAGTGTTTTGAACTGGTTGCGAAGTTGTGCGAACTGGTTGCGGAGTGGTGCAAACTGGTTTCGGGGTGGTGCGAACTGGTTGCAGGGTGGTGTGAACAGGTTGCGGAGTGGTGCGAACTAAATGCGGAGTGGAACAAACTGGTTGCGGAGTGGTGCAAACTGGTCGCAGAGTGGTGCAAACTGGTTGCGGAATGGTGCCCACTGGTTGCGGATTGGTGCAACTGGTTGCGGAGTGGTGCGAACTGGATGAAGAGTGGTGCGAGTTGGTTGCATAGTGGTGCGACTGGGTTGCGGAGTGGTGCGAACTGGTTGCGGAGTGGTGGAGGCCGGTTGCGGAGTGGTGGGAACTGGTTGGGGAGGGGTGCAAACTGGTTGGGGAGTGGTGCCAACTGGTTCCTGAATGGTGGGAATTGGTTGCGGAGTGGTGCGAACTGGTTGCAGAGTGGTGCAAACTGGTTGCGGAGCGGTGCAAACTGGTTGCAGAGTGGTGCCAACTGGTTGCGGAGTGGTGCCAACTGGTTCCTGAATGGTGGGAATTGGTTGCGGAGTGGTGCGAACTGGTTGCAGAGTGGTGCAAACTGGTTGCGGAGCGGTGCAAACTGGTTGCAGAGTGGTGCCAACTGGTTGCGGAGTGGAGCGAACTGGTTGCGGAGTGGTACGAACTGGTTGCGGAGTGGTGCAAACAGGTTGCGGAGTGGTGTGACCTGGTGGTGTAGTGGTGCAAACTGGTTGCAAAAAGGGGAGAGTTGGTTGCAGAGTGGTGCAAACCGGTTGCGGAGTGGTGTGAACTGGTTGCGGAGTGGTACGAACTGGTTGCGGAGTGGTGCAAACAGGTTGCGGAGTGGTGTGACCTGGTGGTGTAGTGGTGCAAACTGGTTGCAAAAAGGGGAGAGTTGGTTGCAGAGTGGTGCAAACCGGTTGCGGAGTGGTGTGAACTGGTTTTGGAGTGGTGCGAACTGGTTGTGGAATGATGGGAACCGGTTGTGGAGTGGTGCGAACTGGTTGTGGAATGGCGGAAACTGGTTGCGGAGTGGTATGAAATGGTCGCAGAGTGGTGCAAACTGTTCGCAGAGAGGTGCGAACCTGGTGCAGAAAGTGGGAACTGGTTGAGGAGTGGTGCGAACTGGTTGCGGAGTGGTGCAAACTGGTTGCGCAGTTGTGCGACCTAGTTCCGGAGTGGTGCGAACTGGTTGCGGAATGGTGCGAACTGGTTGCAGAGTGGTGCAACCTTGTTGCAGAGTGGTGCGAACTGGTTGCGGATTGGTGCGAACGGCTTGCGGAGTGGTGTGAACTGGTTGCGGAGTGGTGCAAACTGGTTGCGCAGTGGTGCAAACTAGTTGCAGAGTGGTGCGGTCTGGTTGCGGAGTGGTGCGAACTGGTTGCGGAGTTATACAAACTGGTTGCGGAGTGGTGCAAACTGGCTGCGGAGTGGTGCAAACTGGTTGCGGAGTCGTGCGAACTGGTTGCGGAAGGGTTGGAGCTAGTTGCGGAGTGGTGGAAACTGGTTGCAGAGTGAGCAAACCATTTGTGGCTTGGTGTGAACTGGTTGCAGAGTGGTGCGAACTAGTTGTGAAGTTGTGAAAGTGGTTGCCGACTGGTACGAACTGGTTGTGTTGTGGTGCGAACTGGTTGCAGAGTGGTGGGACCTGGTTGCGGAGTGGTGCGAATTGGTTGCGGAGTGGTGCGAACTGGTTGGGGAGAGGTGCCGAATGGTTGCGGAGTGGTGCGAACTGGTTGCGGAGTGGTGCGAACTGGTCGCGGAGTGGTGCAAACTGGTTGCGGACTGGTGCGAACTGGTTGCGGAGTGGTGCCGACTGGTTGCGGAGTGGTGCGAACTGGTTGGGGAGAGGTGCCGAATGGTTGCGGAGTGGTGCGAACTGGTTGCGCAGTCCTCCGAACTGGTTGCGGAAGGGTGGGAGCTGGTTGCGGAGTGGTGCAAACTCGTTGCGGATTGAGCAACTGGTTGTGGAGTGGTGTGAACTGGTTGCGGAGTGGTGCGAACTGGTCGCGGAGTGGTGCAAACTGGTTGCGGACTGGTGCGAACTGGTTGGGGAGTGGTGCCGACTGGTTGCGGAGTGGTGCGAACTGGTTGGGGAGAGGTGCCGAATGGTTGCGGAGTGGTGCGAACTGGTTGCGCAGTCCTCCGAACTGGTTGCGGAAGGGTGGGAGCTGGTTGCGGAGTGGTGCAAACTCGTTGCGGATTGAGCAACTGGTTGTGGAGTGGTGTGAACTGGTTGCGGAGTGGTGCGAACTGGTCGCGGAGTGGTGCAAACTGGTTGCGGACTGGTGCGAACTGGTTGGGGAGTGGTGCCGACTGGTTGCGGAGTGGTGCGAACTGGTTGGGGAGAGGTGCCGAATGGTTGCGGAGTGGTGCGAACTGGTTGCGCAGTCCTCCGAACTGGTTGCGGAAGGGTGGGAGCTGGTTGCGGAGTGGTGCAAACTCGTTGCGGATTGAGCAACTGGTTGTGGAGTGGTGTGAACTGGTTGCGGAGTGGTGCGAACTGGTCGCGGAGTGGTGCAAACTGGTTGCGGACTGGTGCGAACTGGTTGGGGAGTGGTGCCGACTGGTTGCGGAGTGGTGCGAACTGGTTGGGGAGAGGTGCCGAATGGTTGCGGAGTGGTGCGAACTGGTTGCGCAGTCCTCCGAACTGGTTGCGGAAGGGTGGGAGCTGGTTGCGGAGTGGTGCAAACTCGTTGCGGATTGAGCAACTGGTTGTGGAGTGGTGTGAACTGGTTGCGGAGTGGTGCGAACTGGTCGCGGAGTGGTGCAAACTGGTTGCGGACTGGTGCGAACTGGTTGGGGAGTGGTGCCGACTGGTTGCGGAGTGGTGCGAACTGGTTGGGGAGAGGTGCCGAATGGTTGCGGAGTGGTGCGAACTGGTTGCGCAGTCCTCCGAACTGGTTGCGGAAGGGTGGGAGCTGGTTGCGGAGTGGTGCAAACTCGTTGCGGATTGAGCAACTGGTTGTGGAGTGGTGTGAACTGGTTGCGGAGTGGTGCGAACTGGTCGCGGAGTGGTGCAAACTGGTTGCGGACTGGTGCGAACTGGTTGGGGAGTGGTGCCGACTGGTTGCGGAGTGGTGCGAACTGGTTGGGGAGAGGTGCCGAATGGTTGCGGAGTGGTGCGAACTGGTTGCGCAGTCCTCCGAACTGGTTGCGGAAGGGTGGGAGCTGGTTGCGGAGTGGTGCAAACTCGTTGCGGATTGAGCAACTGGTTGTGGAGTGGTGTGAACTGGTTGCGGAGTGGTGCGAACTGGTCGCGGAGTGGTGCAAACTGGTTGCGGACTGGTGCGAACTGGTTGGGGAGTGGTGCCGACTGGTTGCGGAGTGGTGCGAACTGGTTGGGGAGAGGTGCCGAATGGTTGCGGAGTGGTGCGAACTGGTTGCGCAGTCCTCCGAACTGGTTGCGGAAGGGTGGGAGCTGGTTGCGGAGTGGTGCAAACTCGTTGCGGATTGAGCAACTGGTTGTGGAGTGGTGTGAACTGGTTGCGGAGTGGTGCGAACTGGTCGCGGAGTGGTGCAAACTGGTTGCGGACTGGTGCGAACTGGTTGGGGAGTGGTGCCGACTGGTTGCGGAGTGGTGCGAACTGGTTGGGGAGAGGTGCCGAATGGTTGCGGAGTGGTGCGAACTGGTTGCGCAGTCCTCCGAACTGGTTGCGGAAGGGTGGGAGCTGGTTGCGGAGTGGTGCAAACTCGTTGCGGATTGAGCAACTGGTTGTGGAGTGGTGTGAACTGGTTGCGGAGTGGTGCGAACTGGTCGCGGAGTGGTGCAAACTGGTTGCGGACTGGTGCGAACTGGTTGGGGAGTGGTGCCGACTGGTTGCGGAGTGGTGCGAACTGGTTGGGGAGAGGTGCCGAATGGTTGCGGAGTGGTGCGAACTGGTTGCGCAGTCCTCCGAACTGGTTGCGGAAGGGTGGGAGCTGGTTGCGGAGTGGTGCAAACTCGTTGCGGATTGAGCAACTGGTTGTGGAGTGGTGTGAACTGGTTGCGGAGTGGTGCGAACTGGTCGCGGAGTGGTGCAAACTGGTTGCGGACTGGTGCGAACTGGTTGGGGAGTGGTGCCGACTGGTTGCGGAGTGGTGCGAACTGGTTGGGGAGAGGTGCCGAATGGTTGCGGAGTGGTGCGAACTGGTTGCGCAGTCCTCCGAACTGGTTGCGGAAGGGTGGGAGCTGGTTGCGGAGTGGTGCAAACTCGTTGCGGATTGAGCAACTGGTTGTGGAGTGGTGTGAACTGGTTGCGGAGTGGTGCGAACTGGTCGCGGAGTGGTGCAAACTGGTTGCGGACTGGTGCGAACTGGTTGGGGAGTGGTGCCGACTGGTTGCGGAGTGGTGCGAACTGGTTGGGGAGAGGTGCCGAATGGTTGCGGAGTGGTGCGAACTGGTTGCGCAGTCCTCCGAACTGGTTGCGGAAGGGTGGGAGCTGGTTGCGGAGTGGTGCAAACTCGTTGCGGATTGAGCAACTGGTTGTGGAGTGGTGTGAACTGGTTGCGGAGTGGTGCGAACTGGTCGCGGAGTGGTGCAAACTGGTTGCGGACTGGTGCGAACTGGTTGGGGAGTGGTGCCGACTGGTTGCGGAGTGGTGCGAACTGGTTGGGGAGAGGTGCCGAATGGTTGCGGAGTGGTGCGAACTGGTTGCGCAGTCCTCCGAACTGGTTGCGGAAGGGTGGGAGCTGGTTGCGGAGTGGTGCAAACTCGTTGCGGATTGAGCAACTGGTTGTGGAGTGGTGTGAACTGGTTGCGGAGTGGTGCGAACTGGTCGCGGAGTGGTGCAAACTGGTTGCGGACTGGTGCGAACTGGTTGGGGAGTGGTGCCGACTGGTTGCGGAGTGGTGCGAACTGGTTGGGGAGAGGTGCCGAATGGTTGCGGAGTGGTGCGAACTGGTTGCGGAGTGGTGCGAACTGGTTGCGGACTGGTGCAGACTGGTTGCGGAGTATTGCGGACTTGTTGCGGAGTAGTACAAACTGGTTGCGGAGTGGTGCGAACTGGTTGCGGGGTTGTCTGAACTGGTTGCGGAGAGGTGCGAACTGGTTGCGCAGTGGTGCAAACTGGTTGCGGAGTGCTTCAAATGTGTTGCGGAGTGGTGCGAACTGGTTGCGGAGTGGTGCAAAACTGGTTGCGGAGTGGTGCGAACTGGTTGCGAAGTGGTGTGAACTGGTTGTGGAGTAATCGAAGTGGTTGTGGAGTGGTGCAAACTGGTTGCGGAGTTGTGCGAACTGGTTGCGGAGTAGTGCAAACTGGGTGCAGAGTGGTGCAAACTGGTTGCCGAGTGGTGCGAACTGGGTGCGGAGAAGTGCGAACTGGTTGAGGAGTGGTGCGAGCTGGCTGCAGAGTGGTGCAAACTAGTTCTAGAGTTGTGTGACTTGGTTGCGGAGTGGTGCGAACTGGTTGCGGAGTTGTGCAAACTGGTTGGGGAGTGGTGGGACCGGGTTGTGGAGTGGTGCGAACTGGTTGCGGAATGGTACGAACTGGTTGCGGAATGGTGCAAACTGGTTGCGGAGTGGTGTGAACTGGTTGCAGAGTGGTGCGAACTGGTTGCAGAGTGGTGCAAACTCGTTGCGGAGAGGTGCGAACTAGTTGCGTAGTGGTGTGAACTGGTTCCGGAGTGGTGCAAACTGGTTGCGGAGTGGTGCGAACTGGTTGCGGAGTGGTGCAAACTGGTTGCGGAGTGATGCAAACGGGTTGCGGAGTGGTACGAACTGGTTGCTGAGTGGTGCAAACTGGCTGCAGAGTGGTGCGAACTGGTGGTGGAGTCGTGCGAACTGGTTGCGGAAGGGTGGGAGCTGGTTGCGGAGTGGTGCAAACTCGTTGCGGATTGAGCAACTGGTTGTGGAGTGGTGTGAACTGGTTGCGGAGTGGTGCGAATTGGTTGCGGAGTTGTGCAACTAGATGCGGAGTGGTACTAACTGGTTGCGGAGTGGTCAAACTGGTTGCGGATTGGTGCCAACTGGTTGGGGAGTGGTGCGAACTGGTTCCTAGGTGGTGCGAACTGGTTGCGGAGTCTTGCAAACTGGTTGCGGAAGGGTGGGAGCTGGATGCGGAGTGGAAAAACTGGTTGCGGTGTGAGCAAACCGGTTGTGGAGTGGTGTGAAGTGGTTGCTGAGTGGTGCGAACTGGTTGCGGAGTTGTGCAGCTGGTTGTGGAGTGGTACGAACTGGTTGCGGAGTGGTGCGAACTGGTTGCGGAGTGGTGCGAACTGGTTGTAGTGTGGTGCGAACTGGTTGTGGAGCTGTGTGAACTGGTTGCGGAGAGGTGCAAACTGGTTATGGAGTGGTGCAAACTGGTTGCTGAGTGGTGCGAATTTGTTGTGGAGTGGTGCGAACTGGTTGCGGAGTGGTGCAAACTGGTTGCGGAATGGTGCGAACTGGTTGCGAAGTGGTGCGAACTGGTTGTGGAGTGGTGAGAACTGGTTGTGGAGTGGTGCAAACTGCATGCGGAGTGGTGCGAACTGGTTGCAGAGTGGTGCAAACTGGTTGCCAAGTGGTGTGAACTGGGTGCGGAGAAGTGCGAACTGGTTGAGGAGTGGTGCGAACTGGCTGCGGAGTGGTGCGAACTAGTTGCGGAGTTGTGTGACATGGTTGCAGAGTGGTGCGAACTGGTTGGGGAGTGGTGCAAATCGGTTGCCGATTTGTGCAACCTGGTTGCGGAGTGGTGCTAAATGGTTGCGGTGTGGTTAGAACTGGTTGCGGAGTGGTAAGAACTGGTTGTGATGTGGTGCGAACTGGTTGCGGAGTGGTACGAACTGGTTGCGGAATGGTGCAAACTGGTTGCGGAGTGGTGCGAACTGGTTGCAGAGTGGTGCGAACTGGTTGCAGAGTGGTGCAAACTGGTTGCGGAGAGGTGTGAACTGGTTGTGTAGTGGTGTGAACTGGTTGCGGAGTGGTGCGAACTGGTTGCGGAGTGGTGCAAACTGGTTGCGGAGTGGTGCGAACTGGTTGCAGAGTGGTGCGAACTGGTTGCAGAGTGGTGCAAACTGGTTGCGGAGAGGTGTGAACTGGTTGTGTAGTGGTGTGAACTGGTTGCGGAGTGGTGCGAACTGGTTGCGGATTGATGCGAACTGGTTGCGGAGTGGTACAAACTGGTTGCGGAGTGGTGTAAACTGGCTGCAGAGTGGTGCGAACTGGTTGCGGAGTCGTGCAAACTGGTTGCGGAAGGGTGGGAGCTGGTTGCGGAGTGGTGCAAACTCGTTGCGGATTGAGCAACTGGTTGTGGAGTGGTGTGAACTGGTTGCGGAGTGGTGCAAACTGGTGGCGGAGTTGTGCAACTGGTTGCGGAGTGGTACTAACTGGTTGCGGAGTGGTCAATCTGGTTGCGGATTGGTGCGAACTGGTTGCGGAGTGGTGCGAACTGGTTCCGGAGTGGTGGCAACTGGTTGCGGAGTTGTGCGAACTGGTTGCGGAAGGGTGGGAGCTGGATGCGGAGTGGAAAAACTAGTTACGGAGTGAGCAAACCGGTTGTGGAGTGGTGTGAAGTGGTTGCAGAGTGGTGCGAACTGGTTTCGGAGTTGTGCAGCTGGTTGCGGAGTGGTGTGAACTGGTTGCAAAGTGGTGCGAACCGGTTGCGGAGTGGTGCGAACTGGGTGCCGAGTGGTGCGAGCTGGTTGCGGAGTGGTGCGAACTGGTTGCCGAGTTGTGCGAACTGGTTTCACAGTGGTGCGAACTGGTTGCGGAGTGGTGCGAATTTGTTGCGGAGAGGTGCGAACTGGTTGCGGAGTGGTGCAAACTGGTCGTGGTGACGTGCGAACTGGCTGCGAAGTGGTGCGAACTGGTTGTGGAGTGGTGAGAACTGGTTGTGGAGTGGTGCGAACTGGTTGCGGAGTGGTGCGAACTGGTTGCGGAGTAGTGCGAACTGGTTGCATTGTGGTGCAAACTGGTTGCCGAGTGGTGAGAACTGGGTGCGGAGAAGTGCGAACACGTTGAGGAGTGGTGCGAACTGGCTGCAGAGTGGTGCGAACTAGTTGTGGAGTTGTGTGACGTGGTTGCAGAGTGGTGCAAACTGGTTGCGGAGTGGTGCGAGTTGGTTTCCGATTTGTGCAACCTGGTTGCGGAGTGGTGCAAACTGGTTGCGGAGTAATGGGAACTGGTTGTGGAGTGGTGCGGACTCGTTGCGGAGTGGTGCGAGTTGGTTTCCGATTTGTGCAACCTGGTTGCGGAGTGGTGCAAACTGGTTGCGGAGTAATGGGAACTGGTTGTGGAGTGGTGCGGACTCGTTGCGGAGTGGTACGAACTGGTTGCGGAATGGTGCCGACTGGTTGCGGTGTGGTGTGAACTGGTTGCAGAGTGGTGCGAACTGGTTGCAGAGTGGTGCGAACTGGTTGCGAAGAGGTGTGAACTGGTTGCGTAGTGGTGTGAACTGGTTGCGGAGTGGTGCGAACTGGTTGCGGAGAAGTGCGAACTGGTTGCGGAAGGGTGGGAGCTGGTTGCGGAGTGGTGCAAACTCGTTGCCGATTGAGCAACTGGTTGTGGAGTGGTGTGAACTGGTTGTGGAGTGGTGCGAACTGGTTGCGGAGTGGTACAACTGGTTGCGGAGAGGTACTAACTGGTTGCGGAGTGGTCAAACTGGTTGCAGATTGGTGGGAACTGGTTGCGGAGTGGTGCGAACTGGTTCCGGAGTGGTGGGAACTGGTTGCGAAGTCGTGTTAACTGGTTGGGGAAGGGTGGGAGCTGGTTGGGGAGTGGACAAACTGGTTGCAGAGTGAGGAAACCGGTTGTGGAGTGGTGTGAAGTGGTTGAAGAGTGGTGCGAACTGGTTGCGGAGTTGTGCAGCTGGTTGTGGAATGGTATGAACTGGTTGCGGAGTAGTGCGAACTGATTGCGCAGTGGTGCGAACTGGTTGCCGAGTGGTGCGAACTGGGTGCGGGGTGGTGCGAACTGGGTGCGGGGTGGTGCGAACTGGTTGGGGAGTGGTGCGAACTGGTTGCGGAATAGTGCGAACTGGTTGGAGAGTGGTGCAAACTGGTTGCAGAGCTGTGTAAACTGGTTGCGGAGAGGTGCGAACTGGTTGTGGAGTGGTGCAAACTGGTTGCGGAGTGGTGCGAAGTTGTTGCGGAGTGGTGCGAACTGGTTGCGGAGTGGTGCAAACTGGTTGCGGAGTGGTGCGAACTGGTTGCGAAGTGGTGCAAACTGGTTGTGGAGTGGTGCGAAATGGTTGTGGAGTGGTGCGAACTGGTTGCGGAGCGGTGTGAACTGGTTGCGGAGTGGTGCGAACTGGTTGGGGAGTGGTGCGAACTGGTTGCGGAATCGTGCAAACTGGTTGCGGAGTGGTGCAAACTGGTGTTGGAGTGGTGCGAACTGGTTGCGGAGTGGTGCGAACTGGTTGCGAAGTGGTGCAAACTGGTTGTGGAGTGGTGCGAAATGGTTGTGGAGTGGTGCAAACTGGTTGCGGAGTGGTGCGAACTTGTTGAGGAGTGGTGCGAACTGCATGTGGAATGGTGCAAACTGGTTGCGGACTGGTGTGAACTGGTTACAAAGTATTGCGGACTTGTTGCGGAGTGGTACGAACTGGTTGCGGAGTGGTGCGAACTGGTTGCGGAGCTGTGTGAACTGGTTGCGGAGAGGTGTGAACTCGTTGCGGAGTGAAGCAAACTGGTTGCGGAGTGGTGCGAATTTGTTGCAGAGTGGTGCGAACTGGTTGCGGAGTGGTGAAAACTGGTTGCGGAGTGGTTCGAACTGGTTGCGAAGTGGTGGAAACTGGTTGTGGAGTGGTGCAAACTGGTTGTGGAGTGGTGCAAACTGGTTGCGGAGTGGTGTAAACTGGTTTCGGAGTGGTGCAAACTGGTTGCGGAGTTGTGCAAACTGGTTGCGGAGTGGTGCGAACGTGTTGCGGAGTGGTCCGAACTGGTTGCGGAGCAGTGCAAACTAGTTGCGGACTGGTGCGAACTGGTTGCGGATTATTGCGGACTTGTTGCGGAGTGGTATGAACTGGTTGCGGAGTTGTACAAACTGGTTGCGGAAATGTGTAAACTGGTTGCGGAGAGGTGCGAACTGGTGTCGGAGTGGTGCAAACTGGTTGCGGAGTGCTAAGAGTTTGTTGCGGAGTGGTGCGAAGTGCTTGTGGAGCGGTGCAAACTGGTTGCGGAGTGGTGCGAACTGGTTGCAAAGTGGTGGGAACTGGTTGCCGAGTAGTGCGAACTGGTTGCAAAGTGATGCAAGCTGGTTGCAGAGTGGTTCAAACTGGTTGCGGAGTGGTGCGAGCTGGTTGCGGAGTGGTGCGGACTGGTTGCGGAGTTGTGCAATCTGGTTGCAGAGTGGTGCAAACTTGTTGCAGAGTGGTGCGAACTGGTTGCGGAGTGGTGCAAACTGGTTGCGGACTGGTGCGAACTGGTTGCGGAGTATCGCTGACTTGTTGTGGAGTGGTACGAACTGGTTGCGGAGTGGTGCCAACTGGTTGCGGAGCTGTGTGCACTGGTTGCGGAGAGGTGCGAACTGGTTGCGGAATGGTGCAAACTGGTTGCGGAGTGGTGCGAATTTGTTGCGGAGTGGTGCGAACTGGTTATGGAGTGGTGCAAACTGGCTGCGGAGTGGTGCGAACTGGTCGCGAAGTGGTGCAAACTGGTTGTGGAATGGTGCGAACTGGTTGTGGAGTGGTGCAAACTGGTTGCGGAGTGGTGCAAACTGGTTGCGGAGTGGTGCAAACTGGTTGCGGACTGGTGCAAAATGGTTGCGGAGTATTGCGGACTTGTTGCAGAGTGGTACGAACTGGTTGCGAGTGGTGCGAACTGGTGGCGGAGAGGTGCGAACTGGTTGCGGAGTGGTGCAAACGGGTTGCGGAGTGGTGCAAAGTTGTTGCGGAGTGGTGCGAACTGGTTGCGGAGTGGTGCAAACTGGTTGCGGAGTGGTGCAAAGTTGTTGCGGAGTGGTGCGAACTGGTTGCGGAGTGGTGCAAACTGGTTGCGGAGTGGTGCAAACTGGTTGCGAAGTGGTGCGAACTGGTTGTGGAGTGGTGCGAACTGGTTGCAGAGTAGTGCCAACTGGTTGCAGAGTGGTGTCAATATGTTGCAGAGTGGTGGGAACTGGTTGCGGAGTGGTGCAAACGGGCTGCCGAGTGGTGTGAACTGGGTGCGGAGAAGTGCAAACTGGTTGAGGAGTGGTGCGAACTGGCTGCGGAATGGTGCGAACTGGTTGCGGAGTGGTGCAAACGGGCTGCCGAGTGGTGTGAACTGGGTGCGGAGAAGTGCAAACTGGTTGAGGAGTGGTGCGAACTGGCTGCGGAATGGTGCGAACTAGTTGGGGAGTTGTGTGACCTGGCTGCGGAGTGGTGCAAACTGGTGCGAACTGGTTGCGGATTATTGCGGACTTGTTGCGGAGTGGTATGAACTGGTTGCGGAGATGTACAAACTGGTTGCGGAAATGTGTAAACTGGTTGCGGAGTGGTGCAAACTGGTGCGAACTGGTTGCGGATTATTGCGGACTTGTTGCGGAGTGGTATGAACTGGTTGCGGAGATGTACAAACTGGTTGCGGAAATGTGTAAACTGGTTGCGGAGAGGTGCAAACTGGTGTCGGAGTGGTGCAAACTGGTTGCGGAGTGCTAAGAATTTGTTGCGGAGTGGTGCAAAGTGCTTGTGGAGCGGTGCAAACTGGTTTCGGAGTGGTGCGAACTGGTTGCGAAGTGGTGGGAACTGGTTGCCGAGTGGTGCAAACTGGTTGCAAAGTGATGCAAGCTGGTTGCAGAGTGGTGCAAACGGGTTGCCGAGTGGTGCAAGCTGGTTGCGGAGTGGTGAGGACTGGTTGCGGAGTTGTGCAATCTGGTTGCAGCGTCGTGCAAACTTGTTGCAGAGTGGTGCGAACTGGTTGCGGTGTGGTGCAAACTGGTTGCGGACTGGTGCGAACTGGTTGCGGAGTATCGCTGACTTGTTGCGGAGTGGTACAAACTGGTTGCGGAGTGGTGCCAACTGGTTGCGGAGTGGTGCCAACTGGTTGCGGAGCTGTGTGCACTGGTTGCGGAGAGGTGCGAACTGGTTGCGGAGTGGTGCAAACTGGTTGCGGAGTGGTGCGAATTTGTTGCGGAGTGGTGCGAACTGGTTACGGAGTGGTACAAACTGGCTGCGGAGTGGTGCGAACTGGTCGCGAAGTGGTGCAAACTGGTTGTGGAATGGTGCGAACTGGTTGTGGAGTGGTGCAAACTGGTTGCGGAGTGGTGCAAACTGGTTGCGGAGTGGTGCAAACTGGTTGCGGACTGGTGCGAACTGGTTGCGGAGTATTGCGAACTTGTTGCAGAGTGGTACGAACTGGTTGCTAGTGGTGCGAACTGGTGGCGGAGAGGTGCGAACTAGTTGCGGAGTGGTGCAAACGGGTTGCGGAGTGGTGCAAAGTTGTTGCGGAGTGGTGCGAACTGGTTGCGGAGTGGTGCAAACTGGTTGCGGAGTGGTGCAAACTGGTTGCGAAGTGGTGCGAACTGGTTGTGGAGTGGTGCGAACTGGTTGCAGAGTGGTACGAACTGGTTGCTAGTGGTGCGAACTGGTTGCGGAGTGGTGCGAATTTGTTGCGGAGTGGTGCGAACTGGTTGCGGAGTGGTGCAAACTGGTTGCGGAGTGGTGCAAACTGGTTGCGAAGTGGTGCGAACTGGTTGTGGAGTGGTGCGAACTGGTTGCAGAGTGGTGCCAACTGGTTGCAGAGTGGTGTCAATATATTGCAGAGTGGTGGGAACTGGTTGTGGAGTGGTGTAAACGGGTTGCCGAGTGGTGTGAACTGGGTGCGGAGAAGTGCAAACTGGTTGAGGAGTGGTGCAAACTGGCTGCGGAATGGTGCGAACTAGTTGGGGAGTTGTGTGAACTGGCTGCGGAGTGGTGCAAACTGGTTGTGAATTGGTTGCGGACTTGTGCAACCTGGTTGCGGAGTGGTGCGAACTAGTTGCGGAGTGGTGCAAACTGGTTGCGTATTGGTGAGAACTGGTTGCAGAGTGGTGCAAACTGGTTGCAGAGTGGTGCGAACTGGTTGCGGAGTGGTGCGAACTGGTTGCGTAGTGGTGTGAACTGGTTGCAGAGTGGTGCAAACTGGTTGCGGAGTGGTACGAACTGGTTGCGGAGTGGTGCGAACTGGTTGCGGAGTGATGCGAACTGGTTGCGGAGTGGTACGAACTGGTTGCGGAGTGGTGAAAACTGGCTGCAGAGTGGTGTGAACTGGTTGCGGAGTCGTGCGAACTGGTTGCGGAAGGGTGGCAGCTGGTTACAGAGTGGTGCAAACTGGTTGCTGAGTGAGCAACAGGTTGAGGAGTGGTGTGAACTGGTTGCGGAGTGGTGTCAACTGGTTGCGGAGTTGTGCAACTGGTTGCGGAGTGGTACTAACTGGTTGCGGAGTGGTGCGAACTGGTTGCGGATTTGTGCGAACTGGTTGCGGAGTGGTGCTAACTGGTTGGGGAGTGGTGCGAACTGGTTGCGGCGTGCTGTGAACTGGATGCGGAGTGGTGCGAACTGCTTGCGGAGTGGTGCAAACTGGTTGCGGAGTGGTGCGAACTGGTTGCGGAGTGCTGTGAACTGGATGCGGAGTGGTGCGAATTGGTTGTGGAGTGGTGCGACCTGGTTGCGGACTGGTGCAAACAGGTTGCGGAGTGGTGCAAACTGCTTGCCGAGTGGTGCGAACTGGTAGCAAAGTTGTGCAAACTGGTTGCGGAGTGGTGCGAACTGGTTGCGGAGTGGTGAAACCTATTTGCGGGATGGTGCAAACTGGTAACGGATTGGTGCGAACTGGTTGCGGATTCGTGGGAACTGGTTGAGGAGTGGTGCGAACTCAATGCGGAGTGGTACGATCTGGTTGCGGAGTGGTGCAAACTGGTCGCGGAGTGGTGTAAACTGGTTGCGGAGTGGTGTAAACTGAGTGCGGAGCGGTGCCGACTGGTTGCAGATTGGTGCAAACTGGTTGCGGAGAGGTGCAAACTGGATGCAGATTGGTGGGAGTTGGTTGCAGAGTGGTGCTACCTGGTTGCGGAGTGGTGCAAATTGGTTGCGGAGTGGTGCAGGCTGGCTGCGGAGAGGTGAAAACTTGTTGCGGAGTGGTGCAAACTGGTTGCGGATTGGTGCGAACTGGTCGCGGAATGGTTGGAACTGGCTGCGGAGTGGTGCGAACTGGTTGCGAGGTGGTGCGAACTGGTTGCGGACTGGTGCGAACTGGTTGCGGAGTGGAGCGAACTGGTTGCGGAGTGGTACAAACAGGTTGCAGAGTTGTGTTACCTGGTTGCAAACTGGTTCAAAGTGGTTGCAGAAGGGTGGGAGCTGGTTGCGGAGTGTTGCAAACTGGTTGCGGAGCGGTGCAAAGTGTTTGTGGAGTGGTGCGAAGTGGTTGCGGAGTGGTGCGAACTCGTTGTCGAGTGGTGCAAACTGGTTGTGGAGTGGTGCGAACTGGTTGCGGAGTGGTGCGAACTGGTTGCGGAGTGGTGCGAACTGGTTGCTGAGTGGTGCAAACTGGTTGCGGAGTGGTGCGAACTAGGTGCAGGAAGTGCGCAGTGATTGAGGAGGGGTGCGAACTGGTTGCGGAGTGGTGCAAACTGGTTACGGACTTGTGCGACCTGGTTGCGGAGTGGTGCGAACTGGTTGCGGAGTGGTGCGAACCTGTTGCAAAGTGGTGCAACCTGGTTGCAGAGTGGTGCAAAGTGGTTGCGGAATGGTGCGAACTGGTTGCGGACTGGTGCGAACTGGTTGCGGAGTGGTGCGAACCTGTTGCAAAGTGGTGCAACCTGGTTGCAGAGTGGTGCAAAGTGGTTGCGGAATGGTGCGAACTGGTTGCGGACTGGTGCGAACCGGTTGTAGAGTAGTACAAACTGGTTGCGGAGTGCTACGAACTGGTTGTGGAGTGGTGCAAACTCGTTGCGGAGTGGTGTGAACTGGTTGTGGAGTGGTGCGAACTGGTTGCAGAGTGGTGCAAACTGGTTGCGGAGTGCTACGAACTGGTTGTGGAGTGGTGCAAACTCGTTGCGGAGTGGTGTGAACTGGTTGTGGAGTGGTGCGAACTGGTTGCAGAGTGGTGCGAACTGGTTGCGGAGTGGTGTGAACTGGTTGCGGAGTGGTGTGAACTGGTTGCGCAGTGGTGCAAACTGGTTGCGGAGTGGTGCGAGCTGGTTTCGGAGTGGTACGAACTGGTTGCGGAGTGGTGCACACTGGCTGCGGAGTGGTGCAAACTGGCTGCGGAGTCATGCGAACTGCTTTTGGAAGGGTAGGAGCTGGTTGCGGAGTGGTGCAAACTGGTTGTAGAGTGAGCAAACTGGTTTTGGAGTGGTGTGAACTGGTTGCGGAGTGGTGCAAACTGGTTGCGGAGTTGTGCGAACTGATTGCGGAGTGGTATCAACTGGTTGCGGAGTGGTGGGAATTGGTTGCGGACTGGTTGCAGAGTGGTAGGAACTGGTTGCGGAGTGGTGCGAACTGGTTGCGGATTTGTGCGAACTGGTTGCAGAGTGGTGCAAAATGATTGGCAGTGGTGTGAACTGGTTGCGGAGTGGTGCGAACTAGTTGCCGAGTGGTGCAAACTGGTTGTGGAGTGGCGCCAACTGGCTGCGGAGTGGAGCGAACTAAATGCGGAGTGGTGCGAACTGGTTTCGGAGTGGTGCGAACTGGTTGCGGAGTGGTGCAAACTGGTTGCGGAGTGGTAAGAACTGGTTGCGGAGTGGTGCAAACTGGTTGTAGAGGGGTGCAGACTGGTTGTGAAGTGATGCGAACTGCTTTTGGAGTGGTGTGAAATGGTTGCGGATTGGTGCAAACTGGTTGCAGAGTGGTGCGAACTGGTTGCCAAATGGTGCGAACTGGTTGCGGAGTGTTGCGAACTGGTTGCGTAGTGGTACAAACTGGTTGCGGAGTGGTGCAACCTGCATGCGGAGTGGTGCGAAATGGTTGCGTAGTCGTGTGAACTGGTTGCGGAAGGGTGGGAGCTGCTTGCGGAGTGGTGCAAACTGGTTGCGGAGTGAGCAAACCGGGTGTGGAGTCATGTGAACTGGTTGCAGAGTGGTGCGAAATAGTTGCAGAGTTGTTCAGCTGGTTGCGGAGTGGTAAAAACTGGTTGCGCAAAGGTGCAAACAGGTTGCAGAGTCGTGCAAAATGGTTGCGGAGTGGTGCGAACTAGTTACGAGTGGTGCGAACTGGTTGCGGTGTTGTGCGAACTGGTTGCGCAGTGGTGTGAGCTGGTTGCGGAGTGGTGCGAACTGGTTGAGGAGTGGTGCGAACAGGTTGTGGGGTTGTGCGAACTGCTTGCCGAGTGGTGCGAACTGGTTGCAAAGTTGTGCAAACTGGTTGCGGAGTGGTGCGAACTGCTTGCGGAGTGGTGGGAACTGGTTGCGGATTGGTGCGAACTGGTTGCGGAATGGTGCGAACTGGTTGCGGAGTGGTGCGAACTGGTTGCGGATTGGTGCGAACTGGTTGCGGAATGGTGCGAACTGGTTGCGGGGTGGTGCGAACTGGTTCCGGAGTGGTGCGAACTGGTTGTGGAGTGGTGCGAACTAGATGCGGAGTGGTTCGAAATGGTTGCCGAGTGGTGCAAACTGGTCGCGGAGTTGTGCAAACTGGTTACGGAGAGGTGCGAACTGGTTCCGGAGTGGTGCCGACTGGTTGCGGAGTGGTACGAACTGGTTGCGGAGTGGTGCAAACTAGCTGCAGAGTGGTGCAAACTCGTTGCGGAGGCGTACGACTGGTTGCGGAAGGGTGGGAGCTGGTTGTAGAGTGGTGCAAACTCTTTGCGGAGTGGGCAACTGGTTGTGGAGTGGTGTGAACTGGTTGTGGAGTGGTGCGAACTGGTTGCGGAGTTGTGCAACTTGTTGCGGAGCGGTACTTACTGGTTGCGGAGTGGTCGAACTGGTTTCGGATTGGTGCCAACTGGTTGCGGAGTGGTGCGAACTGGTGGCAGAGTCGTAGGAACTGGTTGCGGAAGGGTTAGAGCTGGTTGCGGGGTGGTGCAAACTGGTTGTGGAGTGAGCAAACCGGTTGTGGAGGGGTGTGAAGTGGTTGCAGAGTGGTGCGAACTGGTTTCGGAGTTGTGCAGCTGGTTGCGGATTGGTACGAACTGGTTGAGGAGTGGTGCGAACTGGTTGCGGACTGGTGCGAAGTGGGTGCAGAATGGTGCGAACTGGTTGCGGAGTGGTGCAAACTGGTTGCGGACTGGTGCGAACTGGTTGCGGATTGGTGCGATCTGGGTGCGGAGTGGTGTGACCTGGTTGCTGAGTGGTGCGAACTGGTTGCTGAGTGGTGCAAACTGTTTGCAGAGTGGTGCGAACTGGTTGTGGAGTGGTGCGAACTGGTTGCGGAGTGGTGCGAACTGCTTGCGGAGTGGTGCAAACTGGTTGCGGAGGGGTGCAAACTGGTTGCGGAGTGGTGCGAACTGGTTGCGGAGTGGTGCGAACTGGTTGCAGAATTGTGCAAACTTGTTGCGGAGTGGTGCCAACGTGTTCCGGAGTGGTGCGAACTGGTTGCCGAGTGGTGCAAACTTGTTGCGGACTGGTGCGAACTGGTTGCGGAGCTGTGTGAACTGGTTGCGGAGCTGTGCAAACTGGTTCCGGAGTGGTGCAAACTGGTTGCGGAGTGGTGCAAGTTTGTTTCCGAGTGGTGCAAACTGGTTGCGGAGTGGTGCAAACTGGTTGCAGAGTGGTGCGAACTGGTTGCGAAGTGGTACGAACTGGTTGTGGAGTGGTGCGAACTGGTTGTGGAGTGGTGCGAACTGGTTGCGGAGTGGTGCGAACTGGTTGCGGAGTGGTGCGAACTGGTTGCAGAGTGGTGCGAACTGGTTGCGGAGTGGTGCGAACTGGTTGCGGAGTGGTGCAAACTGGTTGCGGAGTGGTGCGAACTGGTTGTGGAGTGGTGCGAACTGGTTGCGGAGTGGTGCGAACTGGTTGCGGAGTGGTGCGAACT
>SZWC01000199.1:490657-518270 GCA_023375785.1 Penium margaritaceum
TGCGGAGTGGTGCGAACTGGTTGCGGAGTGGTGCAAACTGGTTGCAGAGTGGTGCGAACTGGTTGCTGAGTGGTGCGAACCGGTTGCGGAGTGGTGCGAACTGCTTGTCGAGTGGTGCGAACTGGTTGCAGAGTTGTGCGAACTGGTTGCGGGTTGTGTGAACTGGCTGCGGAGTGGTGCGAACTGGTTGTGGAGTGGTTTGATTTGGTTGCGGAGTGGTGCGAAATGGTTGCGGAGTGATAAGAACTGGTTGCAGAGTGGTGCAAACTGAATGCGGATTGGTAAAACCGGTTGCGGAGTGGTGCAAATTGGTCGCGGAGTGGTGCAAACTGGTTGCGAAGTGGTGCAAACTGGTTGTGGAGTGGTGCGTGCTGGTTGCGGAGTGGTGCGAACTGGTTGCGGAGTAGTGCGAACTGGTTGCGGAGTGGTGCGAGTTGGTTGCAGAGTCGTGCCACCTGGTTGTGGGGTGGTGCGAAATGGTTGCGGAGTGGTGCAAGCTGGTTGCGGAGGGGTGGGAACTGGTTGCGGAGTGGTGCGAACTGGTTGCGGAGTGGTGGAAACTGGTTGCGGAGTGGTACGAACTGGTTGTGGAGTAGTGCGAATTGATTGCAAAGTGGTGCAAACTGGTTCCAGAGTGGTGCGAACTGGTTGCGGAGTGGTGCGCACTGGTTGCGGAATGGCGGGAACTGGTTGCGGAGTGGTGTGGACTGGTTGCGGAGTTGTGCAAACGCGTTGCAAAGTGGTGCGAACTGGTTGCGGAGTGGTGCGAACTGGTTTGGGAGTGGTGCGAATTGGCTGCGGAGTGGTACAAACTGGTTGCGGAGGGGTGCAATCTGGTTGCGGAGTGAGCAAACTGGTTGTGGAGTGGTGTGAACTGGTTGCGGAGTGGTGCGAACTGGTTGCGGAATGGTGCGAACAGGTTGCAGAGTGCTGCGAACTGGTTGGGAGTGGTTCGAACTGGTTGCGGAGTGCTGCGAACTGGTTACGATTGGTGCGAACTAGTTGCGGAGTTGTGCGAACTGGTTGCGGAGGGGTGCAAACTGGTTGCGGAGTGGTGACAACTGGTTGCGGAGTGGTGCAAACTGATTGCGGAGAAGCGCGAACTGCTTGCTGAGTGGTGCGAACTGGTTGCGGAGTCGTGCGAACTAGTTGCGGATTGGTGCGAACTGGTTGCGGAATGGTGTGAACTGGTTGCGGAGTGGTGCGAACTGGTTACGGACTGGTGTGAACTGGTTGCGGAGTGGTATGAACTGGTTGCGGAGTGGTGCAAACTGGTTGCGGAGTGGTGTTAACTGGTTGCGGAGTGGTGCGACCTGGTTGCAGAGTGGTGCGAACTGGCTGCGGAGTGGTGCGAACTGGTTGCGGAATGGTCTGAACTAGTTGTGGAGTGGTGCAAATTGGTTGCAGAGTGGTGTGAACTGGATGCGGAGTCGTGCAAACTGGTTGCGGAAGGGTGGGAGCTGGTTGCAGAGTTGTGCCAACTGGTTGCAGAGCTGTGCGAGCTGGTTGCGGAGTGGTATGAACTGGTTGCGGAGTCGTGCGAACTGGTTGCGGAGTGGTGCAAACTGGCTGTGGAGTGGTGCGAACTGGTTGCGCAGTGGTGCGAACTGGTTTCGGAGTGGTGCAAACTGGTTGCGGAGTGGTGGGAACTGGTTCCAGAGTGGTGCGACCTGGTTGGGGAGTGGTGTGAACTGGTTGCGGAGTGGTGCGAATTGGTTGCAAAGTGGTGCAAGTTGGTTGCAGAGTGGTGCGACCTGGTTGCGGAGTGGTGCGAACTGGCTGCGGAGTGGTGGAAGCTGGTTGCAAAGTGGTGGGAACTGGTTGCAGAGTGGTGCAACCTGGTTGCGGAGTGGTACGATCTGGTTGTGGAGTAGTGCAAATTGGTTGCTGAGTGGTGCAAACTGGTTGTGGAGTGGTGTGAACTGGTTGCGGAGTGGTGCAAACTAGTTGCGGAATGGTGGGAACTGGTTGCGGAGTGGTGCGGACTGGTTGCGGAGTGGTGCAAACTGGTTGCGGAGACGTGTGTCCTGGTTGCGGAGTAGTGCGAACTGGTTGCAGGAGGGTGGGAGCTGGTTGCGGAGTGGTGCAAACTGGTTGCGGAGTGGTGCGAATTTGTTGCGAAGTGGTGCGAACTGGTTGCAGAGTGATGCAAACTGGTTGCCAAGTGGTGCGCACTGGTTATGGAGTGGTGCGAAGTGCTTGCGGAGTGGTGCGAACTGGTTTCGGAGCGGTGCGAACTGCTTTCGGACTGGTGTGAACTGGTTGCAGAGTGGTGCGAACTGGTTGCAGAAGGGTGGGAGCTGGTTGCGGAGTGGTGCAAACTGGTTGCGGAGTGGTGCGAACTGGTTGCCGAGTGGTTCGAACTGGTTATGGAGTGGTGCGAACTGGTTGTTGAGTGGTGCGAACTGGTTGGGGAGTGGTGCGAACTGGTTTCGGACTGGTGCGAACTGGTTGCTGAGTGGTGCAAACTGGTTGCGGAGTGGTGCAAACTGGGTGCGGAGTAGTGCGAACTGGTTGCGGAGTGGTGCGAACTGGTTGTTGAGTGGTGCGAACTGGTTGGGGAGTGGTGCGAACTGGTTTCGGACTGGTGCGAACTGGTTGCTGAGTGGTGCAAACTGGTTGCGGAGTGGTGCAAACTGGGTGCGGAGAAGTGCAAACAGTTTGAGGAGTGGTGGGAACTGGTTGCGGAGTGGTGCGAACCGGTTGTGGAGTTGTGCGACCTGGTTGCGAAGTGGTGCGAACTGCTTGCGGAATGGTGTGAACTGGTTGCGGAGTGGTGCGAACCGGTTGTGGAGTTGTGCGACCTGGTTGCGAAGTGGTGCGAACTGCTTGCGGAATGGTGTGAACTGGTTGCAGAGTCGTGAAACTTGGTTGCGGAGTGGTCCGAACTGGTTGCAGAGTGGTGCGAACTGGTTGCGGAGTGGTGTGAATTGGTTGCGGAGTGGTGCGACCTGGTTGAAGAGTGGTGCGAACTGGCTGCGGAGTGGTGCAAACTGGTTGCGGAGTGGTGTGAACTGGTTGCAGAGTGGTGCAAACTGGTTGCAGAGTGGTGCGAACTGGTTGCGGAGTGATGCGATTTGGTTGTGGAGTTATGCGAACTGGTTGCTGAGTGGTTCGAACTGGTTGCGGACTGGTGCAAACAGGCTGCGGAGTGGTACGAACTGGATGCGGAGTCGTGCAAACTGGTTGCTGAAGGGTGGGAGCTGGTTGCGAAGTGGTGCCAACTGGTTGCGGAGCTGTGCGATCTGGTTGCGGAGTGGTACGAACTGGTTGCGGAGTGGTACGAACTGGTTGCGGAGTGGTGCGAACTGGCTGCGGAGTTGTGGGAACTGGTTGCAAAGTGATGTGAACTGGTTGCGGAGTGGTGCGAACTGGTTGCGGAGTGGTGCGAACTGGTTTGGAGTGGTGCGAACTGGTAGCAGAGTGGTGCGAACTGGTTGCCGAGTGGTGCAAACTGGTTGTGGAGTTGTGCGAACTGATTTGCGGAGTGCTGCACACTGGTGGCGGAGTGGTGCGAACTGGTTGCGGGTTGGTGCGAACAGGTTGCGGAGTGGTTCGAACTGCTTGCCGAGTGGTGGGAACTGGTTGCAGAGTTGTCGAACTGGTTGCGGAGTGGTGCGAAATGGTTGCGGAGTGGTGCGAACTGATTGCAGAGTGGTGCTAACTGGTTGCCGAGAGGTGCGAACTGGTTGCGGAGTGGTTCAAACTGGTTGCGGAGTGGTGCAAAGTAAATGAAGACTGCTACAAACTGGTTGCGGAGTGGTGCAAATTGGTTGCAGAGTGGTGCAAACTGGTTGCGGAGTGGTGCAAACTGGTGGTGGAGTGGTGCCGACTGGTTGCGGAGTGGTGCAAACTGGATGCGGAGTGGTGCAAACTGGTTACCGAGTGGTGCAAACTGGTTAGGGAGTGGTACGAACTGGTTGTGGAGTAGTGCGAATTGGTTGCTTAGTGGTGCAAACTGGTTGCGGAGTGGTGCAAACTGGTTGCGGAGTGGTGCGAACTGGTTGCGGAATGGTGGGAACTGGTTGCGGAGTGGTGGGAACTGGTTGCGGAGTTCTGCAAACTTGTTGTAGAGTGGTGCGAACTGGTTGCGGAGTGGTGCGAACTGGTTTTGGAGTGTTGTGAACTGGCTGTGGAGTGGTACAAACTGGTTGCGGAGTGGTGCAAACTGGTTGCGGAGTGGTGTGACCTGGTTGCGGAGTGGTCAGAACTGGTTGCAGAAGGGTGGGAGCTGGTTGCGGAGTGGTGCAAACTGGTTGCGGAGTGGTGCGAACTTGTTGCGGAGTGGTGCGAACTGGTTGCAAAGTGGTGCACTCTGGTTGCGGAGTGGTGCGAACTGGTTGCGGTGTGGTGCGAACTGGTTGTGGAGTTGTGCGAACTGGTTGTGGAGTGGAGCGAACTGGTTGCGGAGTGGTGGGAACTGGTTTCAGAGTGGTGTGAACTGGCTGCAGAGTGGTGCATACGGGTTGCGGAGTGTTGCGAACTGGGTGCGGAGAAGTTCAAACAGGGTGAGGAGTGGTGCGAACTGGTTGCAGAGTGGTGCGAACTGGTTGCGGAGTTGTACGATCTGGTTGCGGAGTGATGCGAACTGGTTGCGGAATGGTGCAAACTGGAAGAGGAGTGGTGAAACTTGGTTGCAGAGTGGTCGGAACTGGTTGCTGAAAGGTGCGAACTGGTTGCGGAGTAGTGCAAACTGGGTGGAGTTTGGTGCGGACTGGTTGCGGAGTGGTCCAAACTGGCTGCAGAGTGACGCAAACTGGTTGCGGAGTGGTGTGAACTGGTTGTCCAGTGGTGCGACCTGGTTGCAGAGTGGTGCGAACTGGTTGCGGAATGGTGCGAACTGGCTGCAGAGTGGTGCAAACTGGTTGCGGAGTGTCAGAACTGGTTGCGGAGTGGTGCGAACTGGTTGGAAGTGGTGTGAACTGGTTGCGGAGTGGTGCGAACTGGTTCAGAGTGGTACGAACTGGTTGCGGAGTTGTGCGAACTGGTTGCGGAGTGGTGCGAACTGGTTGCGGAGTTGTGCGAACTGGTTGCGGAAGGGTGGGAGCTGGTTGCCGAGTGGTGTCAACTGGTTGCAAAGTTGTACGAGCTGGTTGCGGAGTGGTACAGAGTGGTTGCAGAGTGGTGCGAACTGGTTTCAGAGTGTTGCAAACTGGCTGTGGAGTGGTGCGAACTGGTTGCGGAGTGGTGCAAACTGGTTGCGGAGTGGTGCGAACTAGTTGTGGAGTGGTGCGAACTGAATGCAGAGTGGTGCGACCTGGTTGCGGAGTGGTGCCAACTGGTTGCAGGGTAGTGCGAATTGGTTGCGGAATTGTGCAAGTTGGTTGCAGAGTTGTGCGACCTGGTTGCGGAGTGGTGCGAACTTGTTGCAGAGTGGTGCGACCTGGTTGCGGAGTGGTATGATCTGGTTGTGGATTAGTGCGAATTGGTTGGTGTGTGGTCCAAACTGGTTGCGGAGTGGTGTGAACTTGTTGCCGAGTGGTGCAAACTGTTTGCGGAATATTGGGAACTGGTTGCGGAGTGGTGCAAACTGGTTGCAGAGTGGTGCAATCTGGTTGTGGAGTGGTACGAACTGGTGGCGGAGTGGTGCAACTTGCTAGCGCAGTGGTGTGACCTGCTTGCGGTGTGGTGCGAACTGGTTGCAGGAGGGTGGGAGGTCGTTGCCGAGGGGTGCAAACTGGTTGCGGAGTGGTGTGAATTTTTTGCGGAGTGGTGCGAACTGGTTGCAGAGTGGTGCAAACTGGTTGCGGAGTGGTGCGAACTGGCTGCGGAGTTGTGCGAACTAGTTGTGGAGTGGTGCAAACAGGTTGTGGGGTGATGCGAACTGTTTGCGGAGTGGTGCGAACTGGTTTCGGAGTGGTGCGAATTGGTTGCAGAGTGGTGCAAACTGGTTGCGGAGTGGTGCGAACTGGGTTCAGAGAAGTGCAAACTGGTTGAGGAGTGGTGCGAACAGGTTGCGAAGTGGTGCGAACTGGTTGCGGACTTGTGCGACCTGGTTGTGGAGTGGTGCGAACTGGTTGCGGAATGGTGCGAACTGGTTGTGGAGTGGTGAAACTTGGTTGCTGAGTGGTCCGAACTGGTTGCAGAGTGGTGCGAACTGGTTGCGGAGTGGTGTGAACTGGTTGCTGAGTGGTGCGACCAGGTTGCAGAGTGGTGGGAACTGGCTGCGGAGTGGTGCAAACTGGTTGCGGAGTGGTGTGAACTGGTTGCGGAGAGGTGCAAACTGGTTGCCGAGTGGTGCGAACTGGTTGCGGAGTGGTGCGATTTGGTTGCGGAGTGGTGCAAACTGGTTACGGAGTGGTACGAACTGATTGCGGACTAGTGCAAACTCGCTGCGGAGTGGTACGAACTGGATGCGGAGTCGTGCAAACTGGTTGCGGAAGGGTGGGAGCTGGTTGCGGAGTGGTGCCAACTGGTTGCGGAGCTGTGCGAACTGGTTGCGGAGTGGTACGAACTGGTTGCGGAGTGGTGCAAACTGGTTGCAGAGTGGTGCGAACTGGCTGCAAAGTGGTGCGAACTGGTTGCGGAGTGGTGCGAACTGGTTGGGAGGGTTGCGAACTGGTTGCAGAGTGGTGCGAACTGGTTGCCGAGTGGTGCAAACTGCTCGCGGAGTTGTGCGAACTGGTTGCGGAGTAGTGCAAACTGGTTGCGGAGTGGTGCGAACTGGTTGCGGAGTGGTGCGAACAGATCACGGAGTGGTGCAAACTGCTTGCCGAGTGGTGCGAACTGGTTGCAGAGTGGTGCGAACTGGTTGCGGAGTGGTGCCAACTGGTTGCGGAGTGGTGCAAACTGGTTGCGGTGTGGTGCGAACTGGTAGCGGACTGGTGCAAAGTGGTTGCGGAGTGGTGCGAACTGGTTGTGGAGTGGTGCATATTGGTTGTGGAGTGGTGCAAACTGGTTGCAGAGTGCTGCGAATTGATTGCGGATTGGTGCAAACTGGTTGTGGAGTGGTGCAAACTGGTTGCGGAGTAGTGCAAACTGGTTGCGGAGTGGTGCGAACTGGTCGCGGGTTGGTGCAAACGGGTTGCGGAGTGGTGCGAACTGGTTGCGGAGTGAGCAAACGGGTTGCGGAGTGGTGTGAACTGGTTGCGGAGTGGTGCAAACTGCTTGCCGAGTGGTGCGAACTGGTTGCAGAGTGGTGCGAACTGGTTGCGGAGTGGTGCCAACTGGTTGCGGAGTGGTGCAAACTGGTTGCGGTGTGGTGCGAACTGGTAGCGGACTGGTGCAAAGTGGTTGCGGAGTGGTGCGAACTGGTTGTGGAGTGGTGCATATTGGTTGTGGAGTGGTGCAAACTGGTTGCAGAGTGCTGCGAATTGATTGCGGATTGGTGCAAACTGGTTGTGGAGTGGTGCAAACTGGTTGCGGAGTAGTGCAAACTGGTTGCGGAGTGGTGCGAACTGGTTGCGGAGTGGTGCAAACTGGTTGCGGAGTGGTGCGATCTGGTTGTGGAGTGGTGCGAACTAGTTACGGAGTGGTGCGAACTGGTTGCGGAGTGGTTCGAACTGGTTGCGGACTGGTGCGAACTGGTTGTGGAGTGGTGCGAACTGGTTGCGGAGTAGTGCAAACTGGTTGCGGAGTGGTGCGAAGTGGTTGCGGAGTGGTGCGAACTGGTTGCGGAGTGGTGCGACTTTGTTGCAGAGTGGTGGGAACTGGTTGCGGAGTGGTGCCAACTCGTTGCAGAGTGGTGCGAACTGGTTGCCGAGTGGTGCGAACTTGTTGCGGAGTGGTCCGAACTGGTTGCAGAGTGGTGCAAACTGGTTGCGGAGGGGTGCAAACTGGTCCTGGAGTGGTGCAAACTGGTTGTAGAGTGGAGCCAACTGGTTGTGGAGTGGTGCGAACTGTTTGCAGAGTGGTGAGAACTGGTTGCAGAGTGGTGCGAAATGGTTGCGGAGTAGTGCGAACTGGTTGCGGAGTTGTGCAAACTGGTTGTGGAATGGAACCAACGGGTTGCGGAGGGGTGCGAACTGGTTGCGGAGTGGTACGACTGTTTCCGGAGTGGTGCAAACTTGCTGTGGAGTGGTACGAACTGGTTGTGGAGTGGTGCAAACTGGTTGCGGAGTGGTGCGAACTGGTTACGGAATGGTGCGAACTGGCTGCGGAGTGGTGCAAACTGGTTGCGGAGTAATGCGAACTTGTTGCGGAGTGGTACGAACTAGTTGCGGAGTGGTGCGAACTGGTTGTGGAGTGGTACGAACTGGTTGCAGAGTAGTGCAAACTGGCTGCGGAGTGGTGCACACTGGTTGCGGAGTGGTGCCAACTGGCTGCGGAATGGTGGGAGCTGGTTGCGGAGTGATGTGAACTGGTTGCGGCTTGGTGCGAACTGGTTGCGGAGATGTGCAAACTGGTTGCGGCGTGGTAGGAACTGGTTGCGGAGTGCTGCATACTGGTTGCGGAATTCTGCAAACTGGTTGCTGAGTTGTGCAAACTGGTTGCGGAGTGGTTAGAACTGGTTGCGGAGTGTTGCGAACTGGTTGCGGAGAGGTGTGAACTGGTTGCGGAGTGGTGCGAACTAGCTGCGGAGTGGTGCGAACTGGTTGCAGAGTGGTGCAAACTGGTTGCGGATTGGCGCGACCTCGTTGCGGAGTGGTGCGAACTAGTTGCCGAGTGGTGCAAACTGGTTGCGAAGTAATAACTGGTTGCGGAGTGGTGCAAACTGGCTGTGGACTGGTGCGAACGGGTTGCGGAGTGCTGTGAACTGGTTGCGGAAGTGTGGGAGCAAGTTGCGGAGTGGGGCGACCTGGTTGCGGAGTGAGCAAACCGGTTGCCGAGTGGTGTGAACTGGTTGCGGAGTGGTGTGAACTGGTTGCGGAGTGGTGCGAACTGGTTGCGAGGTGGTGCGAACTGGTTGCGGAGTGGTGTGAACTGGTTGCGGAGTGTTGCGAACTGGTTGCGGAGTGGTGCGAACTGGTGCGCACTAGTTGCAGAGTGGTACAAACTGGTTGTGGAGTGGTACGAACTTGTTGGGGAGTGGTACAAACTTGTTGGGAAGTGGTACGAACTGGTTGGGGAGTGGTACGAACTGGTTGCCGAGTGGTGCGAGCTGGTTGCACAGTGGTGCGAACTGGTTGCAGAGTGGTGCGAACTGGTTGCGGAGTGGTGCGAACTGGTTGCACAGTGGTGCAAACTGGTTGCGGAGTGGTGCGAACTGGTTACAGAGTGGTGCGATCTTGTTGCGGAGTGGGGAGAACTGGTTGCGAAGTGGTGCGAACTGGTTGCGGAGAGGTGCGAACTGGTTGCGGAGTGGTGGGAACTGGTTACAGAGTGGTGCGAACTGGTTGCGGAGTGGTGCCAACTGGTTGCGGAGTAATGAGAACTGGTTACGGAGTGGTGCAAACTGGTTGCGGAGTGGTGCTAACTGGTTGTTGAGTAGTGCGATCGTTTTGCGGAGTGGTGCGAACTGGTTCCGGAGTGGTGGAAACTGGTTGCGGTGTGATGCGAACTGGTTGCAGAGTGGTGCAATCTGGTTGCGAAGTGGTTCAAACTGGTTGCAAAGTGGTGTGAACTGGTTGCGGAGAGGTGCGAACTGGTTGCGGAGTTGTGCGAACTGGTTGCGGACTGGTACAAACTGGTTGCGGAGTGGTGCGAACTGGTGGCCGGGTGGTGAAAACTGGTTGCGGAGTGGTGCGAACTGATTGAGGAGTTGTGTGAACTGGCTGGGGATTGGTGCAAACTGGTTGTGGACTGGTTCAAACTAGTTGCGCAGTGGTGCGAACTGGTTGCCGAGTGGAACGAACTGGTTTCGTAGTGGTGTGAACTGGTTGGGGAGTGGTGTGAACCGGTTGCAGAGTGGTGTGAACGTGTTGCGGAGTGGTGCAAACTGGTTGCGGAGAGGTGCCAACTCGTTGCAGAGTGGTGCGAACTGGTTGCGGAGTGGTGCGAACTGGTTGCAGAGTGGTGCGAACTGGTTGCGGAGTGGTGCGAACTGGTTGCGGAGTGGTGCGAACTGGTTGCGGAGTGGTGCGAACTGGCTGCGGAGTGGTGCAAACTGGTTGCGGAGTGGTGCGAACTGGTTGCGGGGTGGTGCGAACTGGTTGCGGAGTGGTGTGAACTGGTTGCGGAGTGGTGCAAACTGGTTGCGAAGTGGTGCGAACTGGTTGCGGAGTGGTGCGAACGTGTTGCGGAGTGGGGCAAACTGGTTGCGAAGTGGTGCGAACTGATCGCGGAGTGGTGCGATCTGGTTGCAGAGTGGTGGGAACTGGTTACGGAGTGGTGCGAACTGGTTGCGGAGTGGTGCGAACGTGTTGCGGAGTGGGGCAAACTGGTTGCGAAGTGGTGCGAACTGATCGCGGAGTGGTGCGATCTGGTTGCAGAGTGGTGGGAACTGGTTACGGAGTGGTGCGAACTGGTTGCGGAGTGGTGCGAACGTGTTGCGGAGTGGGGCAAACTGGTTGCGAAGTGGTGCGAACTGATCGCGGAGTGGTGCGATCTGGTTGCAGAGTGGTGGGAACTGGTTACGGAGTGGTGCGAACTGGTTGCGGAGTGGTGCGAACGTGTTGCGGAGTGGGGCAAACTGGTTGCGAAGTGGTGCGAACTGATCGCGGAGTGGTGCGATCTGGTTGCAGAGTGGTGGGAACTGGTTACGGAGTGGTGCGAACTGGTTGCGGAGTGGTGCGAACGTGTTGCGGAGTGGGGCAAACTGGTTGCGAAGTGGTGCGAACTGATCGCGGAGTGGTGCGATCTGGTTGCAGAGTGGTGGGAACTGGTTACGGAGTGGTGCGAACTGGTTGCGGAGTGGTGCGAACGTGTTGCGGAGTGGGGCAAACTGGTTGCGAAGTGGTGCGAACTGATCGCGGAGTGGTGCGATCTGGTTGCAGAGTGGTGGGAACTGGTTACGGAGTGGTGCGAACTGGTTGCGGAGTGGTGCGAACGTGTTGCGGAGTGGGGCAAACTGGTTGCGAAGTGGTGCGAACTGATCGCGGAGTGGTGCGATCTGGTTGCAGAGTGGTGGGAACTGGTTACGGAGTGGTGCGAACTGGTTGCGGAGTGGTGCGAACGTGTTGCGGAGTGGGGCAAACTGGTTGCGAAGTGGTGCGAACTGATCGCGGAGTGGTGCGATCTGGTTGCAGAGTGGTGGGAACTGGTTACGGAGTGGTGCGAACTGGTTGCGGAGTGGTGCGAACGTGTTGCGGAGTGGGGCAAACTGGTTGCGAAGTGGTGCGAACTGATCGCGGAGTGGTGCGATCTGGTTGCAGAGTGGTGGGAACTGGTTACGGAGTGGTGCGAACTGGTTGCGGAGTGGTGCGAACTGGCTGCACAGTGGTGCAAACTGGTTGCGGAGTGGTGCGAACTGGTACGGAAGGGGTGTGAACTGGTTGCGGAGTGGTGCGAACTGGTTGCAGAGTTGTGCGAACTGGTTGCGGAGTGGTGCAAACTGGTTGCGGAGTGGTGCGAACTGGTACGGAAGGGGTGTGAACTGGTTGCGGAGTGGTGCGAACTGGTTGCAGAGTTGTGCGAACTGGTTGCGGAGTGGTGCAAACTGGTTGCGGAGTGGTGAAAACTGGTTGCCGGGTGGTGAAAACTGGTTGCATAGTGGTGCGAACAGATTGAGGAGTGGTGCGAACTGGCTGTGAAGTGGTGCAAACTGGTTGCGGACTGGTGCGAACTAGTTGGGAGTGGTGCAAACTGGTTGCCGAGTGGTACGAACTGGTTGCGGAGTGGTGTTAACTGGTTGCGGGGTGGTGTGAACCGGTTGCAGAGTGGTGCGAACGTGTTGCGGAGTGGTGAAAACTGGTTGCGGAGTGGTGCAAACTGGTTGCAAAGTGGTGCGAACTGGTTGCGGAGTGGTGCGAACTGGTTGCGGAGTGGTGCAAACTGGTTGCCGAGTGGTGCAAACTGGTTGTGGAATGGTGCCAACTGGTTGCGGAGTGGTGCGCTCTTTTTGGGGAGTGGGACGAACTGGTTAAGAAGTGGTGCGAACTGGTTGTAGAGTGGTGCGAACTGGTTGGGGAGTGGTGGGAACTGGTTACGGAGTGGTGCGAACTGGTTGCGGAGTGGTGTGAACTCGTTGCGGAGTGGTGCGAACTGGTTGCAGAGTGGTGCAAACTGGTTGCGGAGTGGTGCGAACTGGTTGTTGAGTGGTGCGAACTGGTTGCAGAGTTGTGCGAATCGGTTGCTGATCGGTGGGAACTGGTTGTGGAGTGGTGCGAACTGGTTGCGGAGTGGTGCAACCTGGTTGGGAGTGGTGCGGGCTGGTTGCGAAGTGGTGCGCACTGGATGCAAAGTGGTGCGAACTGGTTGTGGAGTGGTGCGAACTGATTGCAGAGTGGTACGAACTGGTTGAGGAGTAGTGCAAACTGGTTGCGGAGTGGTGTGCACTGGTTGCGGAGTGGTGCGAACTGGTTGCAGAGTGGTGCGACTGGTTGCGAAGTGGTGCGAACTGGTTGCGGAGTGGTGCGACCTGGTTGCGGAGTTGTGCGAACTGGTTGTAGAGTGGTGGGTACTGGCTGCGGAGTGGTGCGAACTGGTTGCGGAGTGGTACGAACTAGTTGCGGAGTGGTGCGAACTGGTTGTGGAGTGGTGCGAACTGCTTGCAGAGTGGTACGAACTGGTTGAGGAGTAGTGCAAACTGGTTGCGGAGTGGTGCGAACTGGTTGTGGAGTGGTGCGAACTGCTTGCAGAGTGGTACGAACTGGTTGAGGAGTAGTGCAAACTGGTTGCGGAGTGGTGTGCACTGGTTGCGGAGTGGTGCGAACTGGTTGCAGAGTGGTGCGACTGGTTGCGAAGTGGTGCGAACTGGTTGCGGAGTGGTGCGAACTGGTTGCGGAGTGGTGCAAACTTGTTGCGGAGTGGTGCGAGCTAGTTGCGGAGTGGTGCAAACTTGGTACAGAGTCGTGCGAACTGGTTGTGGAGTGGTACGAACTGGCTGCGGAGTGGTGCGAAAAGGCTGCAGAGTAGTGCGAACTGGTTGCGGAAGGGTTGGACCTGGCTGCGGAGTGGTGCAAACTGGTTGCGGAGTGAGAAAACTGGTTCCGGAGCGGTGTGAACTGGTTGCAGAGTGGTGCGAACTGGTTGCGGAGTTGTGCGAACTGGTTGCAGAGTGGTACAAACTGGTTGCGGAGTGTTGCGAAACTGTTGCAGAGTCGTCCGAAGTGGTTGTGGAATGGTGCGAACTAGTTGCGGAGTGGTGGTGTGAACTGGTTTCAGAGTGGTGCGAACTGGGTGCGGAGGGGTGCGAACTGGTTGCGGAGTGGTGCGAACTGGTTGCGGAGTTGTGCGAACTGGTTGTAGAGTGGTGGGTACTGGCTGCGGAGTGGTGCGAACTGGTTGCGGAGTGGTGTAAACTGGTTTTGCAGTGGTGCGAACTGGTTGCGGAGTAGTGCAAACTAGTTGCGAAGTGGTGCAACCTAGTTGCGGAGTGGTGCGAACTGGTTTGGGAGTGGTACGAACTGGTTGTGGAGTGGTGTGAACTGGTTGCGGACTGGTGTGAACGGGTTGCGCAGTGGTGCAAACTGGTTGCGGAGTGGTGGGAACTGGTTTCGGAGTGGTGCGAGCTGGTTGCAGAGTAGTGCGAACTGGTTGCCGAGTGGTGCAAACTGGTTGCGGAGTGGTGCGAACTGGTTGGGGAGTGGTGCAAACTGGTTGCGGAGTGGTGCGAACTGGTTGCAGAGTGGTGCAAACTGGTTGGGGGGTGGTGCGAACTGGTTGCGGAGTGGTGCAAACTGGTTGCGGAGTGGTGCAAACTGGTTGCAGAGAGGTGCGAACTGGTCGCAGAGTGGTGCGATCTTGTTGCGGAGTGGGGCGAACTGGTTGCGAAGTGGTGCAAACTGGTTGCGGAGTGATGCGAACTGGTTGCGGAGTGGTGCGAACTGGTTACGGATTGGTGCGAACTGGTTGCGGAGTGGTGCAAACTGGTTGTGGAGTGGTGCAAACTGGTTGCAGAGTTGTGCGAACTGGTTGCGGATCGGTGCGAACTGGTTGCGGATCGGTGCGAACTGGTTGCGGATCGGTGCGATGCAGCCAGCATGCACCGCGTCATGCCAATCCATCGACCGCTGCTTGCGTTGAAATGCTTCCCCACTCTCTGCCGCCTCCTGCTGCGACGCGACAGTCTTTGCGGCGTCTCGTCGCTCTGCTGTGATCCGTTTGACTCAGCTTGCTCCGGTGAATCATCGGCCAGACGGCTTCCCGAGGATTCTTCCCACTCCGGTGAACCGTCAACCGGACGGGCGGCGCGTCCGGAGGATTTTTCTCCGACGCCCAACGCGAACTCCGCTGGGAGTGCGCGCTTGGGCACCCGCGGTACCTCCTTTGACGGATCATTCCGCCAGATCTCCAGTCCAGCTGCATCATCGTCCGAGTCCTCCACGTTGGCTGCTGCACCTGCTGCACCGCCGCGCTCCAACACCGCATCATGGACCTCCGCGTCCGCCTGCTCCTCCTTGTAGTCAAGGAGCTAGAACCACTCCCCCTGTTTTGCAGTGTTCCCAATGCTCATGCCGTTGCTGCTGCTGCTGAAGCTCTGCTGCTCTTCGAACTCGACGCCATGGCTACAGATGATCTCTTGCGTGTGCGGGTCCCAGAGCCGATACGCTTTTTGCGCGCTCTCGTAGTCGAGGAACAAGCACGGCTTCACCCGCGGTTCTAGCTTGCTGTCGCGTCGTTGTGCCGCCTGCACCATCGCGTGCACCTTGCACCCGAACACCTTCAGGTGCGCCACGTTTGGCTTGCGCCCGCTCCAAACCTCCTGCAGTGTCTTCCAACCGCCCTTGTCCTTCAGCACCGCTGTTGGGGTGAGGTTGATGGTGTAGCTCACTGTACGCACAGCCTCCGCCCAAAAACCTCGCGGCAACCCTGCATCCACAAGAATGGTCCGCACCATATTGAGCAGCGTCTGGTTCGCCCGCTCCGCCACTCCGTTGGACTGTGGCAAGTATGGCGTAGTGGGTTCCCACTTGATTCCCTGCTGCTTCATCCACCCGCTATAGCCCACGTACTCTCCGCCATTGTTGCTGCGTAGCACTCTGACCTTCCAGCCAGTTTGCCTCTCCACCGCTGCGACGTACTCCTTCAGCCGGTCCAAGACCTCGCCTTTCCGCTTCATGAAGTACACGTAGAGCTTCCTGCTGCAGTCGTCAATGAAGGTGACGAAGTATCTGAAGCTGCCGTTTGAAGGCGTTTTGAACGGTCCGCACACATCGTTGTGCACAACCTCCAGCAGGTCCTTTGCGCAAGCCGTGTTCTCGTTGAACGGCTTGCGCCGCGCCTTGCCCAAAATGCAAGGCTCACACTTTTTGTGCGCTACTACATCTGCTGCCGCGTCTGCACCGTCAATGTCGAGGCCGCGCACCATGTCGCGCTTCGCCATCTCCTTAACGGTTGCGAGCGCCGAATGCCCCAACCGTCGGTGCTAGAGCTTCAGATCGGCGCTTCCTCCCTTGGCCATGTTGACGACGCGCTCTTGCGATTCTGCTCCGTCGGATGCCGCGGGGACCACTTTGGTCTCCACGATGTAGAGACCGCCCTCGTGCTTCGCCTCGAGCACGACCTCGCCGTCGCCGTCGATGCGCACCACTGCGCCTTTCCTGCGGAAGAGCACCTCATACCCCTTGTCCGTCAAGCGGCTGACACTCAAAATGTCAGCCAGGCCGGGGACGTGCTGCACATCACGAATTGTGCACAGCTCCTTCTTACCGCCCACCACGACTTCCACCTCCACGTTGCCTTGGCCGGCCGCCGGCTCGACTTTGTTGTTCGCGACCACCATTGACTTGGAGGACTTCTCGTAGGTGACGAACCCCACCTTCTCGACTTGGGTGTGCTCCTCGGCCCCGGAATCCAGGCACCGCCTGTTGGCCTTCTTGAGGAAGTGGTTCTTGTTGCCGTTGAGGAGCGACCTGCCCNGATGTAGAGACCGCCCTCGCGCTTCGCCTCCAGCACGACCTCGCCGTCGCCGTCGATGCGCACCACTGCGCCTTTCCTGCGGAAGAGCACCTCATACCCCTTGTCCGTCAAGCGGCTGACACTCAAAATGTCAGCCAGGCCGGGGACGTGCTGCACATCACGAATTGTGCACAGCTCCTTCTTACCGCCCACCACGACTTCCACCTCCACGTTGCCTTGGCCGGCCGCCGGCTCGACTTTGTTGTTCGCGACCACCATTGACTTGGAGGACTTCTCGTAGCTGACGAACCCCACCTTCTCGACTTGGGTGTGCTCCTCGGCCCCTGAATCCAGGCACCGCCTGTTAGCCTTCTTGAGGAAGTGATTCTTGTTAACGTTGAGGAGCGACCTGCCCTTGCTGTTTTTGCCACCGGTCTTTGCCTCCTCCGGGCACTCACGGGCCCAATGGACCTCCTTGCCGCAATTCCGGCACACACCTTTCTTGGCACCCTTCTTATCGCCGCCCTTTCCGCCACTATCTCGGCTCCTGCTTCCGCCACCACGTGTTTTGGTGACGAGGACCGATGAGGAAGACGAGGACTCCCCGCAGCTCCGGCGCTGCGCCTCGTCGCGGATGTACTCTGCGACCGCGCCATAGGTGAGCTTGTCCTTGTTAGCTATTGAGCTAACCACCTCCGGCAAAGAAGCTGCGAAACCAAAAAGCTCACAAAGGTTTTTACACGTTCTTCCTTTGCAGGTATGTGTCGTGCACCCCAAACTTAATCAGGCATACACTTCACCTTCAAGAATACTAACGCCTTAGCATTACAGCTCAAGAAGAGCTCAAGTCGTCAATACGCAAGAGAGCATCAAGCAAGGGTTGATTGATCAGCATGCAAGACAAGTCCTTTTATAGATGTCTGTCCAGTCCTAGAACTCAAAAGCACATTCCTAAGAAGTGGCTTGACCCTGCCACATCACCAAGAGACTTGCGTTGTGGGCTTGACACATAAGCATCCTTGTGCCAAGGTCACTGATCAGCCGTGTTGCTTCCCAGAAGCAATGGACTTTCTTTCTTGGAAGCTTCTAAAGCAACCAAGATGTGCATGGAGCCAGGATCGAGCTCATGACCTCTCACTTGGCCAAATCAACAAAATGGCCAAGTTAACCACTCACCTACATGGTGTACTCACAGGTCATATCTCACATGAGACAGAGCATAGTTGAGTCACCCTACAACAAATCCAGGGGTCATANTGTCTGTCCAGTCCTAGAACTCAAAAGCACATTCCTAAGAAGTGGCTTGACCCTGCCACATCACCAAGAGACTTGCGCTGTGGGCTTGACACATAAGCATCCTTGTGCCAAGGTGACTGATCAGCCGTGTTGCTTCCCAGAAGCAATGGACTTTCTTTCTTGGAAGCTTCTAAAGCAACCAAGATGTGCATGGAGCCAGGATCGAGCTCATGACCTCTCACTTGGCCAAATCAACAAAATGGCCAAGTTAACCACTCACCTACATGGTGTACTCACATGTCATATCTCACATGAAACAGAGCATAATTGAGTCACCCTACAACAAATCCAGGGGTCATACCTCCACAAGGGGCAGAGCATTCCTGATCCGTCGTACAATACTGAACAAGGGGCAAACATATTCAACAGTCCTCCGACCATCCTCCAAGGACGGTGATGAGTGGGCCCCAACCATCAGGTACGGCCATGAGGTGGGCCATTACCAGCAGCTGCGTGTCGATCTTCCACCCCACATCGTTGCATTGTGAGGCGAGCGACTTGATCTGCTGCATGGCAGAGATGACATCATCTCCCTCCTCGATTCTCACTGAGAGGAGCCGCTTCATCGCGAAGATTGTGTTCACAAGCGACTTGGATTAGTGGATGGCACAGAGCTTTTGCCAAGCTTCGGCTGCCAGCTTGCAGCTTTGGAAGTAGCCCCACTGCGACTCAGCCGTCCCGGACACCAGGAGCATGAGCGCCTCCGTGTTCTTCTTTTCGAAGGCCTACTTCTTCGCGTCCGTAGCAGTCACCTCTGTGAGCACCTCCTTTCCCAACATGACATCCAGCAGCCCCTTATGCGAGAGGTGCAGCTCAAACTGCCACATCCATAGCCCAAAGCCCGGGCTGCCTGCATACTTCTGGATGGGCTGCGTCTCCTTCTGCGCTATGTGCGCAGCTATTACTCCGATGAGTTCTCAGAAATTCACGGCGACGTCCAAGATGACAATCCCGTGTGCTGCGGAAGACGTGAACGTTGGAAGCGTTCAGACCCGTGGGCATATAACCCTTTTTCAGGATGAGATCGGCGTGGTGCGGTCCCGACGTTTGTCTGATCGCCTCTAGTGGTTCACGTCTACTGTTTTGGGCGAATCTGAGACTGAGCGTGAGCTTTCTGGTCGCCTCACGCTATGTGAGCAGGAATGTAGAGATAGTCAGTTTGTGAAGGGAATAACGTCGTTTTGCGTTAGTTTTTTAACATCAACATGATCAAAACATTTATAGGGCTAGTCATGAAATTTCCAACACACCAAACCGCGCGCGATTTGGCCAAGCGTAACTCAAGTTATGCTTCCCGAAGCGCAGGTCTCACCCACCAAAGAAGCCTGACGCCGCCACTCGCCGTGGCGCCTTCGTTCACGTGCGAAGCGCCTTTCCCAAGGCGCATACACCATTGCACATGGTGTGGGGATCCCCTGCACTGTTTCCACGCACCCTACCCACTTTTGGGTCGTTTTTGGTGATGGGGTGTGATGAGGTTCGAAACCTGTCCGCGGACCTGCAGTCATAATTTTGATGAAGTCCCCGAGTAACAAAACGTACTCCTCAGTTTCGGACGTCGAGCCAGGATTTTGACTAAGTCCCTCTGTAACAACCTGCACTACTGGATCCAGTGGATGATCCGCCGGATCAGGTGGATCATCCACCGGACGCCTCGGCAGGCCTATCGGAGCATTTTCTCCAGATGGTATTCTTGATGCTCGGTCCGGTCAATTATCGACTGGATTTCAAGTCGCAGCCGGCTCTCAGAGCCGCTGCGCACACCCCAACTTTGGAAGGCCATATCTCCCTCGATACTTGTCCGTTTCCGGCAAAACAACTACCACCGGATTCAGCGACTTGTCATATTTAAGGGGCAGTAGTCCATTTTATGATCTGAGCAATTGTCAGGTCGCCAGATCCGCAGGAGCGGAGTTTTCATTTTCTGGCGGCTCGTCAGCGCCTCCTGGCGCCGCACTTGGGCATGCGGAGGGGCAATTTCTCAACACGGACTGGTTGCGGAGTGGTGCGAACTGGTTGCGGAGTGGTGCGAACTGGTTCCAGAGTGGTGCGAACTGGTTGCGGAGTGGTGCGAACTGGTTGCGGAGTGGTGCAAACTGGTTGCAGAGTGGTGCAAGCCAGTTGCGGACTGGCCGAACTCGTTGGGGGGTGGTACGAACTGGTTGCGGAGTGGTGCAAACTGGTTGCTGAGTGGTACGAACTGGTTGTGGAGTGGTGCAAACTAGCTGCGAAGTGGTTCGAAGTGGTTGCGGATTGATGCGAACTGGTTGCCGAGTGATGCGAACTGGTTGCGGAAGGGTAGGACCTGGTTGCGGAGTGGTGCAAACGGGTTGCATAGTGAGCAAATTGGTTGCGGAGTGGTGTGAACTGGGTTCTGATTGGTACCAACTGGTTGCGGAGTGGTGCCAACTGGTTGCGGAGTGGTGCAAACTAATTGCGGAGTGGTGCAAACTGGTTGCGGAGTGGTGCGAACTGGTTCCTGAGTGGTGCGAACTGGCTGCGGAGTGGTGCAAACTGGTTGCGGAGTGGTGGGAACTGGTTGCAGAGTGGTGCAACCTGGTTGCGGAGTGGTGCCAACTGGTTGCGGAGTGGTGCACACTGGTTGCGGAGTGGTGCAAGCTGGTTGCAGAGTGGTGCAAACTGGTGGTGAAGTGGTACGAACTGATTGCGAAGTGGTGCGAACTGGTTGTGGAGTGGTGCGAACTGGTTGCGGAGTGGTGCGGACTGGTTGCGGAGTGGTGCGAACTGATTGCGGAGTGGTGTGAACTGGTTGCGGAGTGGTGCAAACTGGTTGCGGACTGCTGCAAATGGATCGCGGAGTGGTGCAAACTGGTTTCGGAGTGGTGCGAACTGGTTGCGGAGTGGTGCCAACTGGTTGCGGAATGGTGAAAACTGGTTGCGGCTTGGTGCGAGCTGGTTGGGGAGTGATGCGAACTGGTTGCAGAGTGGTGCGAACTGGTTGCGGAATGGTGCCAAATGGTTCCGGAGTGGTGCAAAAAGGCTGCGGAGTGGTCCAAACTGGTTGCGGAGTGGTGCGAACTGGTTCCGGAGTGGTGCAAACTGGTTGCAGAGTGGTGCGAACTGGTTGCGGAATGGTGCCAAATGGTTCCGGAGTGGTGCAAAAAGGCTGCGGAGTGGTCCAAACTGGTTGCGGAGTGGTGCGAACTGGTTCCGGAGTGGTGCAAACTGGTTGCAGAGTGGTGCGAACTGGTTGCGGAGTGGTGCGAACTGATTGCGGAGTGGTGCGAACTGGTTGCGGAGTGGTGTGAACTGGATGCTAAGTAGTGCGAACTGGTTGCGGAGTGGTGTGAACTGGTTACGGAGTGGTGCGAACTGGTTGCGGAGTGGTGCGAACTGGTTGCGGAGTGGTGCGAACTGGTTGCGTAGTTGTGCGAACTGGTTGCAGAGTGGTGCCAACTGGTTGCGGAATGGTGAAAACTGGTTGCGGATTGGTGCGAGCTGGTTGGGGAGTGATGCGAACTGGTTGCAGAGTGGTACGAACTGGTTGCGGAGTGGTGCAAACTGGTTGTGGAGTGGTACGAACTGGTTGCGGAGTGGTTTGAACTGGTTGCGGAGTGGTGTGAACTGGTTGCCGAGTGGTGCAATCTGGTTGCGGAGTGGTGCGAACTAGTTGCGGAGTGGTGCTAACCGGCTGCAGAGTGGTGCGAACTGGTTGCGGAGTGGTGCAAAGTGGTCGGGGTGTGGAGCGAACTGGTTGCAGAGTGGTGCGATCATGTTGCGGAGCGGTGCAAACTGGTTGCGGGGTGGTGCAGACTGGTTGCGGATTGGAGTGAACTGGTTGTGGCGTGCTGCAAAATGGATGTGGAGTGGTGCGAACTGGTCGCAAAATTGGGGAGAACTGGTTGCAGAGTGGTACAAACTGTTTGCGGAGTGGTGCGAACTGGTTGCAGAGTGGTTTGAACTGGTTGCATAGTGGTTTGAACTGATCGCGGGGTGGTGCGATCTGGTAGCGGAATGGTACAAACTGGTTGCAGAGTGGTGCGAACTGGTTGCGGAGTGGTGCGAACTGGTTGCGGAGTGGTGCAAACGGGTCGTGGATTGGTTCAAACTCGTTGCAGAGTGGTGCAAACTGGTTGTGGAGTGGTGCGAACTGGTTGCAGAGTTGTGTAAACTGGTTGCGGAGTGGTGCGAACTGGTTGTGGAATGGTGCAAACTGGTTGCAGAGTGGTGTGACCTGGTTGCGGAATGGTGCGAACTGGTTGCGGAGTGGTGCGAACGTTTTGCGGAGTGGTACGAACTGGTTGCGGAGTGGTGGAAACTGGTTGCGGAGTGGTGTGAACTGGGTGCGGGGTGGTGCAAGCTGGATGCGGAAAGGTGCAAGCTGGTTGGGGAGTGATGCAAATTGGTTGCGGAGTGTTGGGAACTGGTTGCGAGTGGTGCAAACGGGTTGTGGAGTGGCACGAACTGGTTGCAGAGTGTAGCGAACTTGTTGCGGAGTGGTGCGAACTGGTTGCCGAGTGGTGCGAATTGGTTGCGGAGTGGTGCAAACTAGTTGCGGAGTGGTGCGAACGTGTTGCAGAGTGGTGCGAACTGTTTGCAGAGTGGTAAGAACTGGTTGCGGAGTGGAGCGAACTGGTTGCGGAGTGGTGCAAACTGGTTGCGGAGTGGTGCGAACTGGTTGTGGAGTTTTGCGAACTTGTTGCCGACTGGTTCAAACTGGTTGCGGAGTGGTGCAAACTGGTTGCAGAGTGGTGCGAACTGGTTGCGGAGTGGTGCGATCTTGTTGTGGAGTGGTGCGAACTGGTTGCGGAGTGGTGCAAACTGGTTGCGGAGTGGTGCGAACTGGTTGCGGCGTGCTGCAAAATGGTTGCGGAGTGATGCGAACTGGTTGCGGAGTGGTGCCAACTGGTTGCGGAGTGGTACGAACTGGTTGCGGAGTTGTGCGAACTGGTTGCGGAGTGGGTTGAACTGGTTGCGGAGTGGAGCGAACTGGTTGCGGAGTGGTGCGAACTGGATGCGGAATGGTGCGAACTGGTTGCAGAGTGGTGCGAACTGGCTGCGGAGTGGTGGGAACTAGTTGCGGAATGGTGCGAACTGGTTGCGGAGTGGTGCAAACTGGAGTGGTTCAAACGGGTTGCGGAGTGGTGCGAACTCGTTGCGGAGTGGTACGAAGGGGTTGTGGAGTGGTGCAAACTGGTTGCTGAGTGGTACAAACTGGTTGCGGAGTGGTGCAAACTGGCTGCAGAGTGGTGCGAACTGGTTGCGGAGTGATGCGAACTGGTTGCCGAAAAGTAGGAGCTGGTTGCGGAGTGGTGCGAACTAGTTGCGGAGTGAGCAAACTGGTTGCGGAGTGGTGTGAACTGGGTTCCGAGTGGTACGAACTGGATGCGGAGTGGTACGAGCTGGTTGCGGAGTGGTGTGAACTGGTTGCGGAGTGGTCCAAACTGATTGCGGAGTGGTGCGAACTGGTTGTGGAGTGGTGCGAACTGGTTGCTCAGTGGTATGAACTGGCTGCGGAGTGGTGCGAACTAGTTGCGGAGTGGTGGGAACCGGTTGCAGAGTGGTGCAACCTGACTGCGGATTGGTGCAAACTGGCTGCGCATTGGTGCAAACTGGTTGTAGAGTGGTGCAAACTGGTGGCAAAGTGGTACGAACGGATTGCGGAGTGGTGCGAACTGGTTGCGGAGTGGTGCGAACTGGTTGCGGAGTGATGCGAACTGGTTGTGGAGTGGTGCGAACTGGTTGCGGAGTGGTTTGAACTGGTTGCTGAGTGCTGCGAACTGGTTGCGGAGTGGTGCAAATGGGTCGCGGAGTGGTGCGAAGTGGTTGCGGATTGGTGCAAACTGGTTGCGGAGTGGTGTGAACTGGATGCTAAGTAGTGCGAACTGGTTGCGCAGTGGTGTGAACTGGTTACGGAGTGGTGCGAACTGGTTGCGGAGTGGTGGGAACTGGTTGCGGAATGGTGCGAACTAGTTGCGTAGTTGTGCGAACTGGTTGCGGAGTGGTGCGAACTGGGTGCGGAGTGGTGCGAACTGGTTGCGGAGTGGTGGAAATTGGTCGTAGAGTGGTGGGAACTGGTTGCGGAGTGGTGCGAACTGGTTGCGGAGTGGTGTGAACTGGTAACGGAGTGGTGCGAACTGGTTGCAGAGTGGTGCAAACTGGTTGCAGAGTGGGGCGAACTGGTTGCGGAGTGGTGTAAACTGGTTGCGGAGTGGTGCGAACGGGTTGCGGAGTGGTGCGAACGTGTTGCGGAGTGGTGCAAACTGGTCGGGGAGTGGTGCGAACTGGTTGCGGAGGGGTGCAAACTGGCTGCAGAGTGGTGCGAACTGGTTGCGGAGGGGTGCAAACTGGCTGCAGAGTGGTGCGAACTGGTTGCGGAGGGGTGCAAACTGGCTGCAGAGTGGTGCGAACTGGTTGCGGAGGGGTGCAAACTGGCTGCAGAGTGGTGCGAACTGGTTGCGGAGGGGTGCAAACTGGCTGCAGAGTGGTGCGAACTGGTTGCGGAGGGGTGCAAACTGGCTGCAGAGTGGTGCGAACTGGTTGCGGAGGGGTGCAAACTGGCTGCAGAGTGGTGCGAACTGGTTGCGGAGGGGTGCAAACTGGCTGCAGAGTGGTGCGAACTGGTTGCGGAGGGGTGCAAACTGGCTGCAGAGTGGTGCGAACTGGTTGCGGAGGGGTGCAAACTGGCTGCAGAGTGGTGCGAACTGGTTGCGGAGGGGTGCAAACTGGCTGCAGAGTGGTGCGAACTGGTTGCGGAGGGGTGCAAACTGGCTGCAGAGTGGTGCGAACTGGTTGCGGAGGGGTGCAAACTGGCTGCAGAGTGGTGCGAACTGGTTGCGGAGGGGTGCAAACTGGCTGCAGAGTGGTGCGAACTGGTTGCGGAGGGGTGCAAACTGGCTGCAGAGTGGTGCGAACTGGTTGCGGAGGGGTGCAAACTGGCTGCAGAGTGGTGCGAACTGGTTGCGGAGGGGTGCAAACTGGCTGCAGAGTGGTGCGAACTGGTTGCGGAGGGGTGCAAACTGGCTGCAGAGTGGTGCGAACTGGTTGCGGAGGGGTGCAAACTGGCTGCAGAGTGGTGCGAACTGGTTGCGGAGGGGTGCAAACTGGCTGCAGAGTGGTGCGAACTGGTTGCGGAGGGGTGCAAACTGGCTGCAGAGTGGTGCGAACTGGTTGCGGAGGGGTGCAAACTGGCTGCAGAGTGGTGCGAACTGGTTGCGGAGGGGTGCAAACTGGCTGCAGAGTGGTGCGAACTGGTTGCGGAGTAGTGCGAACTGGTTGCGGAGTGGTGCGAAATGGGTGCGGAGTGATGCAAACTGGTTGCGGAGTGGTGCGAACTGGTTGCGGAGTGGTGCAAACTGGTTGTGGAGTGGTGTTAACTGGTTGCGGAGTGGTGTGAACTGCTTTCGGAGTGGTGTGAACTGGTTGCCGAGTGGTGCGAACTGGTTGCGGAGTGGTGCGAACTAGTTGCGGAGTGGTGCGAACCGGTTGCAGAGTGGTGCAAACTGGTTGCGGAGTGGTGCGAACTGGTCCGGGAGTGGTGTGAACTGGTTGCGGAGTGGTGCAGACTGGTTGCGGAGTGGTGCAGACTGGTTGCCGAGTTTTGCGAACTTGATGCGGACTGGTGCAAACTGGTTGCGGATTGGTGCAAATTGGTTGCGGAGTGGTGGGAACTGGTTGCGGAGTGGTGCGATCTTGTTGCGGAGTGGTGCGAACTGGTTGCGGGGTGGTGAAAACTTGTTGCGGAGTCGTGCGAACTGGTTGCGGCGTGCTGCAAAATGGTTCCGGAGTGGTGCAACTGGTTGCGGAGTGGGGCGAACTGGTTGCGGAGTGGTGTAAACTGGTTGCGGAGTGGTGCGAACTGGTTGCGTAGTTGTGCGAACTAGTTGCAAAGTGGTGCGATCTGGTTGCGGAGTTGTGCAAACTGGTTGCAGGGTGGTGCAAACTGGTTGCGGAGTGGTGCGAACTAGTTGCGAAGTGGTGCGAACTGGTTGCGGAGTGGTCTGGACTCGATGCTAAGTAGTGCAAACTGGTTGTGGAGTGGTGTGAACTGGTAACAGAGGGGTGCGAACTGGTTGCGGAGTGGTGCGCACAGGTTGCGGAGTGGTGCGAACCGGTTGCCGAGTGGTGCGAACTGGTTGCCGAGTGGTGCGAACTGGTTGCCGAGTGGTGCGAACTGGTTGCCGAGTGGTGCGAACTGGTTGCCGAGTGGTGCGAACTGGTTGCCGAGTGGTGCGAACTGGTTGCCGAGTGGTGCGAACTGGTTGCCGAGTGGTGCGAACTGGTTGCCGAGTGGTGCGAACTGGTTGCCGAGTGGTGCGAACTGGTTGCCGAGTGGTGCGAACTGGTTGCCGAGTGGTGCGAACTGGTTGCCGAGTGGTGCGAACTGGTTGCCGAGTGGTGCGAACTGGTTGCCGAGTGGTGCGAACTGGTTGCCGAGTGGTGCGAACTGGTTGCCGAGTGGTGCGAACTGGTTGCCGAGTGGTGCGAACTGGTTGCCGAGTGGTGCGAACTGGTTGCCGAGTGGTGCGAACTGGTTGCCGAGTGGTGCGAACTGGTTGCCGAGTGGTGCGAACTGGTTGCCGAGTGGTGCGAACTGGTTGCCGAGTGGTGCGAACTGGTTGCCGAGTGGTGCGAACTGGTTGCCGAGTGGTGCGAACTGGTTGCCGAGTGGTGCGAACTGGTTGCCGAGTGGTGCGAACTGGTTGCCGAGTGGTGCGAACTGGTTGCCGAGTGGTGCGAACTGGTTGCCGAGTGGTGCGAACTGGTTGCCGAGTGGTGCGAACTGGTTGCCGAGTGGTGCGAACTGGTTGCCGAGTGGTGCGAACTGGTTGCCGAGTGGTGCGAACTGGTTGCCGAGTGGTGCGAACTGGTTGCCGAGTGGTGCGAACTGGTTGCCGAGTGGTGCGAACTGGTTGCCGAGTGGTGCGAACTGGTTGCCGAGTGGTGCGAACTGGTTGCCGAGTGGTGCGAACTGGTTGCCGAGTGGTGCGAACTGGTTGCCGAGTGGTGCGAACTGGTTGCCGAGTGGTGCGAACTGGTTGCCGAGTGGTGCGAACTGGTTGCCGAGTGGTGCGAACTGGTTGCCGAGTGGTGCGAACTGGTTGCCGAGTGGTGCGAACTGGTTGCCGAGTGGTGCGAACTGGTTGCGGAGTGGCGTGAACTGGTTGCCGAGTGGTGCGAACTGGTTGCAGAGTGGTGCAAACCGGTTGCAGAGTGGTGCGAACTGGTTGCGGAGTGGTGCAAACTGGTCGGGGAGTGGTGCGAACTGGTTGCGGAGTGGTGCAGACTGGTTGCGTAGTGGTGTTAATTGGTTGCCGAGTTTTGAAAACTTGTTGCGGACTGGTGCGAACTGGTTGCGGATTGGTGCAAATTTGTTGCAGAGTCGTAGGAACTGGTTGCGGAGTGGTGCGATCTTGTTGCGGAGTGGTGCGAACTGGTTGCGGGGTGGTGCAAACTGGCTGCGGAGTGGTGCGGACTGGTTGCGGCGTGGTGCACAATGGTTGTGGAGTGGTGCAAACTGGTTGCAGAGTGGGGCGAACTGGTTGCGGAGTGGTTTAAACTGGTTGCGGATTGGTGCGAACTGGTTGCAGAGTGGTGTGAACTGCTTGCGGAGTGGTTTGAACTGGTTGCGGGGTGGTGGGAACTGGTAGCGCGATGGTGCAAACTGGTTGCATAGTGGTGCGAACTAGTTGCAGAGTGGTGCGAATTGGTTGCGGAGTGGTGCGAACTAGTTGTGGAGTGGTGCAAACGGGTCGCGGAGTGGAGCGAACTGGTTGCAGAGTGGTGCAAACTGGTTGTGGAGTGGTGCAAACTGGTTTCGGAGTTGTGCAAACTGGTTGCGGAGTGGTGCAAACTGGTTGTGGAGTGGTGCAAACAGGTTGCAAAGCTGTGCGAACTGGTTGCAGAGTGGTGCGAACTGGTTGCGGAGTGGTGCGAACGTTTTGCGGAGTGGTACAAACTGGTTGCGGAGTGGTGCAAACTGGTTGCAGAGTGGTGTGAACTGGTTGCCGAATGGTGCAAACTGGTTGCGGAATGGTGGGAACTGGTTGCAGAGTGGTGCGAACTGGTTGCGTAGTTTTGCGAACTAGTTGCAAAGTGGTGCGATCTGGTTGCGGAGTTGTGCAAACTGGTTGCGGAGTGGTGCAAAGTGGTTGCGGGGTGGTGCAAACTGGATGCGAAGAGGTGCGAACTGGTTGCAGAGTGATGCGAACTGGTTGCGGAGTGGTGCGAACTGGTTGCAGAGTGGTGCAAACTGGTTGCGGAGTGGTGCGAACTGGTTGCGTAGTTGTGCAAACTGGTTGTGGAATGGTGCGAACTGGGTGCGGACTGGTGCGAACTGGTTGCAGAGTGGTGCGAACTGGTTGCGGAGTGGTGTGAACTCGATGCTAAGTAGTGCGAACTGGTTGCGGATTGGTGTGAACTGGTCACAGAATGGTGCAAACTGGTTGCGGAGTGGTGCGAACTGGTTGCGGAGTGGTGCGAACTGGTTGCGGAGTTGTGCGAACTGGTTGCGGAGTGGTGCGAACTGGTTGCGGAG
>SZWC01000200.1:0-50424 GCA_023375785.1 Penium margaritaceum
GTGTAAGTGCGTGTGAGTGCGTGTAAGTGTGTGTAGGTGCGTGTAAGTGTGTGTAGGTACGTGTAAGTGCGTGTAAGTCCGTGTAAGTACGTGTAAGTGCGTGTAAGTGTGTGTAAGTGCGTGAAGTGTGTGTAAGTGCGTAAAAGTACGTGTAAGTACGTGTGAGTGCGTGTAAGTGCGTGTAAGTGAGTGTAAGTGCGTGTAAATGCGTGTAAGTGCGTGTTAGTCTGTGTAAGTGTGTGTAAGTATGTGTAAGTGCGTGTAAGTGCATGTAAGTGCGTTTGAGTGCGTGTAAGTGCCTGTAAGTGCGTGCAAGTCCGTGTAAGTACGTGTGTGCGTGTAAGTACGTGTAAGTGTGTATAAGTACGTGTAAGTGTGTGTAAGTGCGTGTAAGTACGTGTAAGTACGTGTAAGTGCGTGTAAGTGCAAGTAAATGCGGGTGAGTGCGTGTAAGTGCGTGTGAGTGTGTGTAACTGCGTGTGAGTGCGTGTAAGTGTGTGTAAGTGCGTGTAAGTTTGTGTAAGTGCGTGCGAGTGCATGTAAGTGTGTGTAGGTGCGTGTAAGTCCGTGTAAGTCTGTGTAAGTGCCTGTGAGTGCATGTAACTGCGTGTAAGTGCGTATAAGTACATGTAAGTGCGTGTGAGTACATGTAAGTGTGTGTAAGTGCGTGTAAGTACGTGTAAGTGTGTGTAAGGCCGTGTTAGTGTGTGTGAGTGCGTGGAAGTGTGTGTAAGTGTGTGTAAGTGTGTGGAAGTGTGTGTAAGTGTGTGTAAGTACGTGTAAGTGCATGTAAGTGTGTGAAAGTGTGTGAAAGTGCGTGTGAGTGCGTGTAAGTACGTGTAAGTGTGTGTAAGTGCGTGTAAGTACGTGTAAGTATGTGTAAGTGTGTAAAACTGTGTGTGAGTGCATGTAAGTACGTGTAAGTGCGTGTAAGTACGTGTAAGTGCGTGTAAGTATGTATAAGTGTGTGTAAGTGCGTGTAAGTACGTGTAAGTGCGTGTAAATGCGTGTGAGTACGTGTAAGTGTGTGTGAGTCTGTGTAAGTGCGTGTGAGTATGTGTAAGTGCGTGTAAGTGTGTGTAAGTGTGTGTAAGTGCGTGTGAGTGCGTGTAAGTGTGTGCAAGTGCGTGTAAGTAGATCTGGTAGTTCTATTTTTCAATCCGGTTCAGAAAATTGATTTGAACGGATGAAGCGCTCAATTGGGGGGCGGTTAAGATCGAAACCGACCAAACCGTTTTCTCAACAAAATTGAAGGTTCAAGTTCAATATACGGCAGGGGCAGAAAAATCAGTTCAATTCAATTCAATTTTCCAATTTGATTCAATTAATCAAACCGAACCGACTTATGCATAAAATCGTGAAAGCGAGATCGCAATGCAACCTTTCCTCCTCAATGGTCAAATTCTGGAGTATGAGAGGTAATAGCACAAGAAAAGGGGCTGGAACGTCACAAGAATATGCATGTGTTGTGTAGCGACTGTCCTCCCTCACAAAATCAGCACCCTGTGGTGCAACCTGTGTCCTTCCCCACCCCCTCTCCCCTTGAATACCGAGCAATGTGACCAAGCACAGAATGTGTGTCAAAACAGGTGTTGGACACTCAGAAAAAAGGGTGGAAAATGATGCCAACATTTCAAATTGATCGGGCACTTCAATTCACAATTCAATTACGGTTTGGGCCTCCCCCTCTCTGAAGCAATTCAATTTCAGATCGAATCGACCCAAACAAATTAAAATAATCAAAAGGTCAATTAATGTCAATTTTCATTTCAATTTAATCGAACCGTAATCGAACTACCAGCCCTACGTGTAAGTCCATGTAAGTCCGTGTAAGTGCGTGTGAGTTCTTGGAAGTGCGTGTAAGTGCGTGTAAGTGTGTGTAAGTCCGTGTAAGTGCGTGTAAGTGCGTGTAAGTGCCTGTAAATGCGTGTGAATACGTGTAAGTATGTATAAGTGCGTGTAAGTGTGTGTAAGTCTGTGTAAGTCCGTGTAAGTGTGTATAAGTGCGTGTAAGTGCGTGTGAGTGCGTGTCAGTTTGTGTAAGTGCGTATAAGTGTGTGTAAGTGTGTGTAAGTGCGCGTAAGTACGTGTGAGTGTGTAAGTGCGTATGAGTGCATGTAATTGTGTGTAAGTGCGTGTAAGTGTGTGTAAGTGGGTGTAAGTGTGTGTAAGTGCTTGGAAATGTGTGTAAGTTCGTGTAAGTGTGTGTAAGTGCATGTGAGTGCGTGTAAGGGCGTGTAAGTCCGTGTGAGTGTGTGTAAGTGCATGTAAGTTTGCGTAAGTGTGCAAGAGTGCGTATAAGTGCGTGTAAGTGCGTGTAAGTACATGTAAGTGCGAGTAAGTGCGTGTAAGTGCGTGTAGGTGTGTGTAGGTATGTGTAAGTGCGTGTAAGTGCGTGTAAGTGTGTGTGAGTGCGTATGAGTGCGTTTAAGTGCATGTAAGTGTGTGTAAGTACGTGTAAGTACGTGTAAGTATGTGTAAGTGTGTGTAATTGCCTATGAGTACATGTAAGTGTGTGTAAGTACGTGTAAGTGCGTATAAGTGTGTGTAAGTGCGTGTAAGTCTGTGTAAGTGTGTGAGAGTGCGTGGAAGTGCATGTAAAAGCATGTAAGTGCATGTAAGTGCATGTAAGTGCGTGTAAGTATGTGCAAGTGTGTGTAAGTACGTGAAAGTGCGTGAAAGTGCGTGTAAGTACGTGTGAGTGCGAGTAAGTGCGTGTAAGTGTGTGTAAGTGCGTGTAAGTGCATGTAAGTGTGTGTGAGTGCGTGTAAGTGCGTGTAAGTGTGTGTAAGTCTGTGCAAGTGCATGTAAGTGCATGTAAGTGCGTGTAAGTGTGTGCAAGTGCGTGTAAGTACGTAAAAGTGCGTGAAAGTGCGTGTAAGTACGTGTGAGTGCGTGTAAGTGCGTGTAAGTGTGTGTAAGTGAGTGTAAGTGCGTGTAAGTGTGTGTGAGTGCGTGTAAGTGCGTGTAAGTGCGTGTGAATGCGTGTGAGTATGTGTAAGTACGTGTGAGTGCATGTAAGTGCGTTTGAGTGCGTCTAAGTGCGTGCAAGTATGTTTAAGTGCATGTAAGTATGTGTAAGAGCGTGTAAGTGCATGTGAGTGTGTGTAAGTACGTGTAAGTGCGTGTAAGTGTGTGTAAGTGCGTGTAAGTCCGTGTGAGTGCGTGTGATTGCGTGCAAGTGCGTGTACATGCGTGCAGGTGCGTGTAAGTGCGTATAAGTGCGTGTAGGTGCGTGTAAGTACGTGTGAGTACGTGTAAGTATGTGTAAGTGTGTGTAATTGTATGTAAGTCCTTGGAAGTGCACGTAAGTGCATGTAATAGCGTTCAAGTGTGTATGAGTGTGTGTGACTGCATGTAAGTGCGTGTAAGTGTGTGTAAGTCCGTGTAAGTGCATGTGAGTGCGTGTTAGTGCGTGTAAGTGCGTGTAATTGTGTGTAAGTGCGCGTAAGTGCGTGTAAGTGTGTGTAAGTGTGTGTAATTGCGTGTGAGTGCGCGTAAGTGTGTGTAACGGCCTGTAAGTCTGTGTAAGTGCGTATGAGTGCGTGAAACTGCGTGTAAGTGCATGTAAGTGCGTGTAAGAAAACAAATGCTTGTAAGTGAGTGTTAGTGTGTGTAAGTGCGTGTAAGCACGTGTAAGTGTGTGTAAGTGCGTGTAAGTGCGTGTAAGTATGTGTAAGTGTGTGTAAGTGCGTGTAAGTGCCTGTAAGTGCAAGTAAGTGTGTGTTAGTATGTGTAAGTGCGTGTAAGTTTGTGTAAGTATGTGTGAGTGCGTGTAAGTGCATGTAAGTACGTGTAAGTGCGTGTAGGTGTGTGCAAGTGCGTGTAAGTGCATTTGAGTGCGTGTAAATACGTGCAAGTGCATGGAAGTGCGTGCAAGTGCGTGTAAGTGTATGTAGGTGCGTGTGAGTGTGTATAAAAGTGTGTAATTTCGTGTGAGTGTGTGTAAGTGTGTGTAAGTGCGTGTAAGTACGTGTAAGTGCGCGTAAGTCCGTGTAAGTGTGTGTGAGTGCGTGGAAGTGCGTATAAGTGCGTGTAAGTGTGTGCAAGTGCGTGTAAGTGCGTGTAAGTGTGTGTGAGTGCGTGTACGTGTGTGTAATTACGTGTGAGTACGTGTAAGTGTGTGTAAGTGTGTGTAAGTACGTGTAAGTACGTGTACGTGTGTGTAAGTCTGTGTAAGTGCGTGTGAGTACGTGGAAGTGCGTGTAAGTGTGTGTAAGTGTGTGTAAATGTGTGTAAGTGTATGTAAGTGCGTGTAAGTGCGTGAAAGTGCATGTAAGTGTGTGTAAGTATGTGTAAGTGCGTGTAAGTGCGTGTAAATACGTGTAACTGCATGTAAGTGTGTGTAAGTGCGTATAAGTGTGTGTGAGTGCATCTAAGTGCATGTAAGTGCATGCAAGTGCGTGTGAGTGTGTGCAAGTGCGTGTAAGTGTGTGTAAGTGCGTGTAAGTACGTGTATGTGCGTGTAAGTGCGCGTGAGTGCGTGTAAGTGTGTGTAAGTATGTGTAAGTGTGTGTAAGTATGTGTAAGTGCATGTAAGTGTGTATAAGTGTGTGTAAGTACGAGTAAGTGCGTGTGAGTGCGTTTAAGTACATGTATGTATGTGTAAGTGCGTGTAAGTGCGTATGAGTGCGTGTAAGTGCGTGTAAGTGCGTGTAGGTGCATATAAGTGCGTGGAAGTACGTGTGAGTGCGTATAAGTGTGTATAAGTGCGTATAAGTGTGTGTAAGTGCGTGAAAGTGCGTGTATGTGCATGTACGTGCGTGTGAGTGTGTGTAAGTGCGTGTAGTTGTGCGTAAGTGCGTGTAAGTGCGTGTAAGTGCGTGTAAGCGTGTGTAAGTCTGTGTAAGTATTTGTGAGAGCGTGTAAGTGCGTATAAGTGCGTGTAAGTATGTGTAAGCGCGTGTAAGTATGTGTAATTGCGTGTGAGTGTGCGTAAGTGTGTGTAAGTACGTGTAAGTGCGTGTAATTGCGTGTAAGTCCGTGTAAGTGCGTGTGAGTGCATAGAAGTGCATGTAAGTGCATGTAAGAGCGTGTTAGAAAGGAAGTGTGTGTAAGTATGTGTAAGTGTGTGTAAGTGCGTGTAAGTGAGTATAAGTACGTGTAAGTGCGTGTAAGTACATGTAAGTACGTGTAAGTGCGTGTAAGTGCGTTTAAGTGCGTGTAAGTGCATGTAAGTGCGTGTAAGTTTGTGTTAGTGTGTGTTAGTGCGTGTAAGTGCGTGCAAGTGCGTATAAGTGCGTGTTAGTGCTGTAGGTGAATGTAAGTGCTTGTACATGCGTTTGAGTACGTGTAAGTGCGTGCAAGTGCGTGTAAGTGCGTATAAGTGCGTGTAAGTCGTGTAAGTACGTGTGAGTGCGTGTAAGTGTGTGTAATTGCGTGTGAGTACGTGTAAGTGTGTGTTAGTGCCTGTAAGTGTGTGTAAGTCCTTGTATATGCGTGTGAGTGCGTGGAAGTACGTGTAAGTGCGTGTAAGTGCGTGTAAGTGCTTGTCAGTATGTGTAAGTGTGTGTAAGTGCGTGTAAATGTGTGTAAGTGCGTGGAAGTGCATGTAAGTGCATATGAGTGCGTGTAAGTACCTGTAAGTGCGTGTTAATGCGTGTGAGTTCTTGAAAGTGCGTGTGAGTGTGTGTACGTGCATGTGAGTGCGTCTAATTGCGTGCAAGTACGTGTAAGTGCGTGTAAGTATGTGAAAGTGCGTGTAAGTGCATGTGAGTGCGTGAAAGTGTGTGTAAGTGCGTGTAAGTGCGTGTAAGTGCATGTAACTCCATGTAAGTACGTGTGATTGCGTACAAGTGCGTGTACATGCATGCAGGTGCGTGTAAGTGCGTGTAAGTGTGTGTAGGTGCGTGTAAGTACGTGTGAGTGCGTGTAAGTGCGTATAAGTGTGTGTAAGTGCGTGTAAGTCCGTGGAAGTGCATGTAAGTGCATGTAATAGCGTTCAAGTGCGTGTGAGTGCATGTAAGTGCGTATGAGTGCGTGAAACTGCGTGTATGCCAGTACGTGCGTGTAAGAAAGTAAATGCTTGTAAGTGAGTGTAAGTGTCTGTAAGTGCGTGTAAGTACGTGTAAGTGTGTGTAAGTGCGTGTAAGTGCGTGTAAGTATGTGTAAGTGTGTGCAAGTTCGTGTAAGTGCGTGTAAGTGCGAATACGTGTGTGTGAGTACGTGTAAGTGCGTGTAAGTTCGTGTAAGTGTATTTGAGTGCGTGTAAGTGCGTACAAGTGCATGTAAGTACGTGCAAGTACGTGTAAGTGTGTGTAAGTGCGTGTGAGTGTGTATAAAAGTATGTAATTACGTGTGAGTGCGTCTAAGTGTGTGTATGTATGTGTAAGTACGTGTAAGTACGTGTAAGTACGTGTATGTCTGTGTAAGTGTGTGTGAGTGTGTGGAAGTGCGTATAATTGCGTGTAAGTGTGTGCAAGTGCATGGAAGTACGTGTAAGTGTGTGTGAGTGCGTGTAAGTGTGTGGAATTACGTGTGAGTACGTGTAAGGGTGTGTAAGTGCGCATAAGTATGTGCAAGTGACTTACACATTTACACAGACTTACACACACTTACACAACGGTGTAAGTGCGTGTAAGTCTGTGTAAATGCGTGTGAGTACGTGGAAGTGCGTGTAAGTGTGTGTAAGTGTGTGTAAGTGTGTGTAAGTGTGTGTAAGTGCATGTAAGTGCGTAAAAGTACGTGTAAGTCTGTGTAAGTGCGTGTAAGTGCGTGTAAGTGTGTGTAAATGCGTGTGAGTGCGTGTAAGTGTGTGTAAGTGCATGTAAGTGCGTGTGAGTACGTCTAAGTGCATGTAAGTGCGTGTAAGTGCGTGTGAGTGTGTGCAAGTGCGTGTAAGTGCGTGTAAGTACGTGTAAGTACGTGTAGGTACGTGTAAGTGCGTGTAGGTGTGTATAACTGCGTGTAAATGCGAGTGAGTGTGTGTAAGTGTGTGTAAGTACGTGTAAGTGCGTGTAAGTGTGAATAAGTGCGTGTAAGTGCGTATAAGTGTGTGTAAGTTCGAGTAAGTGTGTGTGAGTGTGTGTAAGTGCGTGTAAGTACATGTGAGTGCGTGTAAGTGCGTATGAGTGCGTGTAAGTGCGTGTAAGTGCGTGTAGGTGCATATAAGTGCGTGTAAGGACGTGTGAGTGTGTGTAAGTGCGTGTAAGTACGTATAGGTGCATGTAAGTGTGTGTAAGTGTGTGTAAGTGTGTGTGAGTGCGTGTAAGTGGGTATAAGTATGTGTAAGTATGTGTAGGTGCGTGTAAGTATGTGTAATTGCGTGTGAGTGTGCGGAAGTGTGTGTAAGTACGTGTAAGTGCGTGTAAGTACGTATAAGTCCGTGTAAGTGCATGTGAGTGCGTAGAAGTGCATGTAAGTGCATGTAAGAGCGTGTTAGAAAGTAAGTGAGTGTAAGTGTGTGTAAGTGTGTGTATGTGCGTGTAAGTAAGTGTAAGTGCGTGTAAGTGCGTGTAAGTCCGTGTAAGTCCGTGTAAGTGTGTGTAAGTGCGTGTAAGTACGTTTAAGTGTGTGTAAGTGCATGTAAGTGTGTGTACGTTCGTGTAAGTATGTGTGAGTGCGTGTAAGTACATGTAAGTACGTTTAAGTGCGTGTTAGTGCTATAAGTGTGTTTAAGTGTGTGTAAGTGTGTATAAGTGCGTGTACATGCGTTTGAGTACGTGTACGTATGTGCAAGTGCGTGTAAGTGCGTATAAGAGCATGTAAGTGGTGTAAGTGCGTGTGAGTGCGTGTAAGTATGTGTAATTACGTGTGAGTGCATGTAAGTGTGTGTAAGTGCGTGTAAGGGTGTGTAAGTGTGTGTAAGTGCATGTTAGTTTGTGTGAGTGCGTGTAAGTGAGTGTGTGTAAGTATGTATGTAAGTGCGTGTGAGTGCGTGTAAGTGTATGTAAGTGGGTATAAGTGCGTGTAAGTGCGTGTATGTACGTGTAAGTGTGTGTAGGTGTGTGAAAGTGCATGTAAGTATGTGTAAGTGTGTGTACATATGTGTGAGTGTGTGTAAGTGCGTGTGAGTACGTGTAAGTGCGTGTGAGTACGTCTAAGTACGTGTGAGTGCGTGCAAGTGCGTGTAAGTGCGTGTAAGTGCGTGTAAGTGCGTGTAAGTGTGTGTAGGTGCGTGTAAATGCGTGTAAGTCTGTGAGTGTGTGTAAGTGTGTGTAAGTACGTGTAAGTGTGTGTAAGTGTGTGTAAGTCCATGCAAGTGCATGTAAGTGCGTGTAAGTGTGTGTAAGCGTGTGTGAGTACTTGTAATTGTGTGCAAGTGCATGCAAGTGTGTGTAACTGCGTGTAAGTGCGTGTAAGTACCTGTAAGATTGTGTGAATGCGTGTTAGTGTGTATGGGTGCGTAAAAGTGTGTGTACGTCCGTGTAAGTGCGTGTGAGTGCATGTAAGTGCGTGTAAGTGCATGTCAGTGCGTGTAAGTGTGTGTGAGTGCGTGTGAGTACGTGTAAGTGTGTGTAAGTGCGTATAAGTATGTGTAAGTGCATGTAAGTGCGTGTAAGTGCGTGTAAGTGCGTTAGAATGCGTGTAAGTCCGTGTAAGTGATGTGAGTGCATGGAAGTGTGTGTAAGTGAATGTAAGTGCATGTAAGTGTGTGTAAATACGTGTGAGTGCGTGTAAGTGTGTGTAAGTGCGTGTAAGTGGGTATAAGTACGTGTAAGTAAATGTGAATGCGTGCGAGAACGTGTAAGTGCGTGTGAGTGTGTATAAGTGCATGTGAGTGCGTGTGATTGTGCGTAAGTGCGTGTAAGTTTGTGTAAGTGCATGTAAGTACGTGTAAGTGCGTGTAAGTGTGTGTAAGTGTGTATAAATCCGTGTAAGTACGTGTGAGTGCATGTAAGAGTGGGTTAGTACATGTAAGTGCATGAAAGTGCATGAAAGTATGTAAAAGGAGGTGTAAGTATATCTGAGTACGTGTAAGTGCGTGTAAGTGTGTGCAAGTGTGTGTAAGTGCGTGTGAGTACGTGTAAGTGCGTGAGAGTGCGTGTAAGTACGTGTAAGTGCGTGTAAGTGCGTGTAAGTGTGTGTAAGTACATGTAAGTGCATGTAAGTACGTGTAAGTGCGTGTGAATGTGTTTGAGTATGCGTAGGTGCGTGTGAGTGCGTGTACGTGTGTGTGAGTGCGTATGAGTGCGTGTAAGTGCGTGTAAGTGCGTGTAAGTGTGTGTAAGTGCGTGTGAGTGCGTACAAGTGTGTGTAAGTGCATGTTAGTGCGTGTAAGTCTGTGTAAGTATGTGTGAGTGCTTGTAAGTGTGTGTAAGTGTGTGTAAGTACGTGTAAGTGGGTGTAAGTACGTATAAGTGTGTGTAAGTGTGTGTGAGTGCGTGTGAGTGTATGCAAGTACGTTTAAGTGCGTGTAAGTCCGTATAAGTCCATGTAAGTGCGTGTAAGTTCGTGTAAGTGTGTGTAAGTGCGTGTAATTAGGTGTAAGTGCGTGTAAGTGCATGTAAGTGTGTGTATGTGGGTGTAAGTGTGTGTAAGTGTGTGTGAGTGTGTAAGTGCGTGTGAGTGTGTAAGTACGTGTGAGTACATGTAAGTGTGTGTAAGTGCGTGTATGTGTGTGTAAGTGGGTGTTAATGCGTGTAAGTGTGTGTAAGTACGTGTAAGTGCGTGTAAGTGCGTGTAAGTGCATGTTAGTGCGTGTAAGTGCACGTAAGTTTGTGTAAGTGTGTGTGAGTGTGTGTAAGTACATGTAAGTGTGTGGAAGTATATGTAAGTGCGTGTACATGCGTGTAAGTGCGAATAAGTGCGTGTAGGTGTGTGTAAGTGCGTGTAAGTGCGTATGAGAACGTGTAAGAGCGTGTAGGTGTATGTAAGTGCGTGTAAGTGCGTGTAAGTGTGTGTAAGTGCATGTGAGTGTGTGTAAGTGTGTGTAAGTATTTGAAAGTACGTGTAAGTGCGTGTGAGTGTGTGTACGTGCGTGTAGGTGTTTGTAAGTACATGTAAGTGCATGTAAGTACGTGTGAGTACGTGTACGTATGTGTAAGTGTGCGTAAGTGCATGTAAGTGCGTGTGAGTGCATATAAGTGTGTATAAAAGCGTGTAAGTGTGTGTTAGTACGAGTAAGTGCGTGTAAGTGTGTGGAAGTACGTATAAGTGCGAATAAGTGTGTGTGAGTGCGTGTAATTGTGTGTAAGTGCGTGCGTGTAAGTGCGTGTGAGTGCGTGTAAGTGCATGTAAGTGCGTGTAGGTATGTGTAAGTGCGTGTAAGTGTGTGTGAGTGCATGTAAGTGCGTGTAAGTGCGTGTAAGTCTGTGTAAGTGTACGTGAGTACATGTAAGTACGTGTAAGTGCATGTAAGTGCGTTTAAGTACATGTAAGTGTGTGTAAGTGTGTGTAAGTACGTGTAAGTGCGTGTAGGTGTATGTAAGTGCATGTAAATGCGTTTGAGTGCATATAAGTGCGTGCAAGTGCGTATAAGTACGTGTAAGTGGGTGTATGTGTGTGTAATGACATGTGAGTGCGTGTAAGTGTATGTAATTATGTTTGAGTAGGTGTAAGTGTGTGTAAGTACGTGTAAGTGCGTGTAAGTGCTTGTAAGTGCGTGTAAGTGTTTGTAAGTGCGTGTAAGTGCATGTAAGTGCATGAAAGTGCGTATAAGTGTGTGTGAGTGCGTGTAAGTGCTTTTGAGTGCATGTAAGTGTGTGTAAGTTCGTGTAAGAGCGTGTAAGTGCATGAAAGTACGTGTAAGTGCGTGTGAGTGTGTATAAGTGTGTAAACGTGTGTGTAAGTGTGCATGTAAGTGCATGTGAGTGCGTGTAAGTGCATGAAAGTGCGTGTAAGTGTGTGTAAGTGTGTGTAAGTACATGTAAGTGCGTGTAAGTGCGTGTAAATGTGCGTGAGTGCATGTAAGTGTGTGTGAATACGTGTAAGTACGTGTGAGTGCGTCTAAGTGCGTGTACGTACATGTAAGGGCGTATAAGTGTGTGTAAGCCGTGTGAGTGTGTGTAAGTGTGTGTAAGTGCGTGTAAGTGCGTGTGAGTGTGTGTAAGTGTGTGTAAGTGTGTGTAAGTATGTGTAAATGCGTGAGAGTGAGTGTAAGTGTGTGTAAGTGCGTGTAAGTGCGTGCAAGTGTGTGTAAGTATGTGTAAGTGCGTGTAAGTACGTGTAAGTCCGTGTAAGTGCGTGTGAGTGCGTGGAAGTATGTGTAAGTGCATGTAAGTGCGTATACGTGCGTTTAAGTGCTTGTATGTGCATGAACGTGCGTGTAAGTGTGTATAAGTGTGTGTAAGTATGTGTACGTGCGTGTAAGTGCGTGTGAATGCATGTGAGTGAATGTAAGTGCGTGTAAGTGCATATTAGTACGGGTAAGTGTGTGTGAGTGTGTGTAAGTGTATGTAAGTGCGTGTACGTCCGTGTAAGTGTGTGTGAGTTCATGTAAGTGCGTGTACGTGGGTGTACATGCGTGAAAGAGCGTGTAAGTGTGTGTGAGTGCGTGTAAGTGTGTGTAAGTACGTATAAGTACGTGTAAATGCGTGTAAGTCCGTGTAAGTGCGTGTGAGTGCGTGGAAGTGCCTTAAAGTGCGTGTAAGTACGTGTAACTGTGTGTAAGTATGTGTAAGTGTGTGTAAGTACGTGTGTGTGTAAGTGCATGTAAGTACGTGAAAGTGTGTAAATGTACGTGTAAGTACCTGTGAGTACGTGTAAGTGCGTGTAAGTGTATACAAGTGCGTGTAAGTGTGTCTAAGTGCGTGTAAGTGCGTGTGAGTGCGTGTAAGTTCATGTACGTGCATGTAAGTGTGTGTAAGTGCGTGTAGGTGTGTGTAAGTGCGTGTAAGTGTGTGTGAGTGCATGTAAGTGCGTGTAGGTGTGTGTAAGTGCGTGTAAGTACGTGTAAGTGTGTGTATGTACATGTGAGTGTGTGTAAGTGCGTGTAAGTGTGTGAAAGTGCGTGTAAGTGCGTGTGAGTGCATGTACGTCCGTGTAAGTATGTGTAAGTGCGTATAAGTGTAGGTAAGTGTGTGTGAGTACATGTAAGTGTGTGTAAGTGGGTGTAAGTGCGTGTAAGTGCGTGTGAGTACGTGTAAGTGCGTGTAAGTGCTTGTGAGTGCGTGTGAGTGCGTCTAAGTACATGTAAGTGCTTTTAAGTATGTGTGAGTGTAAGCAAGTGCGTGTATGTACATGTGAGTGCGTGTAAGTGTGTCAAAGTGTGTGTAAGTGTGTATAAGTGCATGTAAGTGCATGTAAGTGCGTGTAGGTGCGTGTGAATGCGAGTAAGTGTGTGTTAGTGCATGTAAGTGTCTGTAAGTACGTGCGTGTAAGTGCGTGTGAGTGAGTTTAAGTGCGTGTCAGTACGTGTAGGTGCGTGTAAGTGCGTGTAAGTGCGTGTAAGTGTGTGTGAGTACGTGTAAGTACGTGTAAGTGCATGTAAGTTTGTGTAAGTGTGTGTGAGTGCATGTAAGTGCGTGTAAGTGTGTGTAAGTGCGCGTAAGTGTGTGTAAGTGCTTGTAAATGCATGAAAGTGCGTGTAGGTGTGTGTAAGTAGATGTCAATACGTTTGAGTGCATGTTAGTTCTTGCAATTTTGTGGAAGTGCATGCAAGTGCATGTAAGTGCATGTAAGGGTGTGGGAGTGCGTGTAAGTATGTGTACTTGGGTGTGAGTGCGTGTAAGTGTGTGTAAGAGTGTGTAAGTACGTGTAAGTCCGCGTAAGTACGTCTGAGTGCGTGGAAGTATGTGTAAGTGCGTGTAAGTGTGTGTTAGTGTTTGTAAGTGCATGTAAGTGTGTGTAAGTGCGTGTAAGTGCGTGTAAGTGCGTTAAAGTGCGTGTAAGTACATGTGAGTGCGTGTAAGTGCGTGTAATTGTGTGCAAGTGTGCATGTAAGTGTGTGTCAGTGCATGTAAGTGCATGAAAATGGGTGTAAGAGCGTGTTAGTGTGTGTAAGTGTGTGTAAGTGTGTATAAGTGTGTGTAAGTGCGTGTAAGTGCATGTTAGTGTGTGTCAATGTGTGTGAGTGCGTGTAAGTATGTGTGAGTGTGTGTAAGTGCGTGTGAGTAAGTCTAAATGCGTGTAAGTGCGTGTAAGTGTGTGTAAGTGTGTGTAAGTACGTGTGAGTACGTCGAAGTGCATGTTACTGCATGTAAGTGCGTGTGAGTGCGTCCAAGTACGTGTACATGCGTGTAAGTGCGTGTAAGTGCGTGTAGGTACGTGTAAGTGCGTGTAAGTGCGTGTGAGTATGTGTAATTGTGTGTAAGTCTGTGTAAGTGCGTGTAAGTATGTGTAAGTGTGTGTAAGTGTATGTGAGTGTGTGTAACTGTGTGCAAGTGCGTGTAAGTGAGTGTAAGTGCGTGTAAGTTCGTGTAAGTGCATGTTAGTGCGTATAAGTTTGTGTAAGTTTGTGTGAGTATGTGTAAGTGTTCGTAAGTGCGTGTAAGTGCATATAAGTGCGTATAAGTATGTGTAAGTGTGTGTGAGTATGTGTAAGTGTGTGTAAGTGCATGTAAGTGCGTGTAAGTGCGTGAGAGTGTGTGTAAGTGTGTGTAAGTACGTATAAGTATGTGTAAGTGTGTATAAGTACATGTAAGTGCGTGTAAGTGTGTGTTAGTCCGTGTAAGTGCGTGTGAGTGCGTGGAAGTGCGTGTAAGTGTGTGTAAGTGTGTGTAAATGCGTGTAAGTGCCTGTAAGTGCATGTAAGTGCGTATAAGTACGTGAAAGTGTGTGTAAGTGTGTGTAAGTGCATGTAAGTGTGTCTAAGTGCGTGTGAATGCGTGTGAGTGCGTGTAAGTGCGTGTGAGTGCGTGTAAGTGCATGTGAGTGTGTGTGAGTGCGTGTAAATTCGTGTAAGTATGTGTAAGTATGTGTGAGTATGTGTGAGTATGTGTCAGTGTGTGTAAGTGCATGTAAGTGCGTGAAAGGGCGTGTAAGTGCATGTGAGTTTGTGTAAGTGTGTGTAAGTGTGTGTAAGTGCGTGTAAGTGTGTGTAAGTCTATGTAAGTACGTGTGAGTGCGTGGAAGTGCGTGTAAGTGTGTGTAAGAGCGTGTAAGTGCGTGTAAGTGCGTGTAAGTATGTGTAAGTGCGTGTAAATGTGTGTAAGTGCATGTAAGTATGTGAAATTGTGTAAACGTATGTGTAAGTACGTCTGAGTGCATGTAAGTGCATGAAAGTGTGTGCAAGTACGTGTAAGTGCATCTAAGTGCTTTTAAATGTGTGTGAGTGCGTGTAAGTGCGTGTGAGTACGTGTAAGTGCGTGTGAGTGCGTCTAAGTGCCTGTAAGTGCATGTAAGTGTGTATAAGTACGTCTAAGTGCGTCTAAGTGCGTGTAAGTGCGTGTAAGTGCGTGCAAGTACGTATGAGTGTGTCCAAGTGCATGTAAGTGCATGTAAGTGCGTGTGAGTACATTCAGTGCGTGTAAGTGCGTGTAAGTGTGTCTAAGTGCGTGTGAGTACATGTAAGTGCATGTAAGTATAAGTAAATGCGTATAAGTGCATGTAAGTGTGTAATTGTGTGAAATTGCGTGTAAGTGTGCGTACATGCGTGTGAATATGTGTGAGTGCGTGTAAGTGCGCGTAAGTGCGTGTAAGTGCGTGTAAGTGTGTGTGAGTGGGTGTAAGTATGTGTAAGTGCGTGTAAGTGTATTTAAGTGCATCTAAGTACGTGTAAGTGTGTATAAGTGCGTGTAAGTGCGTGTAAGTGCGTGTAAGTGCGTGTATGTGCGTGTGAGGGTGTGTGACTGCGTTTTAGTGCGTGTAAGTTTGTGTATGTGTGTGTGTGTGTGTGTGTGCGTGTAAGTGCGTGTAAGTACGTGTAAGTGTGTGTAAGTGCGTGTAAGTGCGTGTAAGTGCGTATAAGTGCGTGTAAGTGCGTGTAAGTGCGTATAAGTGCGTGTAAGTGCGTGTAAGTGCGTATAAGTGCGTGTAAGTGCGTGTAAGTGCGTATAAGTGCGTGTAAGTGCGTGTAAGTGCGTATAAGTGCGTGTAAGTGCGTGTAAGTGCGTATAAGTGCGTGTAAGTGCGTGTAAGTGCGTATAAGTGCGTGTAAGTGCGTGTAAGTGCGTATAAGTGCGTGTAAGTGCGTGTAAGTGCGTGTATGTGCGTGTGAGGGTGTGTGACTGCGTTTTAGTGCGTGTAAGTTTGTGTATGTGTGTGTGTGTGTGTGTGTGCGTGTAAGTGCGTGTAAGTACGTGTAAGTGTGTGTAAGTGCGTGTAAGTGCGTGTAAGTGCGTAAAGGTGTGTGTAGTATGTATAAGTGTGTTTGAGTGCGTGTAAGTATGTGTAGGTGTGTGTAAGTGCGTGTAAGTGTGTGTGAGTGCGTGTAAGTGCGTGTAAGTGTGTGTAAGTGTGTAAACGTATGTAAGTACGTGTAAGTGCGTGTAAATGTGTGTGTGTGTGTAAGTGCATGTGAGTGCGTGTAAGTGTATGTGAGTGCGTCTAAGTACGTGTAAGTAGGTGTAAGTGCGTGTAAGTGGGTGTAACTGCGTATGAGTGTGTCTAAGTGCATGTAAGTGCATGTATGTGCATGTGAGTGTGTGCAAGTGCATGTAAGTGCGTGTAAGTGTGTATAAGTGTGTATAGGTACGTGTAAGTGCGTGTAAGTGCATGTGAGTGCGTTTAAGTGAGTGTAAGTTCGTGTAAGTGTGTGTAAGTGTGTATAAGTGCATGTAAGTGCATGTAAGTGCGTGTAAGTATGTGTAAGTCCATGTAAGTGTGTAAGTACGTGTAAGTGCGTGTAAGTGCGTGTAAATCCATCAGAGTGCGTATACGTGTGTGTAAGTACGTGGAAGTGCATGTAAGTCCAAGAAAATGCGTGTAAGTATGTGTAAGTTCATGTAATTCCGTATATGTGTTTTTGTGTGTGTAAGTGCGTGTAAGTGTGTGTTTGTGTGTACAAGTGAGTGTGCGGGCATTGAAGTGCGTGTAAGTGCGTGTAAGTGTGTATAAGTGCGTGTAAGTGCATACAAGTGCGTGTAAGCATGTAAAAGAATGTGTAAGTGCCTTAAACTCTGTGTAAGTGCGTGTGAGTGCATGTAAGTGCGTGTAAGTGGGTGTAAGTAGGTATAAGTGCGTGTAAGTGCGTGTAAGTGTGTGTGATTGTCTGTAAGTGTGTATAAGTGTGTGTAAGTGCATGTAAGTGCATGTCAGTGCGGGTAAGTGCGTACAAGGGTGTTTAGATACGTGTGAGTGTGTGTAAGTGTGTGTGAGTGCGTGTAAGTGCGTGTGAGTACGTGTGAGTGCGTGTAAGTGTGTGTAAGTGCGTGTAATTCCGTGTAAGTGCGTGTGAGTGCGTGCAATTGCGTGTACGTACGTGTAAGTACATGTAAGTGCGTGGAAGTGCGTGTAAGTACGTGTGAGTACATGTAAGTGTGTTTGTGTGTGTGTTAGTGTGCGTAAGTGATTGTAAGTGCGTGTAAGTGTATGTAAGTGTGTGCAAGTGCGTATAAGTGTGTGTAAGTGTGTATAAGTGCGTGTAAGTGTGTGTAAGTGTGTGTAAGTGCGTGTAACTTTGTGTGAGTGTCAGTAAGTGCCTGTGAGTGGGTGTAAGTGTGTGTAAGTGCACATAATTGCGTGTAAGTGCGTGTCAGTGTGTCTAAGTGCGTGTAAGTATGTCTAAGTGTGTGTGAGTGCATGTGAGTACGTGTAAGTGGGTGTAACTGCGTGTACGTGCGTGTAAGTCCGTGTAAGTGCGTGTAAATATGTGTAACTGTGTGCAAGTGCGTGTGAGTACGTGTGAGTGTGTGTAACTGTGTGTAAGTGCGCGTAAGTGTGTGTGAGTGTGTGTAAGTGCACGTAAGTACATGTAAGTACGTGTAAAAGCGTGTAAGTACGTGTTACTGTGTATAAGTGAGTGCAAGTGCGTGTAAGTGCGTGTAAGTACGTGTAAGTGCGTGTGAGTGTGTGAAAGTGTGTGTAAGTGCATGTAAGTACATATAAGTGCGTGTAAGTGTGTGTAAGTGCATGTAAGTGTGTGTGAATGTGTGTGAGTGCGTGTAAGTACGTGTGAGTGTGTGTAAGTGCATGTGAGTGCGTGTAAGTGCGTGTAAGTACGTGTAAAATTGTGTAAGTGCGTGTAAGTGCCTGTAAATGCGTGTGAGTGCGTGTGAGTGCATGTAAGTGCGTGTGTGCGTGTAAGTGCGTGTGAGTACCTGTAAGTGCGTGTAAGTGCGTGTAAGTACCTGTACGTGTGTGTAAGTGTGTGTAAGTACGTGTGAGTGCGTGTAAGTGTGTGTTAGTACGTGTAAGTGCGTGTAAGTCCATGTAACTGCATGTAAGTGCATGCAATTGTGTATAAGTGCGTGTAAGTGCATATACGTGCCTGTACGTGCGTGTAAGTACGTGTAAGTGCGTGTAAGTGTGTGTGAGTGCGTGTAAGTGTATGTAAGTGCGTTTAAGTGTGTGTAAGTCCGTGTAAGTCTGTGAAAGTGCGTGTTAGTACCTGTACGTGGGTGTAAGTGTGTGTAAGTACGTGTGAGTGCGTGTAAGTGTGTGTTAGTACGTGTAAGTGCGTGTAAGTCCATGTAACTGTATGTAAGTGCATGCAAGTGTGTATACGTGCGTGTAAGTATGTGTAAGTGCGTGTAAGTGTGTGTAAGTGCGTGTAAGTGCGTGAAAGTGTGTGTGAGTGTGTAAGTGCATGTGAGTGCGTGTAAGTGTGTGTAAGTGTGTGTAAGTGAATGTAAGTACGTATAAGTGCATGTAAGTGTGTGTAAGTGCGTGTAAGTATGTATGAGTGTGTGTAAGTGTGTATAAGTGCGTGTAAGTTTGGTTCAGTGTGTGTGAGTGCGTGTAAGTGTGTGTAAGTGTGTGTAAGTGTGTGTAAGTGCATGTAAGTGCATTTAAATGCGTGTGAGTATGCGTAAGTGCGTGTGAGTGCATGAAAGTGCGTTTAAGTGCATGTAAGTGTGTTAAGTGCTTGTTAGTGCGTGTAAGTGCGTGTAAGTGTGTGTAAGTGTGTGTTAGTACGTATAAGTGCGTGTAAGTGCATGTGATTCCGTGTAAGTGTGTTTAAGTGTGTGTAAGTGCGTGGAAGTCTGTGTAAGTGCGTGTGAGTGCATGAAAGTGCGTGAAAGTGCGTGTAAGTACGTGTGAGTGCGTGTAAGGACGTGTAAGTGTGTGCAAGTGCGTGTAAGTGCTTGTAAGTGCATGTAAGTGCATGTTAGTGCATGTGAGTGCGTGAAAGTGTGTGTAAGTGCATATAAGTGCGTGTCAGTGCGTGCAAGTGTGTGTAAGTGCTTGTAAGTGTGTGTAAGTGCGTGTAAGTGCGTGTAAGTGTGTGTGTGTGTGTGTAAGTGTGTGTGAGTTTGTGTAAGTGTGTGTAAGTGTGTGTAAGTGTGTGTAAGTGTTTGTAAGTGTGTGTAAGTGTGTGTAAGTGCGTGTAAGTGTGTGCAAGTGCGTGTAAGTGCGTGTATGTGTGTGTAAGTGCGTGTAAGTGCGTATGAGTACGTGTAAGTGCGTGTAAGTGTGTGTAAGTTTGTCTAAGTGTGTGTGAGTGCGTATGAGTATGTGGAAGTGTGTGTAAGTGAGTGGAAGTGTGTGTAACTGCGTGTAAGTGCGTGTAAGTGCATGTAAGTGCGTGTAAGTGCGTATGAGGGCGTGTAAATGCGTGTGAGTGCGTGTAAGTGTGTGAGTGCGTGGAAGTACGTGTGAGTGCGTGTAAGTGCGTGCAAGTGCGTGTTAGTACGTATAAGTACGTGTAAGTGTGTGTAAGTGCGTGTAAGCATGTGTAAGAGTATGTAAGTGCGTGTAAGTGCGTATAAGTGTGTGTAAGTATGTGTAAGTGCGTGTAAGTGGATGTAAGTGCGTGTAAATGCGTGTAAGTGCATGGAAGTACGTGTAAGTGTAAGTGCATGTGAGTGCGTGTAAGTGTGTGCAAGTGCATGTAAGTGTGTGTAAGTCAGTGTAAGTGTGTGTTAGTGTATGCAAGTACGTGTAAGTGCGTGTAAGTGCGTGTAAGTGTGTGTAAATGTGTGCAAGTGCGTGTGAGTACATATAAGTGCATGTAAATGCGTGTGAGTGTGTGTAAGTGCATGTGAGTGCGTGTAAGTGTATGTGAGTGCGTGCAAGTGCGTATAAGTACATATAAGTGTGTGTAAGTGCGTGTAAGTATGTGTAAGTACGTGTAAGTGTGTGTAAGTGCGTGTAAGTGCGTGTAAGTGCATGTAATTGCGTGTAAGTGCGTGTAAGTATGTGTGATTGTGTAAGTGCATGTGAGTGCCTGTAAGTGTGTGTAAGTGTGTATAAGTGTGTGTAAGTGCGTGTAAGTGCGTGTGAGTGCGTGGAAGTGCGTGTAAGTGCGTGTACATTTGTGTAAGTATGTGTGAGTGCATGTAAGTACGTTTAAGTGTGTGTAAGTGCGTGTAACTGCGTGTAAGTGCGTGTGAGTGGTTGTAAGTGCGTGTACATTTGTGTAAGTGTGTGTAAGTGCGTGTAAGTGCATGTAAGTCCGTGTAAGTACATGTGAGTGTGTGCAAGTACGTGTAAGTATGTCTAAGTACGTGTAAGTGCGTATCAGTGCGTGTAAGTGCGTGTAGGTGGGTATAAGTGCATGTAATTAAGTGTAAGTGTGTGTAAGTGCGTGTAAGTGCGTGTAAATGCCTGTGAGTGCGTGTAACTGCGTGTGAGTGTGTGTAAGTGTGTGTGTGTTTAAGTGTGTGTGAGTGTGTGTAAGTACGTGTGAGTGTGTGTACGTGCGTTTAAGTACGAGTAAGTACGTGTAAGTGCGTATAAGTGCATATAAGTGCGTGTGAGTATGCTTAAGTATGTGTAAGTACGTTTGAGTGCATGCAAGTTTGTATAAGTCCGTGTAAGTACGTGTAAGTGCGTGTAAGTTTGTGTAAGTGCGTGTGAGTGCGTGTAAGTGTGTGTAAGTTCCTGTAAGTGTGTGTAAGTGTGTGTATGTGCGTGTAAGTAAGTGTGAGTTTGTAAGTGTGTGTGACTGCCTGTAAGTGCGTGTAAGTGCGTGTGAGTGTGTGTACGTGTGTGTAAGTGTGTATAAGTGTGTGTAAGTGTGTGTAAGTGCATGTGAGTGCGTGTAGGTGCGTGTAAGTGCGTGTACGTTCGTGTAAGTGTGTGTGAGTGCGTGTAAGGACGTGTAAGTGCATGTAAGTGTGAGTAAGTGCATGTAAGTGCGTGTAAGTGCATGTAAGTGCGTGTGAGTGCGTGTAAGTGTATGTAAGTGCGTGTAAGTACGTGTAAGTGCGTGTAAGTCTGTGTAAGTGCGGGTGAGTGCGTGTAAGTGCGTATAAGTGTGTGCAAGTGCGTGTAAGTACATGTAAGTGCATGTAAGTGCGTGTGAGTGCGTGTAATTGTATGTAAGTGCGTAGAAGTGCGTGTAAGTGTGTGTAAGTATGTATAAGTGTGTGTAAGTGTGTGTAAGTGTGTGTGAGTGTGTGTAAGTGCGTGTAAGTACGTGTGCGTTTGTGTAAATGTGTGTGAGTGCGTGTAAGTGCGTGTGAGTGTGTGTAAGTGCATGTAAGTGCATGTAAGTGTGTGTAAGTACGTGTAAGTGCATGTAAGTGCGTGTAAGTGCGTGTGAGTGCGTGTAAGTGTCTGTAAGTGCATGTAAGTGCGTGTAAGTGTGTGTAAGTCTGTGTAAGTGCGTGTGAGTGCGTGTAAGTGCATGTAATTACGTGTAAGTGCATGTAAGTGCATTTAAGTATGTGTAAGTGCGTGTAAGTGTGTATGAGTGCGTGTAAGTGTGTGTGTGAGTGCGTGGAAGTGCTTGTAAGTCCTTGTAAGTGTGTATAAGTGCGTGTAAGTGCATGTAAGTTCATGCAAGTGCGTGTAAGTATGTGAAAGTACGTGTAGGTGCATTAAACTGCATGTAAGTGTGTGTGAGTGCGTGTACGTAAGTGTAAGTATGTGTAAGTATGTGTATGTGCGTGTAAGTGCGTGGAAGTTCGTGTAAGTACATGTGAGTGCGTGTAAGTGTGTGTGAGTGCGTGTTAGTGCGTGTAAGTGCGTGTAAGTGTGTGTAAATGCGTGTCAGTGCGTGTAAGTGCGTGTGAGTGCGTGTGACTATGTGTGAGTGTGTGTAAGTGCGTGTAAGTCCATATAAGTGCATGTGAGTGCGTGCAAGTACGTGTAAGTGTATGTAAGTGCGTGTAAGTGTGTGTAAGTGCGTGTAAGTGTGTCTAAGTCAGTGTAAGGACGTTCAAATGCCTGTGAGTATGAGTAAATGTGTTTGAGTGTGTGTAAGTGCGTTCAAGTGCGTGCAAGTGCGTGTAAGTGCGTGTAAGTGCATGTCAGTGCATGTAAGTGTGTGTGAGTGCGTGTGAGTGTGTGTAAGTACGTGTAACTACGTGTAAGTACGTCTAAGTGCATGTGAGTGTGTGTAAGTGCGTGTAAGTGTCTGTACGTCCGTGTAAGTGTGTGTGACTGCGTGTGAATGCGTGTAAGTGCGTGTAAATTTGTGTGAGTGCGTGTAAGTACGTGTAAGTGCGTGTAAGTGCGTGTAAATGCGTGTGAGTACGCGTAAGTGCATGTTCGTGTCTGTAAGTGCGTGTAAGTGCGTGTAAGTGTGTGTAAGTACGTGTAAGTGCGTGTGATTGTGTGTAAGTGCATGTAAGTACATATACGTACGTGTGAGGGCGTTTAAGTGCGTATTAGTGCATGCAAGTGCGTGCAAGTACGTGTAAGTGCGTGTAAGTATGTGTAAGTGCGTGTGAGTGCGTGCAAGTGTGTGTAAGTGCGTGTAAGTGCGTGTAAGTATGTGTAAGTGCGTATTAGTGTGTATAAGTGTGTGTAAATGTGTGTGAGTGAGTGTAAGTGCGTGTGAGTGTGTGTACGTGCATGTGAGTGCGTGTAAGTGCATGTAAGTACGTGTAAAATCAGGTAAGTGTAAGTAAGTGCGTGTAAATACGTGTGAGTGTGTGTAAGTGTATGTAAGTACATGTAATTGCCTCTGAGTGTGTGTAAGTGCATGTAAGTGCGTGTAAGTGCGTGTAAATATGTATAAGTGTGTCTAAGTTTGCGTAAGTGTGCGTAAGTGCGTGTAAGTGCGTGTAAATGCGTGGGAGTACGTGTAAGTGTGTGTAAGTGCGTATAAGTGGGTGTGAGTGCGTGTAAGTGCATCTAAGAGTGTGTAAGTGCGTGTAAGTGCATGTACGTGCATGTGAGTGCGTGTAAGTGCGTGTAAGTGCGTGTAAGTGCGCGTAAGTATGTGTAAGTGCGTGTAAGTTTATGTGAGTGCGTGTAAGTGTGTGCAAGTGCTTGTAAGTGCGTGTAAATCTGTGTAAGTGTGTGTGAGTGTATGCAATTGTGTGTAAGTGCGTGTAAGTGCGTGTAAGTGCGTGTAAGTGCGTGTAAATACATGTAAGTGCATGTAAGTGCGTGTAAGTGCATGTAAATGTGTGTGAGTGCGTGTAAGTGTGTGTGAGTGTGTGTACGTTTGTGTGAGTACGTGCAAGTATGTGTAAGTGCGTGTAAGTGCGTCTAAGTGCGTGTAAGTGTGTCTAAGTACATGTAAGTGTGTGTAAGTGCGTGTAATTGCATATAAGTATGTGTAAGTGCATGTAATTGTGAGTAAGTACGTGTAAGTGCATGTCAGTGCTCGTAAATGTGTGTGAGTGTGTGTAAGTGCTTGTGAGTGCGTGTAAGTGCGTGTGAGTGCATGTAAGTGGGTGTGAGTGCAAGTAAGTGCGTGTAAGTGCGTATAAGTGCGTGTAAGTGCGTGTAAGTATGTGTAAGTGCATGTAAGTGTGTGTGAGTGTGTGTCAATGAGTGTAAATGTATGTAAGTGGGTGTCAGTGCGTGCAAGTACGTGTGAGTGCGTACAAGTGCGTGTAAGTGTGTGCAAGTCCGTGTAAGTCCGTGTAAGTATGTAAAAGTGGGTGTAAGTGTGTGTAAGTGCGTGTGGGTGCGTGTAAGTGTGTGTAAGTGTGTGTAAGTGTGTGTAAGTACGTGTAAGTGCATGTAAGTGCGTGTGAGTGTATAAGTGTGTGTGAGTGCCTGTAAGTGTGTGTAAGTGTGTATAAGTGTGTGTTAGTATGTGTAAGTGCATGTGAGTGCGTGTAAGTGCGTATAAGTGCATGTAAGTCTGTGTTAGTACGTGTGAGTGCGTGTAAGTGCATGTAAGTGCGTGTAAGTGCGTGTAAGTGTGTGTAAGTACGCTTAAGTGTGTATAAGTACGAGTAAGTGTGTGTGAGTGCGTACAAGTGTGTGTGAGTGCGTGGAAGTACATTTGAGTGTGTGTAAGTGCGTGTAAGTGCGTGTAAGTGCATGTAAGTGCATGCAAGTACGTGTAAGTGTGTAAAAGTGCGTATAAGTGCGTTAAACTGCGTGGAAGTGCGTGTGAGTGCGTGTAAGTGCGTGTAAGTGTGTGTAAGTACGCGTAAGTGCGTGTAAGTGCGTGTAAGTATGTGTGAGTGCGTGTAAGTGTGTTTGAGTGCGTGTAAGTGCGTGTAAGTGCGTGTAAGTATGTGTAATTGCCTGTGAGTGTGTGTAAGTGCGTGTGAGAGCGTGTGAGTGTGTGTGAGTGTGTGTGAGTGCGTGTAAGTGCATGTAAGTGCGTATAAGTGTGTGTAAGTGTGTCTAAGTCAGTATAAGTATGTGTAAATGCCTGTGAGTGCCTGTAAATGCGTGTGAGTGTGTGTAAGTGCTTGTGAGTGCGTGTAAGTGCGTGTAAGTGTGTGTATGTGCAATTAAGTACGTGTAAGTGCGTGTGAGTACGTGTGAGTTTGTGTAAGTGCATGTAAATGCGTGTAAGTGCGTCTAAGTGCGTATGAGTGTGTGTAAGTGTGTGTAAGTGTGTGTAAGTCCGTATAAGTGTGTGTACGTACATGTAAGGGCGTATAAGTGTGTGTAAGCCGTGTGAGTGTGATTAAGTGTGTGTAAGTGCATGTAAGTGCGTGTGAGTGTGTGTAAGTGTGTGTAAGTGTGTGTAAGTATGTGTAAATGCGTGAGAGTGAGTGTAAGTGTGTGTAAGTACGTGTAAGTGCGTTTAAGTACGTGTAAGTGCGTGTAAGTACGTTAAAGTCCGTGTAAGTACGTGTGAGTGCGTGGAAGTATGTGTAAGTGCATGTAAGTGCATATACGTGTGTGTAAGTGTGTGTATGTGCGTGAGCGTGCGTATAAGTGTGTGTAAGTGTGTGTAAGTACATGTATGTGTGTGTAAGTGCGTGTGAATGCGTGTGAGTATGTGTAAGTGCATGTGAGTGTGTGTAACTGCGTGTGAGTGCGTGTGAGTGCATGTAAGTGAGTGTACGTGCATATAAGTGCGTGTAAGTGCGTGTGAGTACGTGTAAGTGTGTGTAAGTGCGTGTACTTCCGTGTAAGTGCGTGTGAGTTCATGTAAGTGCGTGTAAGTGCGTGTACATGCGTGAAAGAGCGTGTAAGTTTGTGTGAGTATGTGTAAGTGTGTATAAGTACGTATAAGTACGTGTAAGTACGTGTTAGTCCGTGTAAGTGCGTGTGAGTGCGTGGAAGTGCGTTAAAGTGCGTCTAATTACGTGTAACTGTATGCAAGTACGTGTAAGTGTGTGTAAGTGCGTGTAAGTGTGTGCAAATGCATGTAAGTACATGAAAGTGTGTAAATGTACGTGTAAGTATGTGTGAGTAAGTGTAAGTATGTGTAAGTGTATACAAGTGTGTGTAAGTGTGTCTAAGTGCGTGTAAGTGCGTGTGAGTGCGTGTAAGTTCATGTACATGCATGTAAGTGCGTGTAAGTGCGTGTAGGTATGTGTAAATGCGTGTAAGTACGTGTGAGTACGTGTAAGTGCATGTAGGTGTGTGTAAGTGCGTGTAAGTATGTGTAAGTGTTTGTATGTACATGTGAGTGTGTGTAAGTGCGTGTAAGTGCGTGAAAGTGCGTGTGAGTGCATGTACGTGCGTGTATGTGTAAGTGCATGTAAGTATAGGTAAGTGTGTGTGAGTGCATGTAAGTGTGTGTAAGTGGGTGTAAGTGTGTGTAAGTGCGTGTGAGTATGTGTAAGTGCATGTAAGTGTGTGTGAGTGCGTGTGAGTGCGTCTAAGTGCATGTAAGTGCGTTTAAGTGCGTGTGAGTGTGTGCAAGTGCGTGTAAGTACGTGTGAGTATGTGTATGTGTGTCTATGTGCGTGTAAGTGTGTATACGTGTGTGTAAGTGTATGTAAGTGTGTGTAGGTGCGTGTAAATGCGAGTAAGTGCGTGTTAGTGGAAGTAAGTGTTTGTAAGTACGAGTGTGTAAGTGCGTGTGAGTGAGTTTAAGTGCGTGTTAGTACGTGTAGGTACATGTAAGTGCGTGTAAGTGCGTGTAAGTGTGTGTGAGTGCGTATAAGTACGTGTAAGTGCGTGTAAGTTTGTGTAAGTATGTGTGAGTGCATGTAAGTGCGTGTAAGTGCGTGTAAGTGCGTGTAAGTGTGTGTAAGTGTGTGTAAATGCATGAAAGTGTGTGTAGGTGTGTGTAAGTGCATGTTAATACGTTTGAGTGCGTGTAAGTTCATGCAAGTTCGTGTAAGTGCATGCAAGTGCATGTAAGTACGTGTAAGGGTGTGGGAGTGCGTGTAAGTGTGTGTACTTGGGTGTGAGTGCGTGTAAGTGTGTGTAAGTACGTGTAAGTGCGTGTAAGTCTGCGTACGTACGTGTGAGTGCGTGGAAGTATGTGTAAGTGCGTGTAAGTGTGTGTAAGTGCTTGTAAGTTCACATATGTGTGTGTAAGTGCGTGTAAGTGCATGTAAGTACATTAAAGTGTGTGTAAGTACATGTGAGTGCGTGTAAGTGCGTGTAAGTGTGTGTAAGTGTGCATGTAAGTGCGTGTCAGTGCATGTAAGTGCATGAAAATGGGTGTAAGTGCGTATAAGTGTGTGTAAGTGTGTGTAAGTGTGTGTAAGTGCGTATAAGTGCGTGTAAGTGCGTGTCAATGTGTGTAAGTGCGTGTAAGTGTGTGTGAGTGCGTGTAAGTGCATGTGAGTAAGTCTAAGTGCGTGTGAGTGTGTGCAAGTGCGTGTAAGTACGTGTAAGTGCGTGTAAGTGCGTGTAGGTGCGTGTAAGTGCATGTAAGTGCGTGTGAGTATGTGTAAGTGTGTGTAAGTCTGTGTAAGTGCGTGTAAGTATGTGTAAGTGTGTGTAAGTGTGTGTGAGTGTGTGTAAGTGTGTGCAAGTGCGTGTAAGTAAGTGTAAGTGCGTGTAAGTGCGTGTAAGTGCATGTAAGTGTGTATAAGTATGTGTAAGTGTGTCTGAGTATGTATAAGTGCTCGTAAGTGCGTGTAAGTGCATGTAAGTGCGTATAAGTATGTATAAGTGTGTATGAGTATGTGTAAGTGCGTGTAAGTGTGTGTAAGTGCGTGTAAGTACGTGGAAGTGCGTGAGAGTGTGTGTAAGTATGTGTAAGTACGTGTAAGTGCGTGAAAGTGTGTGTAAGTATCTGTAAGTGCATGTAAGTGTGTGTAAGTCCGTGTAAGTGTGTGTGATTACGTGGAAGTGCGTGTAAGTATGTGTAAGTGCGCGTAAATGCGTGTAAGTGCCTGTAAGTGCATGTAAGTGCATATAAGTATGTGTAAGTGTGTGTAAGTGTGTGTTAGTGTGTGTAAGTGTGTGTAAGTGTGTGTAAGTGCGTGTGATTGCGTATGAGTGCGTGTAAGTGCGTGTGAGTGCATGTAAGTACATGTGACTGCGTGTGAGTGCGTGTAAGTGCGTGTAAGTATGTGTAAGTACGTGTGAGTGTGTGTGAGTACGTGTAAGTGTGTGTAAGTGCGTGTAAGTGTGTGAAAGGGCTTGTAAGTGCGTGTGAGTTTGTGTAAGTGTGTGTAAGTGCGTGTAAGTGCCTGTAAGTGCGTGTAAGTCTGTGCAAGTGTGTGTGAGTGCGTGGAAGTGCGTGTAAGTGTGTGTAATAGCGTGTAAGTGCGTGTAAGTGCATGTACATATGTGTAAGTATGTGTAAGTGTGTGTAAGTGCATGTAAGTGCGTGAAAGTGTGTAAACATATGTGTTAGTACGTCTGAGTGCGTGTAAGTGCGTGTAAGTGTGTGCAAGTGCGTGTAAGTGCGTCTAAGTGTGTGTCAATGTGTGTGAGTGCGTGTAAGTGTGTGTGAGTACATGTAAGTGCCTTTAAGTGCGCATAAGTGTGTATAAGTGCGTCTAAGTGTGTCTAAGTGCGTGTAAGTGTGTGTAAGTGCGTGTAAGTGCGTGCAAGTACGTATGAGTGTGTCCAAGTGCATGTAAGTGCATGTAAGTGCGTGTGAGTGCATGCAAGTGCGTGTAAATGCGTGTAAGTGCGTCTAAGTGCGTGTGAGTACATGTAAGTACGTGTAAGTATGTGTAAATGCGTATAAGTGCGTGTAAGTATGTGTAATTGTGTGTAAGTGCGTGTAAGTGCGTGTACGTGCGTGTGAATACGTGTGAGTGTGTGTAAGTGTGTGTAAGTGCGTGTAAGTGTGTGTAAGTGTGTGTGAGTGAGGGTAAGTATGTGTAAGTGCGTGTAAGTGTGTGTAAATCTGTGTAAGTGTGTGTGAGTGCTTGTAAGTGCATATAAGTGCGTGTAAGAGCGTGTAAGTGTGTGGAAGTGCGTGTAAGTGCGTGTAAGTGTGTGTGAGTGCATGTAAGTGTGTGTAAGTACGTTTAAGTGCGTATAAGTCCGTGTAAGTCTTTGTAAGTGCGTGTAAGTGCGTGTAAGTGTGTGTAAGTGCATATGAGTACGTGTAAGTGTGTGTAAGTGCATGTAAATGTGTGTAAGTGCGTGTAAGTACGTGTAAGTGCGTGTGAGTGTGTAAGTGCGTGTGAGTGCGTGTAAGTGGGTGTAAGTGTGTGTAAGTGTATTTAAGTGCATGTAAGTGCGTGCAAGTGTGTGTAAGTGCGTGTAAATGCGTGTAAGTGCGTGTAAGTGCATGTGAGTGCGTCTAAGTGTGTTTTAGTGCGTGTAAATTGGTGTAAGTGTGTGTGTGTGTGTGTGTGTGTGTGTGCGTGTAAGTGCGCATAAGTACGTGTAAGTGCGTGTAAGTGCGTGTGAGTGCGTCTAAGTGTGTTTTAGTGCGTGTAAATTGGTGTAAGTGTGTGTGTGTGTGTGTGTGTGTGTGTGCGTGTAAGTGCGCATAAGTACGTGTAAGTGCGTGTAAGTGCGTGTGAGTGCGTCTAAGTGTGTTTTAGTGCGTGTAAATTGGTGTAAGTGTGTGTGTGTGTGTGTGTGTGTGTGTGCGTGTAAGTGCGCATAAGTACGTGTAAGTGCGTGTAAGTGCGTGTGAGTGCGTCTAAGTGTGTTTTAGTGCGTGTAAATTGGTGTAAGTGTGTGTGTGTGTGTGTGTGTGTGTGTGTGTGCGTGTAAGTGCGCATAAGTACATGTAAGTACGTGTAAGTACGTGTAAGTGCGTGTAAGTGCGTGTAAGTGCGTGTAAGTGCATATAGGTGTGTGTAAGTGCGTGTAAGTGTGTGTGAGTGCGTGTAAGTACGTGTAGGTGTGTGTAAGTGCGTGTAAGTGCGTGTGAGTGCGTGTAAGTGCGTGTAAGTGTGTGTATGTGTGTAAAAGTACCTGTAAGTACGTGTAAGTGCGTGTAAATGTGTGTGTGTATGTAAGTGCATGTGAGTGCGTGTAAGTGTATGTGAGTGCGTCTAAGTACGTGTAAGTAGGTGTAAGTGCGTGTAAGTGGGTGTAAGTGCGTGTGAGTGTGTCTAAGTGCATGTATGTGCGTGTAAGTGCATGTGAGTGCGTGCAAGTGCGTGTAAGTGCGTGTAAGTGTGTGTAAGTGTGTATAGGTACGTATAAGTACGTATAAGTGCATGTGAGTGCGATTAAGTGAGTATACGTTTGTGTTAGTGTGTGTAAGTGTGTATAAGTGCATGTAAGTGTGTGTAAGTGTGTGTAAGTACGTGTAAGTATGTGTAAGTGTGTGTAAGTACGTGTGAGTGCATGTAAGTGTGTGTAAGTGTGTGTAAGTACGTGTAAGTGCGTGTTAGTCCGCATAAGTGCGTGTGAGTGCGTGTAAGTACGTGTAAGTGTGTGTAAGTACGTGTAAGTGCGTGTAAGTGTGTGTAAGTCCATCTGAGAGCGTATAAGTGTATGTAAGTACGTGGAAGTGCGTGTAAGTCCAAGCAAATGCGTGTAAGTGTGTGTATGTTCATGTAAGTCCGTGTAAGTGTGTCTGTGTGTTTAAGTGCGTGTAAGTGTGTGTGAGTGCGTACAAGTGAGTATGCGTGCATTGAAGTGCGTGTAAGTGCGTGTAAATGCGTGTAAGTGCGTGTAAGTGCATGCAAGTGCATGCAAGTGCGTGTAAGTGTGTAAAAGAACGTGTAAGTGCCTTAAACTGTGTGTAAGTGCGTGTCAGTGTGTGTAAGTATGTGTAAGTGGGTGTAAGTAGGTATAAGTGTGTGTAAGTACGTGTAAGTGCGTGTGAGTGCCTGTAAGTGCGTGTAAGCATGGGTAAGTGCGTTTAAGGGTGTATGAATACGTGTGAGTGTGTGTAAGTGTGTGTCAGTGCGTGTAAGTGCGTGTGAGTGCGTGTGAGTGCGTGTAAGTGTGTGTAAGTGCGTGTAATTCCGTGTAAGTGCGTGTGAGTGCGTGCACGTGCGTGTACGTGCGTGTATGTACATGTAAGTGCGTGGAAGTACGTGTAAGTACGTGTGAGTATGTGTAAGTGTGTTTGAGTGTGTGTTAGTGTGCGTAAGTGTGTGTAAGTGCATGTATGTGTATGTAAGTGTGTGCAGGTGCGTGTAAGTGTGTGTAAGAGCTTGTAAGTGCGTGTAAGTGCGTGTAAGTGTATGTAAGTGCGTGTAACTTTGTGTGAGTGCGTGTAAGCGCGTGTAAGTGCATGTAAGTGCGTGTAAATGCGCATGAGTGCGTGCATATAAGTGCGTGTGAGTGTCTGTAAGTACGTGTGAGTGCGTGTAAGTACGTGTAAGTGTGTGTAAGTGTGTGTAAGTCCATGTAAGTACATGTGAGTACGTGTAAGTGTGTGTAACTGCGTGTACGTGCGTGTAAGTCCGTATAAGTAAGTGTGAGTGCGTGTAAGTGCATGTAAGTGCATGTAAGTATGTGTAACTGCGTGCAAGTGCGTGTGAGTATGTGTGAGTGTGTGTAACTGTGTGTAAGTGCGTGTAAGTATGTGTGAGTGTGTGTAAGTACATATATGTACATATAAGTACCTGTAAGAGCGTGTAAGTACGTGTTACTGTGTATAAGTGAGTGCAAGTGCATGTAAGTGTGTGTAAGTACATGTAAGTGCATGTGAGTGTGTGAAAGTGTGTGTAAGTGCATGTAAGTACATGTAAGTGTGTGTAAGTGCATGTAAGTGCGTGTAAGTGTGTGTGAATGTGTGTGAGTGCGTGTATGTACGTGTGAGTGTGTGTAAGTTCTTGTGAATGCGTGTAAGTGCGTGTAAGTACGTGTAAATTCGAGTAAGTGCGTGTAAGTGCCTGTATATATGTGTGAGTACGTGTGAGTGCATGTAAGTGCGTGTGAGTGCGTGTAAGTGCGTGTGAGTACATGTAAGTGCGTGTAAGTACGTGTAAGTGCCTGTACGTGTGTGTAAGTGCGTGTAAGTACGTGTGAGTGCGGGTAAGTGTGTGTTAGTACATGTAAGTGCGTGTACGTGTGTGTAAGTACGTGTAAGTGCGTATAAGTGCGTATAAGTGCGTTTAAGTACGTATAAGTGCGTGTGCGTGCGTGTAAGTATGTGTAAGTGTGTGCAAGTGTATGTGAGTGCGTATAAGTGTGTGTAAGTGCGTTTAAGTGTGTGTAAGTCCGTGTAAGTCCGTGTAAGTGCGTGTAAGTGTGTGTAGGTGTGTGTAAGTGCATGTGAGTGCGTGTAAGTGTGTGTATGTGCGTGTAAGTGTGTGTAAGTGCGTGCAAGTGCGTGAAAGTGCATGTGAGTGTGTAAGTGCATGTGAGTACGCGTGAATGTGTGTAAGTGCGTGTAAGTGAATGTAAGTACGTATAAGTGCGTGTAAGTGTGTGTAAGTGCGTGTAAGTACGTATGAGTGCGTGTAAGTGAGTATAAGTGTGTGTAAGTTTGGTTCAGTGTGTGTGAGTGCGTGTAAGTGTGTGTAAGTGTGTGTAAGTGCGTGTAAGTGCGTGTAAGTCCGTGTAAATGCGTGTGAGTACGCGTAAGTGTGTGTGAGTGCATGAAAGTGCATTTAAGTGCATGTAAGTGTGTGTAATTGCGTGTTAGTGCGTGTAAGTGCGTGTAAGTGCGTGTAAGTGCGTGTTAGTACGTGTAAGTGCGTGTAAGTACGTGTGAGTGTGTGTAAGTGTGTTTAAGTACGTGTAAGTGCGTGGAAGTCTGTGTAAGTGTGTGTGAGTGCATGTAAGTGCGTGAAAGTGTGTGTAAGTATATGTGAGTATGTGTAAGGACGTGTAAGTGTGTGTAGGTGCGTGTAAGTGCTTGTAAGTGCATGTAAGTGCATGTTAGTGCGTGTGAGTGCGTGTAAGTGTGTGTAAGTACGTGTAAGTGTGTGTCAGTGTGTGCAAGTGTGTGTAAGTGCTTGTAAGTGTGTGTAAGTGCGTATAAGTGCGTGTAAGTGGGTGTGAATGTGTAAGTGCGTGTGAGTTCGTGTAAGTGTGTGTAAGTGTGTGTAAGTGTGTGTAAGTGTGTGTAAGTGTGTGTAAGTACATGTGTGTGTGTGTAAGTGTGTATAAGTGTGTGCAAGTGCGTGTAAGTGCGTGTATGTGTGTGTAAGTGCGTGTAAGTGCGTGTGAGAACGTGTAAGTACGTGTAAGTGCGTGTAAGTTCGTCTAAGTGTGTGTGAGTGCATATGAGTACGTGGAAGTACGTGTAAGTGAGTGGAAGTATGTGTAAGTGCGTGTAAGTGCGTGTAAGTGCATGTAAGTGCGTGTAAGTGCGTGTGAGGGCTTGTAAATGCGTGTGAGTGCGTGTAAGTGCGTGAGTGCGTGGAAGTGCGTGTGAGTGCGTGTAAGTGCATGCAAGTGCGTGTAAGTACGTATAAGTGCGTGTATGTGTGTGTATGTGTGTGTAAGCGCATGTAAGTGCATGTAAGTGCGTGTAAGTATGTATGTGTGTGTGTTAGTGTGTGTAAGTGCGTGTAAGTGGATGTAAGTGCGTGTAAATACGTGTAAGTGCGTGGAAAAGCGTGTACGTATGTGTAAATGCGTGTGATTACGTGTAAGTGCGTGTAAATATGTGTGAGTGCGTGTAAGTACGTTTGAGTGTGTGTGAGTGCGTGTGAGTGCGTGTAAGTGCGTGTGAGTGCGTGTAAGTGCATGTAAGTGCGTGTAAGTGCGTGTAAGTGCGTGTAAGTGCATGTAAATGCGTGTAAGTGTAAGTGCATGTGAGTGCGTGTAAGTGTGTGCAAGTGCATGTAAGTGCGTTTAAGTCTGTGTAAGTGTGTGTGAGTGTATACAAGTATGTGTAAGTGTGTGTAAGTACGTGTAAGTGTGTGTAAATGCGTGTAAGTACGTGTGAGTACGTGTAAGTGCATGTAAATGCGTGTGAGTGTGTGTAAGTGCATTTGAGTGCGTGTAAGTGTGTGAGAGTGCGTGCAAGTGCGTGTAAGTACGTGTAAGTGTGTGTAAGTGCGTGTAAGTGTGTTTAAGTACGTGTAAGTGTGTGTAAGTGCGTGTAAGTGCGTGTAAGTGCGTGTAAGTGCGTGTAAGTGCATGTAATTGCGTGTAAGTGCGTGTAAGTATGTGTGAGTGTGTAAGTGCGTGTGAGTGCCTGTAAGTGTGTGTAAGTGTGTATAAGGGTGTGTAAGTGTGTGTAAGTGCGTGGGAGTGTGTGTAAGTGTGTGTAAGTACGTGTACATTTGTGTAAGTATGTGTGAGTGCGTGTAAGTGCGTTTAAGTGTGTGTAAGTGCGTGTAAGTGCGTGTAAGTGCGTGTGAGTCGGTGTAAGTACGTGTACATTTGTGTAAGTGTGTGTGAGTGCGTGTAACTGCATATAAGTCTGTGTAAGTACGTGTGAGTGTGTGCAAGTGCGTGTAAGTATGTCTAAGTACGTGTAAGTGCATGTAAGTGCGTGTAAGTGCGTGTAAGTGCGTGTAAGTGCATGTATTTACGTGTAAGTGTGTGTAAGTGCGTGTAAGTGTGTGTAAATGCCTGTGAGTGCATGTAAGTGCGTGTGAGTGTGTGTAAGTGCGTGTAAGAGCATGTAAGTGCGTGTGAGTGTGTGTAAGTGCATGTAAATGTGTGTAAGTGCGTATGAGTGCGTGCAAGTGCGTTTGAGTGCGTGTACGTGCATTTAAGTACGAGTAAGTACGTGTAAGTGCGTGTAAGTGCATGTAAGTGCGTGTGAGTATGCTTGAGTGTGTGTAAGTACGTTTGAGTGCGTGCAAGTTTTTATAAGTCCGTGTAAGTACGTGTAAGTGCGTGTAAGTGTGTGTAAGTGCGTGTGAGTGCGTGTAAGTGTGTGTAAGTGCGTGTAAGTGTGTGTAAGTGCGTGTAAGTGTGTGTAAGTAGGTGTGATTTTGTAAGTGTGTGTGACTGTCAGTAAGTGTGTGTAAGTGTGTACAAGTTTGTGTAAGTGTGTGTAAGTGCGTGTGAGTGCGTGTAAGTGCGTGTAAGTGCGTGTACGTTCATGTAAGTGTGTGTGAGTGCGTGTAAGGAGGTGTAAGTGCATGTAAGTGTGTGTAAGTGCATGTAAGTATATGTAAGTGTGTGTAAGTGCGTGTAAGTGGGTGTAAGTGCTTGTGAAGGCGTGTAAGTGTATGTAAGTGAGTGTAAGTATTTGTAAATGTGTGTTAGTCTGTGTAAGTGCGTGTGAGTGCGTGTAAGTGCGTATAAGTGTGTGTAAGTGCGTGTAAGTACGTGTAAATGCATGTAAGTGCGTGTGAGTGCGTGTAAGTGTATATAAGTGCGAAGAAGTGCGTATAAGTGTATGTAAATGAATATCAGTGTGTGTAAGTGTGTGTAAGTGTGTGTGAGTGTGTATAAGTGCGTGACCATTTGTGTAAATGTGTGTGAGTACGTGTAATTGCGTGTAAGTGTGTGTAAGTGCATGTAAGTGCATGTAAGTACGTGTAAGTGCATGTAAGTGCGTGTAAGTGCGTGAGTACGTGTAAGTGTCTGTAAGTACGTGTAAGTACGTGTAAGTGTTTTAAAGTCCGTGTAAGTGTGTGTGAGTGCCTCTGATTGCATGTAAGTGTGTCTAAGTGCGTGTAAGTGCGTTTAAGTGTGTGTAAGTACGTGTAAGTGTGTGTGAGTGCGTGCAAGTGTGTGTGAGTGCGTGGAAGTGCTTGTAAGTGCCTGTAAGTGCGTGTAACTGCGTGTAAGTGCATGTAAGTGCATGCAAGTACGGGATAGTGTGTGAAAGTACGTGCAAGTGCTTTAAACTGCGTGTAAGTGTGTGTGAGTGCGTGTAAGTAAGTGTAAGTGTGTGTAAGTATGTGTATGTGCGTTTAAGTGCGTCTAAGTATGTGTAAGTGCATGTGAGTGCGTGTAAATGTGTGTGAGTGCGTGTAAGTGCGTGTAACAGCGTGTAAGTGTGTGTAAATGCGTGTGAGTGCGTGTAAGTGCGTGTGAGTGCGTGTTACTGTGTGTGAGTGTTTGTGAGTGCGTGTAAGTGTGTGTAAGTGCGTGTAAGTCCAAATAAGTACATGTGAGTGCGTGCAAGTATGTGTAAGAGTATGTAAGTGCGTGTAAGTATGTGCAAGTGCGTGTAACTGTATCTAAGTCAGAGTAAGGATGTGTAAATGCCTCTGAGTATGATTCAATGCGTTTGAGTGTGTGTAAGTGCGTGTGAGTGCGTGTAAGTAAGTGTAAGTGGGTGTAAGTGCGTGTCAGTGCATGTAAGTGCGTGTGAGTGTGTGTGAGTGTGTGTAAATACGTGTATGTACGTGTAAGTACGTCTAAGTGCATGTGAGTGTGTCTAAGTGTGTGTAAGTGTGTGTAAGTCCGTGTAAGTGTGTGTGACTGCGTGTAAATGCATGTAAGTGCGTGTAAATGTGTGTGAGTGCGTGTAAGTGCGTGTAAGTACGTGTAAGTGCATGTAAATGCGTGTGAGTATGTGTAAGTGGATGTGAGTGTGTGTAAGTGCGTGTAAGTGTGTGTAAGTGTGTGTAAGTGCGTGTAAGTGCGTGTGATTGTGTGTAAGTGCATGTAAGTGCATATAAGTACGTGTAAGGGCATGTAAGTGCATATTAGTGCATGTAAGTGCGTGCAAGTGCGTGTAAGTGCGTGTTAGTACGTGTAAGTGCGTGTGAGTGCGTGCAAGTGTGTGTAAGTGCATGTAAGTGCGTGTAAGTATGTGTAAGTGCGTGTTAGTGCGTATAATTGCGTATAAATGTGTGTGAGTGAGTGTAAGTACGTGTGAGTGTGTGTACGTGCGTGTGAGTGCGTGTAAGTGCGTGTAAGAAAGTGTAAAATCGTGTAAGTGTAAGTAATTGCGTGTAAATGCGTGTGAGTGTGTGTAAGTGCATGTGAGTGCATGTAATTGCCTGTGAGTGTGTGTAAGTGCATGCAAGTGTGTGTAAGTGCGTGTAAATGCGTATAAGTGTGTCTAAGTGTGTGTGTGTCTAAATGCGCGTGAGTGCATATAAGTGCGTGTGAGTGTGTGTAAGTGCATGTGAGTGTGTGTAAGTACGTGTAAGTATGTGTAAGTGTGTGTAAGTGCATGTAAGTACATGTGAGTACGTGTAAGTGTGTGTAATTGCGTGTACGTGGGTGTAAGTCCATGTAAGTAAGTGTCAGTGCGTGTAAGTGCGTGTTAGTGCGTGTAAGTATGTATAACTGCATGCAAGTGTGTATGAGTACGTGTGAGTGTGTGTAACTGTGTGTAAGTGCGTGTAAATGTGTGTGAGTGTGTGTAAGTGCATGTAAGTACATGTAAGTACGTGTCAGAGCGTGTAAGTACGTGTTACTGTGTATAAGTGAGTGCAAGTACGTGTAAGTGCGTGTAAGTACATGTAAGTGCGTGTGAGTGTGTGAAAGTGTGTGTAAGTGCATGTAAGTACATGTAAGTACGTGTAAGTGCGTGTAAATACGTGTAAGTGTGTGTGAATGTGTGTGAGTGCGTGTAAGTACGTGTGAGTGTGTGTAAGTTCCTATGAGTGCCTGTAAGTGTGTGTAAGTACATGTAAAATCGAGTAAATGCGTGTAAGTGCCTGTAAATGTGTGTGAGTGCGTGTGAGTGCGTGTATGTGCGTGTGAGTGCGTGTAAGTGCGTGTGAGTACGTGTGAGTGCGTGTAAGTGCGTGTAAGTGCCTGTACGTGTGTTTAAGTGCGGGTAAGTACGTGTGAGTGCGTGTAAGTGTGTGTTAGTACATGTAAGTGCGTGTAAGTCCATGTAACTGCATGTGAGTGTGTGCAAGTGCGTACAAGTGCGTGTAAGTGCGTATAAGTGCGTGTACGTACGTGTAAGTATGTGTAAGTGCGTGTAAGTGTATGTGAGTGCGTATAAGTGTGTGTAAGTGCGTTTAAGTGTGTGTAAGTCAATGTAAGTACGTATAAGTGCATGTAAGTGTGTGTAAGTGCGTGTAAGTACGTATGAGTGCGTGTAAGTGTGTATAAGTGCGTGTAAGTTTGGTTCAGTGTGTGTGAGTGCGTGTAAGTGTGTGTGTGTGTGTGTGTAAGTGCGTGTAAGTGCGTGTAAGTGCGTGTAAATGCGTGTGAGTACGCGTAAGTGCGTGTGAGTGCATGAAAGTACATTTAAGTGCATGTAAGTGTGTGTAGGTGCGTGTTAGTGCGTGTAAGGGCGTGTAAGTGCTTGTAAGTGCATGTTAGTATGTGTAAGTGCGTGTAAGTGTATGTGAGTGCGTGTAAGTGTGTTTAAGTGCGTGTAAGTGTGTGGAAGTCTGTGTAAGTGCGTGTGAGTGCATATAAGTGTGTAAAAGTGCGTGTAAGAATGTGTGAGTGCGTGTAAGGACGTGTAAGTGTGTGTAAGTGCGTGGAAGTGCGTGTCAGTGCGTGCAAGTCTGTGTAAGTGCTTGTAAGTGTGTGTATGTGCGTGTAAGTGCGTGTAAGTGTGTGTGAGTGTGTAAGTGCGTGTGAGTTTGTGTAAGTGTGTGTAAGTGTGTGTAAGTGTGTGTAAGTGTGTGTAAGTGCGTGTAAGTACATGTGAGTGTGTGTAAGTATGTGTAAGTGTGTACAAGTGCGTGTAAGTGCATGTATGTGTGTGTAAGTGCGTGTAAGTGTGTGTGAGTACGTGGAAGTGCGTGTAAGTGAGTGGAAGTGTGTGTAAGTGCGTGTAAGTGTGTGTAAGTGCATGTAAGTACGTGTAAGTGCGTGTGAGGGTGTGTAAATGCATGTGAGTACGTGTAAGTGCGTGAGTGCGTGGAAGTGCGTGTGAGTGCGTGTAAGTGTGTGCAAGTGCGTGTATGTACGTATAAGTGTGTGTAAGTGTGTGTAAGTGCGTGTAAGCGCGTCTACGTGCATGTAAGTGCGTGTAAGTGCGTATAAGTGTGTGTAAGTGTGTGTAAGTGCGTGTAAGTGGATGTAAGTGCGTGTAAATGCGTGTAAGTATGTGGAAGTGCGTGTAAGTATGTGTAAATGCGTGTGAGTATGTGTAAGTGCGTGTAAATGTGTGTGAGTGCATGTAAGTGTATTTGAGTGTGTGTGAGTACGTGTGAGTGCGTGTCAGTGCGTGTGAATGCGTGTAAGTGCGTGTAAGTGCGTGTAAGTACGTGTAAGTGCGTGTAAGTGCATGTAAGTGTGTGTAAGTATAAATGCATGTGAGTGCGTGTAAGTGTGTGCAAGTGCATGTAAGTGCGTGTAAGTCTGTGTAAGTGTGTGTGAGTGTATACAAGTACGTGTAAGTGCGTGGAAGTACGTGTAAGTGCGTGTAAATGCGTGTAAGTGCGTGTGAGTACGTGTAAGTGGATGTAAATACGTGTGAGTGCGTGTAAGTGCATGTGAGTGCGTGTAAGTGTGTGTGAGTGCGTGCAAGTGCGTGTAAGTATGTGTAAGTGTGTGTAAGTACGTGTAAGTGTATTTAAGTACGTGTAAGTGTGTGTAAGTGCGTGTAAGTGCGTGTAAGTGCGTGTAAGTGCATGTAATTGCGTGTAAGTGCGTGTAAGTACGTGTGAGTGTGTAAGTGCGTGTGAGTGTCTGTAAGTGTGTGTAAGTGTGTATAAGTGTGTGTAAGTGTGTGTAAGTGCGTGTGAGTTCGTGTAAGTGTGTGTAAGTACGTATGCATTTGTGTAAGTATGTGTGAGTACGTGTAAGTACGTTTAAGTACGTGTAGGTGCGTATAAGTGTGTGGAAGTGCGTATGAGTGGGTGTAAGTGCGTGTACATTTGTGTAAGTGTGTGTGAGTGGGTGTAAGTGCATGTAAGTCCGTGTAAGTACGTGTGAGTGTGTGCAAGTACGTGTATGTATGTCTAAGTACGTGTAAGTGCGTGTGAGTGCGTGTAAGTGCATGTAAGTGCGTGTAAGTGCATGTTATTGCGTGTAAGTGTATGTAAGTGCGTGTAAGTGCGTGTAAATGCCTGTGAGTGCGTGTAAGTACGTGTAAGTGTGTGTAAGTGTGTGTAAGAGCATGTAATTGCGTGTGAGTGTGTGTGAGTGTGTGTAAATGTGTGTAAGTGCGTATGAGTGCGTGCAAGTGCGTGTGAGTGCGTGTACATGTGTTTAAGTACGATTAAGTACGTTTAAGTACGTGTAAGTGCATGTAAGTGCGTGTGAGTACGCTTAAGTGTGTGTAAGTACGTTTGAGTGCGTGCAAGTTTGTATAAGTCCGTATAAGTACTTTTAAGTGCGCGTAAGTGTGTGTAAGTGCGTGTGAGTGCGTGTAAGTGTGTGTAAGTGCGTGTAAGTGTGTGTAAGTGCGTGTAGGTGTGTGTAAGTACGTGTGAGTTTGTAAGTGTGTGTGACTGCCTGTAAGTGTGTGTAAGTGTGTATAAGTGTGTATAAGTGTGTGTAAGTGCGTGTGAGTGCGTGTAAGTACGTGTAAGTGCGTGTACATTTGTGTAAGTGTGTGTGAGTGCGTGTAAGGAGGTATAAGTGCATGTAAGTGCGTGTATGTGCATGTAAGTGTATGTAAGTGTGTGTAAGTGCGTGTACGTGCGTGTAAGTGCGTGTGAGTGCGTGTAAGTGTATGTAAGTGAGTGTAAGTACGTGTAAGTGCGTGTAAGTCTGTGTAAGTGCGTGTGAGTGCGTGTAAGTGCGTATAAGTGTGTGCAAGTGCGTGTAAGTACGTGTAAGTGCATGTAAGTGCGTGTGAGTACATGTAAGTGTACATAAGTACGAAGAAGTGTGTGTAAGTGTATGTAAGTGTGTATAAGTGTGTGTAAGTGTGTGTAAGTGTGTGTGAGTGTGTGTAAGTGCGTGTAAGTGCGTGTACGTTCGTGTAAATGTGTGTGAGTGCGTGTAAGTGCGTGTAAGTGTGTGTAAGTGCATGTAAGTGCATGTAAGTACGTGTAAGTGCATGTAAGTGCGTGTACGTGCGTGTGAGTGCGTGTAAGTGTCTGTAAGTGCGTGTAAGTACGTGTAAGTGTGTGTAAGTCCATGTAAGTGCGTGTGAGTGCGTGTAACTGCATGTAAGTGCGTGTAAGTGCGTGTAAGTGCGTTTAAGTGTGTGTAAGTGCGTGTAAGTGTGTGCAAGTGTGTGCAAGTGTGTGTGAGTACGTGGAAGTGCTTGTAAGTGCCTGTAAGTGCGTGTAAGTGCGTGTGAGTGCATGTAAGTGCATGCAAGTGCGGGTAAGTGTGTGAAAGTACGTGTAAATTCATTAAACTGCGTGTAAGTATGTGTAAGTGTGTGTAAGTAAGTGTAAGTGTGTGTAAGTATGTGTATGTGCGTGTAAGTGTGTCTAAGTGTGTGTAAGTGCATGTGGGTGCGTGTAAATGTGTGTGAGTGCGTGTAAGTACGTGTAAGTACGTGTAAGTGTCTGTAAATGCGTGTGAGTGCGTGTAAGTGCGTGTGAGTGCGTGTGACTGTGTGTGATTGTGTGTGAGTGCGTGTAAGTGTGTGTAAGTGCATGCAAGTCCATATAAGTGCGTGTGAGTGCGTGCAAGTACGTGTAAGTGTATGTAAGTGCGTGTAAGTGTGTGCAAGTGCGTGTAAGTGTGTCTAATTCAGTGTAAGGACGTGTAAATGCCTGTGAGTATGAGTCAATGCGTTTGAGTGTGTGTAAGTGTGTGTGAGTGCGTGTAAGTGTGTGTAAGTGGGTATAAGTGTGTGTCAGTGCATGTAAGTGCGTGTGAGTGCGTGTGAGTGCGTGTATGTACGTGTAAGTACGTCTAAGTGCATGTGAGTATGTGTAAGTGCGTGTAAGTGTGTGTAAGTCCGTATAAGTGTGTGTGACTGCGTGTAAATGCGTGTAAGTGCGTGTAAATGTGTGTGAGTGTGTGTAAGTGCGTGTAAGTATGTGTAAATGCGTGTAAATGCGTGTGAGTACGCGTAAGTGCATGTGAGTGTGTGTAAGTGTGTGTAAGTGCGTGTAAGTGTGTGTAAGTGTATGTAAGTGCGTGTAAGTGCGTGTGATTGTGTGTAAGTGCATGTAAGTGCATATACTTACGTGCAAGGGGGTGTAAATGTGTATTAGTGCATGTAAGTGCGTGCAAGTGCATGTAAGTGCGTGTAAGTACGTGTAATTGCGTGTGAGTGCGTGCAAGTGTGTGTAAGTGCGTGTAAGTGCGTGTAAGTATGTGTAAGTGCGTGTTAGTGCGTATAAGTGCGTTCAAATGTGTGTGAGTGAGTGTAAGTACGTGTGAGTGTGTGTACGTGCATGTGAGTGCGTGTAAGTGTGTGTAAGTACGTGTAAAATCGTGTAAGTGTAAGTAAGTGTGTGTAAATGCGTGTGAGTGTGTGTAAGTGCATGTGAGTGCATGTAATTGCCTGTGAGTGTGTGTAAGTGTATGCAAGTGCGTGTAAGTGCGTGTAAATGCGTATAAGTGTGTCTAAGTTTGCGTAAGTGTGCGTAAGTGTGTGTAAGTGCGTGTAAATGTGTGGGAGTATGTGTAAGTGTGTATAAGTGCGTATAAGTGGGTGTGAGTGCGTGTAAGTGCATCTATGAGCATGTAAGTGTGTGTAAGCACATGTACGTGCATGTGAGTGCGTGTAAGTGCGTGTAAGTGCGTGTAAGTGTGTGTAAGTATGTGTAAGTGCGTGTAAGTTTATGTGAGTGCGTGTAAGTGTGTGCAAGTGCATGTAAGTGCGTGTAAATCTGTGTAAGTGCGTGTGAGTGTATGCAAGTGCGTATAAGTGTGTGTAAGTGCGTGTAAGTGCGTGTAAATACATGTAAGTGCGTGTAAGTGCGTGTAAGTGCATGTAAATATGTGTGAGTGCGTGGAAGTGTGTGTGAGTGTGTGTACGTTTGTGTCAGTACGTGCAAGTATATGTAAGTGTGTGAAAGTGCGTCTAAGTGCGTGTAAGTGTGTCTAAGTATGTATAAGTGTGTGTAAGTGCGTGTAATTGCGTATAAGTACGTGTAAGTACATGTAATTGTGTGTAAGTGCGTGTAAGTGTGTGTCAGTGCTCGTAAATGTATGTGAGTGTGTGTAAGTGCTTGTGAGTGCGTGTAAGTGTGTGTGAGTGCATGTAAGTGGGTGTGAGTGCAAGAAAGTGCGTGTAAGTGCATATACGTGCATGTAAGTGCGTGTAAGTGTGTGTAAGTACATGTAAGTGTGTGTGAGTGTGTGTCAATGCGTGTAAACATATGTAAGTGAGTGTGAGTGCGTGCATGTGCGTGTGAGTGCGTGCAAGTGCGTGTAAGTGCGTGTACGTGCGTGTAAGTGCTTGTAAGTGTGTATAAGTCCGTGTAAGTGCATGTAAGCACATGTGAGTGCTTGCAAGTGTGTGTGAGTGCGTGTAAGTGTGTTTGAGTGTGTGTAAGTGCGTGTAAGTGCGTGTAAGTGTGTGTAAATGCGTATGAGTGTGTGTAAGTGCATGTGAGAGCGTGTGAGTGTGTGTGAGTATGTGTGAGTGCGTGTAAGTGCGTGTAAGTGCGTATAAGTCCGTATAATTGCGTGTGAGTGTGTGCATGTGCGTGTAAGTAAGTGTAAGTGTGTGTAAGTGCGTGTAAGTGTGTGTAAGTGTATCTAAGTCAGTATAAGTATGTGTATATGCCTGTGAGTGCGTGTAAATGCGTGTGAGTGTGTGTAAGTGCATGTGAGTGCGTGTAAGTGTGTGTAAGTGCGTGTAAGTGCATTTAAGTGCGTGTAAGTGCGTGTGAGTATGTGTGAGTGTGTGTAAGTGCGTGTAAGTACGTGTAAGTGTGTCTAAGTGCGTATGAGTGTGTGTAAGTGCGTGTAAGTGTGTGTACATCCGTGGAAGTGCGTGTGAGTATGTGTAAGTGTGTGTAAATACGTGTAAGTGTGTGTAAGTACGTGCAAGTGCCTGTGAGTGTGTGTGAGTGTGTGTAAGTACGTGTAAGTGCGTGGAAGTCCGTGTAAGTGCATGTAAGTGCTTGTAAGTGCGTGTAAGTGTGTGTAAGTACGTGTAAGTAGGTGTAAGTACGTGTAAGTGCGTCTAAGTATGTGTAAATGCGTGTGAGTGTGCGTAACTGCGTGTGAGTGCGTGTAAGTGCATGTAAGTGTGTGTACGTGTGTGTAAGTGCGTGTAAGTGCGTGTGATTGTAAGTGGATGTAACTGCATGTAAGTATGTGTAAGGACGCGTAAGTGTGTATTAGTGCGTGTAAGTGCGTGCAAGTGCGTGTAAGTGCATGTAAGTGCATGTGAGTGCAAGTAAGTGTGTGTAAGTGTGTGTAAGTGCGTGTGAGTACGTGTAAGTACGTGTAAGTGGGTGAAAATGCATGTGAGTATGCGTAAGTGTGTGTGAGTACGTGTAAGTGCGTGTAAGTGCGTGTAAGTGTGTGTAAGTGCGTGTAAGTGCATGTGATTGTGTGTAAGTGCATGTAAGTGCATATAAGTACGTGTAAGGGCGTGTAAGTGCGTATTAGTGCATGTAAGTGCGTGCAAGTGCGTGTAAGTGCGTGTAAGTACGTGTGAGTGCGTGTGAGTGCGTACAAGTGTATGTAAGTGCGTGTAGGTGCGTGTAAGTGCGTGTAAGTGCGTGTTAGTGCGTGAATGTACGTGTAAATGTGTGTGAGTGAGTGTCAGTGCATGTAAGTGTGTGTACGTGTGTGTGAGAGTGTATATGTGCATGTAAGTACGTGTAGAATTGTGTAAGTGGATGTAAGTGCGTGTAAATGCGTGTGAGTTCCCGTAAGTGTGTGTGAGTGCATGTATTTGCCTATGAGTGTGTGTAAGTGCATGCAAGTGCGTGTAAGTGCGTGTGAATGCATGTAAGTGTGTCTAAGTTCACGTAAGTGCATGTAAGTGCATGTAAGTGCGTGTAAATGCCTGGGAGTACGTGTAAGTGTGTGTAAGTGCGTATAAGTGCCTGTGAGTGTGTGTAAGTGCGTATAAGTACGTGTAAGTACGTGTAAGTGCATGTACGTATGTGTGAGTGTGTGTAAGTACGTGTAAGTACGTATAAGTGCGTGTAAGTGCGTGTAAGTGCGTGTAAGTGCATGTGAGTGCGTGTAAGTGTGTGCAAGTGCATGTAAGTGCATATAAATCTGTGTGAGTGCGTGTGAGTGTCTGCAAGTGTGTCTAAGTGCGTGTTAGTGCGTGTAAGTACGTGTAAGTGTGTGTAAATGCATGTGAGTGCATGTAAGTGTGTGTGAGTGCGTGTAAGTTTGTGTGAGTATGTCCAAGTGCGTGTAAGTGTGTGTAAGTGCGTGTAAGTACGTGTAAGTGTGTGTGAGTCTGTGTAAGTACGTGTAAGTGCGTGTAAGTGCGTGTAAGTGTGTGTAAGTGCGTGTAAGTGTGTGTAAATGCGTGTGAGTATGCGTACGTGCGTGTGAGTACGTGTAAGTGTGTGTAAATGTGTGTAAGTGTGTGTAAGTGCGTGTTAGTGCGTTTGATTGTGTGTAAGTGCATGTAAGTACATGTAAGTACGTGTAAGGGTGTGTAAGTGTGTATTAGTACATGTAAGTGCGTGCAAGTGCGTGTAAGTGCATGTAAGTACGTGTAAGTGTGTGTGAGTGCGTGCAAGTGGGTGTAAGTGCGTGTAGGTGCGTGTAAGTGCGTGTAAGTACGTTTTAGTGCGTGTAAGTACGTGTAAATGTGTGTGAGTGAGTGTAAGTACGTGTAAGTGTGTGTACGTGTGTGTGAGTGCGTATAAGTGCGTGTAAGTACGTGTAGAATGGTGTAAGTGTGTGTAAGTGTGTGTAAATGCGTGTGAGTGCGTGTAAGTACGTGTGAGTGCATGTAATTTCCTATGAGTGTGTTTAAGTGCTTGCAAGTGATTGTAAGTGCGTCTAAATGCATGTAATTGTGTCTAAGTTTGCATAAGTGCACGTAAGTACGTGTAAGTGCGTGTAAATGCCTGGGAGTACGTGTAAGTGTGTGTAAGTGCGTGTAAGTGCGTGTGAATGTGTGTAAGTGCGCGTAAGTGCGTGTAAGTGTGTGTAAGTGCATGTACATGTGTGTGAGTGCGTGTAAGTGCGTGTAAGTGCTAGAAAAATGCATAAAAGGGTATGCTCCAAAATGGCATAACGCAGAGGGCCAGGGGAGAGGCGCCACTCTCTCCCCTGACCCTCCGCCACCCATGCTACCCTACACTATGTCTCATGTCTGCCGTTGGGTCAGGAGAGAGGGTCTACCCATGCCTCCCCTGCCCGTTCATNGTGTAAGTGCATGTACATGTGTGTGAGTGCGTGTAAGTGCGTGTAAGTGCTAGAAAAATGCATAAAAGGGTATGCTCCAAAATGGCATAACGCAGAGGGCCAGGGGAGAGGCGCCACTCTCTCCCCTGACCCTCCGCCACCCATGCTACCCTACACTATGTCTCATGTCTGCCGTTGGGTCAGGAGAGAGGGTCTACCCATGCCTCCCCTGCCCGTTCATGTTTACATTTTATTCGAGAGTATGATGATCACAAGCGGCATATATTACGGAGGGCATTGCACTTTGGAGCAAAGTGGTCTGGAGAAGGTAGCCTGAGCGGAGCTCTGGCAGGAGGCTGATGTGGCATCTCAAACAGGAACAGACAAGGGAACAGAGTACCGGACCACCAGTCCATTCTGGAGCAGAGGGGAACCAGTGCGGACATCTGGGGGGGGATGTGGCATCGATCAATATCGATGACACAAAAGTCGGAGACCGTCCGATCACAGATCAACGGCACACGACCAACATATAAACAGCAGGACTGGTTTACGCCAAAAGACAACAGAGAAAGGCACTATTCAAGGATACCAAAGACCCTGTGTGACCGGAACCCAAGCCCGCCAACAGGGACAAAGCAAGACGGCAGGTGCCGACGGCAGACGGCAGAATCACTGGTGCAGAGCGAGACGGACCAGAGGTGAAGGCGAGCGGAGCAGGATTAAAGCCAGCTGTAGATCTCTATTTCCTATTCTTCTCAAGTGCTAGACTCCAGTAGATTATGTACCCAGGAGTTAGTGAATTCTGATGAATGGAGTTCATGGTGTTCACTCCCTCTATCGCTGGTTGAGCAGATCTGGCTGTGAGCGCCTGTGTTGATCTACTCTGGTTTAAGCGATTGGTTCTGCGCTGTCCATACAAGTTCTTGTGGCATTCAACAATCTGTCATTCTAACATTTGGTATCAGAGCAGGTTGTGCCAAAAACAACTCAAGGACTGGTTGCGCTGTTCAAGGAAGTCAGAACACAACATCTGGCACCATGGCTGTGTTCCATGGAGGCGGCATGGGCGACCAATTCAAGATTCAGCCATTTGACGGCACCAATTACAATGAATTTGCATTCAATATGAAGATGGTTGTCCTGGCCAAGGGACTGTGGGGAGTTGTCTCTGATCCTCCCACAGAGACCCTGGCCGCTGACGCCACCGACGATGCTCGACTTCAGTGGCAATGACGCTGCGATCAGGCCTTTGCACTACTGGCCATGCAAGTCTCTGACAGGTTGAAGTTTTTAATCAAGGATGGGAACCCTACACTGGATCCAAGACGTGCATGGTTGGCTCTCCAAAAGCGCTACTTGAAAGTGGGAGACTCCGAACTTCACAATCTTCTGATTCAGTTCTGCCAACTCAAGATGAGCGACACGGCAAAATTGGAAGACCATGTGGCACAACTGAAGCAACTGGTTGATCGCATGGCAACTCTGGGACAGACACTCGATGAAAAAGTGGTTGTACTCAGACTATTTGCAAGCCTACCTTCTAGATTCAACACCATTGTTGATCAACTACTAGCGTTTCAAGAAGAGGGCGCAATGTTCGACACCAGATTACAGACCTTGGAAGCCGCCAGACTTTTACCAGCACCTGCCGCTGGAGGCAATGCAGCTGCTAACGCTGGTCCTGGTGGTCAAGCCCCTGCTGCAGCAGCACCCACCGCAGTCGGCGTCTATGAACTCACATTGGAACGCGCATGTGACAGTCTTTTTCGAGCAGAAGAAAAACATCTGAAAAGTCCAGAAGGTATTGAAGCAGCTCTTGCTACCAAATTCGGTCATCAATATCAACATCAACGACAACCTCCTAGATACCAAGGTCCTGGACAAGGAGGACTCTCCGGTTCCAGATTCTCTCCAAGTTACAATTTCCAACGACTTCAAACTCCAGGTGGGATTATTCCAGAAGGATCACCAGGGAGTAAAGGTTTTGAAAATGTGAGATGCTGGAATTGTCAGCAACTTGGACATCTGAATCGCTTCTGTGACAAACCGCGTCGTCCGCGACATTCAGATGCTCAACATGCCATGCTGACAACTGACACATACCAAGTTGAGAATCCGTCCAGCCTCATTGGCAGCTTCAGGCAAATCATGACTCAGATGACAGATAACTGGAACCAGCTACTCCTTCAGCTGGAAACCATTGGAGCTTCCAACAACAACAGTGCCAACTCGGACAACACCAGTATCAACTTTATCACTCCTGCTGATGATATTCCATCAATTGCACCTTCAGCTGCCATTCAGAAAGCTGCCTCAGACGATGCCAAGTTTATCCTAGAAGAACTGGCACTCTGCACCATTGACAGTGCCTTCTTACTGGCAGCTGGTATTTTGGCCTGGATCCTGGACTCTGGAAGCACCAGGCACATGACTTGCAACAGATCCTGGTTTACAGACTACAAAGAGGTCAAGAAACCAAAGCCAGTTCGGATCGGCGACGGGCAAATTATTCCCGCCATTGGTGTTGGCACCGTCAAGGTCTCCATCAGCTTTCAGAAGAAAGTGGCCTCTCGCACTTTCTCTGACGTTCTTTTTGTTCCAGATTTGGCTGCTAATCTCCTGTCTGTCACACGACTCAACGACAAAGGATGCAACGTTCTTTTTGGTGCTGACAAGAGCTGCCAAATTTTTGCGGGCAATGGACATATTGTGGCGGAAGCCAAAAGAGAAGGGAACCTGACCATCCTTCCAACATTGGACCTGGAACCAGATGATGACACACCTGAGGTGGCACTGGCGGCCAGTGGTCCTTCCAGCTCAACAACACCGCCACCCTCGTCAGACCTCCTTACCATGCTATGGCACCAACGGCTTGGTCATGTGGGATTCTCCACGTTGGTGGCCATGTCCAAACAGGGCATTGTGGACTCCCTACCTCGCACACTAACCCACCCCAGTGTCACCTGCTGTGAAGGATGTCTAGCAGGAAAGCAAAATCAGCAGCCCTTCTCCACTCACTCAGATGTCCGTGCTTCAGACAAACTTCATCTGGTCCACATGGACCTCTGCTGCATCAAGGATCCCTCTATTTCTGGCAAGCATTACTTCCTGCTTCTGCTTGATGACTTCACCCACTATGTCTGGCTCCGTTTCCTCCGCCACAAGTCTGAAGCCGCAGAACACATCATGCCATGGGTGCGCCGTGTGGAAAATGAGACTGACAAACGCGTCAAAGCTGTCAGATCCGACAATGGTGGCGAATTCGTCAATCAGACTCTCACCACCTTCTATGACGCCCATGGCATTCAGCACCAACGGACAGTTCGTCACACGCCTCAGCAGAATGGCCGTGCCGAACGAATGAATCGCACCCTCCTTGAAAAGGCACGATCCATGCTTCATGTTGCAGGTCTGCCCACTGGTTTCTGGGCAGAGGCTGTCAACACGGCTGGGTATCTTCTCAACCGCCTTCCCTGCAAGCGCCTACAAAATCAAAGCACCCCGTATGAGAGCTGGCATGGTCATCCTCCCAACGTTGGACATCTCAAAGTTTTTGGAAGCACGGCCTATGCCTGGGTTCAACCAGGTGCTCCGGATAAGTTGGGATCACACACCCAGAAGGGCATATCGGTGGGCTATGCAGACAACAGTCAGGCTTATCGCATCTGGGATCCCGTGGCCAAATGCATTGTCCGCAGCCGCAGCGCCACCTTTGATGAAACTCTCACTGATCGGGCTGCCCTCTCCTCCAGCCCTCCTCAGCTTCACATCATCTCCATGGATCCTGAACCCTCTCTTCCTCCTCAGCATCCTGTTGACTCTGGTCCTGATGAGCACGCCGGCATCATTCCTCCCATTGTCCCAGCAGCAGACCGCCCTGTGGTGCCTCCACCCGTGTCGCCCCCACCACCTCCACCACCACCACCACCATCCGCACCTCGTCTTTCCCGCAACTGGCCCAAGGATTACGACCCCACAGCTCCACCACGTCGCTCCTCTTGCCGTACCAATCTCAAAGCACTCACTGCTGTCTTCTCACGAGGTGCTGCTCCTTCCCTTCCAGCTCCATCCTCTTCTCTTGCTGCTGATCCTCCTGCTTCACCATCCTGCCACTACGCCCTTGTTACCCCTGTGGTGGACCCGGTCAGCTACAAGGATGCTCTGAGCCGACCTGATGCTGCTGACTGGCACTCTGCAGCAGTCAGTGAATTTGAACAACTTCAGAAGCAGAAAACCTGGTCTCTGGTTGAACTTCCACCAGGTGCCCCGGTTGTCACCTGTAAGTGGCTCTTCAAGCGCAAGCTCGATGAGCACGGCCTCCCTGACAGGTACAAGGCCCGTCTTGTGGCCCGTGGCTACAGCCAGGTTCACGGTGTTAACTACAGTGATACTTTCGCCCCTGTGGCCAAGTACAGCTCCATCCGCATCGTTCTTGCCCTCGCAGCGCAAGAGAACTGGTTTCTTCATCAAATGGATGTCAAGTCTGCGTTTCTCAACGGTGATCTTCACGAAGAAGTTTTCATGACTCAGCCGGAGGATTTTGTGCAGCCGGGGGGGGAAAGCAAGGTATGTCAGCTGCTCAAATCCCTCCACGGCCTAAAGCAGGCGCCCCGACAGTGGAACAAGAGCATACATGACTTCTTCCTCAGTCAGCACCTCAAGCGTCTCCATTCCGACCACTCCGTTTACTACAAAGACGGTCTCCACAACCTTTGTGTGATTCTTTATGTGGATGACCTGATTCTATTTGGTCGCTCCCTCTCCATCATCAATTAGTTCAAGCAGACGCTCTCTGCTACGTTTGAGATGAGCGATGAGGGTCCACTGCGCTTCTACCTCGGCATCCAGATTCATCACAGCCGCAGTCCACCTGAAATCACGCTGTCCCAGAGCACATACATCACGCGCATGGCTGACAAATTCAACTTGGGACAACCGCATCCTACCAGCACTCCTCTGGCAGTGGACCATGGCCTCACAAAGCCAGTGACCAGTGCGATGCTTTCCGATCCCAATGAGGCCAAACTTTATCCAGCCTCGTCGGCTCCCTGATGTACGCAAGTGTGGGTACACGCCCTGACCTCTCCTACGCCGTTGGCCTACTCAGCCAGGGCTGCAAAAATCCGACGGTTGATCATGTGACAGCAGCCAAACGCAGCATCCGCTATTTGAAATGCAATGCTGAGCAGAAAATCAAGTACCAGCCACAAAGCAGTGTTCGCCTCATTGGCTTCTGTGACTCTGATCTGTCAGGTGACAAAAGCACCAGCAAATCCACATCTGGCTACGTTTTTATGCTGAGCGGTGGACCTGTTTCCTGGAGATCCAAGAAGCAGTCAGTGGTTGCCCTGTCATCTACCAAAGCAGAGTACATTGCCACTAGCGAAGCAACCCGAGAAGCAGTTTGGATTTGCATGCTGCTAGAAGAGCTGGGGTTCAGCCAACTGGAGCCGACTACAATCTTCTGCGACAACCAAGGCACCATTGCACTCTCAGAGGATCCCGTGCTACATGACAGAACCAAACACGTTAAACGACAGTATCACTATGTACGTGATGCTGTCGCTGAGGGAGAAGTGCAGTTGGACTATGTGGGAACAAAAGAGCAGATCGCAGATGTATTCACAAAGGCTCTGGAGCATCGCCAGCATGATGCACTATGCAACGGCATGGGACTGGTTCTAGAGTAAACAAAAAAAAACACACAAGCAAACCAAGGGAGGGAATGACGAGTGATACCTTCATCCCCCGATGCGAGGATCGGATTGAGGGTGGGGATTGAGGGCCACAGTGACAAACAAACATATCTTTTTTTTTGTGTGTGTGTGTGTCTCAGGTTTCAGCAGTTAAAAATAGATAGATCCATAGTTTTGGGGGGGAACAATCAGTCGATAGAAAAAGTAGTTTAGTTTTCTCTCTCACACTGGTTCTCTATGTGCACAAGGTGATTGGAGCATATGGGGGGGAATGTTGGAAAAAGGCATAAAAGGGTATGCTCCAAAATGGCATAACGCAGAGGGCCAGGGGAGAGGCGCCACTCTCTCCCCTGACCCTCCGCCACCTATGCTACCCTACACTATGCCTCCT